>OENG01000008.1:6405925-6894764 GCA_900239735.1 Blumeria hordei DH14 | reverse complement strand
CTGGTCAGTATTTTTGTGTCCCTCAAAAAGTCCAATGTTATATAAATTCCAATTTTATTATGAAGCAATAATTCCAGGCTCATATCCTGGCCCTCTAGCTTCTCTTTCATCCTCTTTCTATTCTGGGAATATCGCCTGCAATCTAGTAGCAAGTGCCTTGCATCTTGCTCCTCTCCACATCTGCATTTTCCTGTAGTTGATTTCCCAATTCTTTTCATATATGACTTAAAGTACCCATGTCCAGCTTGAGTTGATAAAATGACGAGCTGACCTCCTTTCTGACTCCCCTCTGTACCCATGGCTTGCTTCTTATTTCCACGAGTTAATCTCAGAGTATGACAGGTGAGTGCTCTGCTCCTGCCTTTTTAAATCATATTTGTCCAATATTTGTAGGCCATTCTTTAGTTTTCAAGACTTCTAGCTCTTGTGAGATGCATGCTAAACTCATGGGATAGCTGTTATCTGGTTCTAGGTTTGATGCTATTTTTGCAAGTTTGTCTGCCTCTTCATTGCCCTTGAGTCCTTGATGGCTGGGACCCATTGGAGATTGACTCTTGTACCTTGTTCTTGAAGTTGCTGGGCAGCTATAATTGCCCTTCTTACTTGCTATTGGGATGTTTTGCTACCCATATTTTCTAGTCTTTGTAGGGCAGTCTTACTATCTGAAAATATGATCAAAAACTTCTTGTTCCAGGTCTGTCTATTTGCTTGCTCTATTGCTCGGACAATTGCCTCTAGCTGTCCATCATAAATGGTATTTGTGTCCTTTGAGATGGTGTAGTATTTTCAATATGGTTTGATCTACTTGGTCATATCCTACTAGTGAGATTCCTATTCCCAAAGATTCTGGGGAGCAAGAAGCATCAGAATAGTATATGAAATGGTCTTTTCCACAATCTTCCAGGATTTGATTGTGAATTAATTTTTCCTCCTCTTTACTCTGACCACTTATAGCCACTTTGTAAGGGACACCTTTATTCCATGGGGCACATATAGTGGTCTTGGTTTTCTCCTGTTCATATAATAAATCATGATAAGGTAATGACTGTATTATTCTGTTAATGTGGCTGTCTCTTTTGCATGTAAGTTCTTGATCAGAAAATTGTTCGTAATTTTGGTTAATTATCCTGGAAATTGGATGGTTCTGCATGAGTGTTAATCCTCTTAAAGCATATTTTCTTGTGCTTTTGTTCAGTCAAATTTCGGGTGGGCAAAGCGTTGCCTCCACTTCCATTGGCCTGATTGGTGATGTTTTGAAACAACCCAATATTCTTCTTAATGCAATATTCTGAAGCCCTTGCAGAAGGTCTGCAAAAGATTGTTGCCCCCTCCACCAGACAGGATTAGCATAGTTGGAAATGGTAATGACACAGGCCAGGTAAAGCTGTCTCATTGCAATATGGCTTAGCCCTCTCTCAGTGTTTGTCAGTCTTGCCATCCTTTGAAAAGCTAATTTAGCCTGCACTACCCTGACTATTAAATGGTGCTTAAAGGTAAGTTTTTGATCAAACCACACACCTAACCATTTTACAACTGGGGAAGTAGAAATGGTTCTTCCGCTAGGTATTGTCAAATGGCATTCTTTTGCCTCTTTTGATTTTGCAAAATGAATTAGCTCGGTTTTTTCAATGTCAAATTTGACTGCGTTTTTGCTTCCTATATCTTGTAATCTTTGATATTCCCTTTCCAAGATTTGGGTGTTCCTTTTAAAGCTTTTTTTTTTTTTTTAATTCATATTGTATTCAGCTATATAGCTATGACAATTTTGTTCTAATTTACAGTAAAAGATATCCTGAATAATATCCTTACTCCCATTCCTTGATCCCTTCTTTCAATGTCTACTTGTTGTCAATCTAATTAATCTCCCTTGTGTACATTTATGCACCTTGAAGTCTTTAAAAATTCTAGCAATGCTTCTTTCCCCCTATTAGTACGGAATAGAATTGCTACCTTTTAAAGCTTGTAGATGAAACAGTCAATGCAATATCATCAATGTATGATATGAACTGGCCTGCTCTTGAGCTGAACATGTCTCTGATATAGATTAAAAATAGTATAGGCAAAATTGGGCTTCCCTGTGGGATACCAGTCTCAGTTGGGGAAAACTTTTCCACTTGCCCCTCAAAGGCCAATTTTAGTTGTCGGTCACTTAGAAATGAGTCTACCCATGATAAAATGCTAAGAGGTAATCCCAATCTACTCATTATTCCGAGAAGTTGGTTCTTAGCGACATGGTCAAAGGCACCTTTTATGTCCAGAAAGAGAGTTGAGACCTTTCTTCCAGCAGCCTTTTCTGTCTGAACTTTGTTCACTAGTAACAGACAGGCATCAACTGCTGATTTCTGGAGCCTTCCACCTATCAGGCTTGGGTCCAATAGTGTGGTTGTTTCTGCAAGATGTCCAAGTCTTTTAGCTAGCATCCTTTCTAGGGTCTTCCCTAGGCAGTTCAGAAGAGATATTACCCTATATGCCTTTGGCTGTGAGTAGTCAGGCTTGGATGGCTTTTTGAAGACCAATCCAGTAGCCTGTCTCCAACACTTTGGTTGGTATCCTATATTGAACAGTAGGGAGTAAATTTCAAAGAACAGCTGGTTATTAGCTTTGTATGCATGACAAATCATGTTCTGGTCAATTTGATCTGGCCCTGGTGCCTTGCCTTTCGAAAGTTTACAGCATGCATTTTCAACCTCAACTGAAGTCAGCTCTGGCCATTCCCAAAATGTCTCTCTATGTGTAGACCAATCCAGCTCTGGAGCCACCGGAGGGGTCACAAATAATTTCGCTCTGAGAGTATTGCATTTGTCAGCAAAACTGCTTTTAAGTTCACCATTCTCATCTTGGATCATGGGCAGTTGAGCTGGCTGATGCCCGTTAGTATACTTTAGGGCCTTGAATATTGATGCAGAGTCCTCTGTCTCAAGAAATTTGTTCCAATGGTTTTTCTTAGCAGTCTTAATCTCCTGGAAATATTTATTTCTGGCCTTGGTGTATTCTTACAATTTTTCCTCATTAAAATAGTCCTTGAAATGTTCTTTTAATGCTCTCACCATTTTTCTTCGCAGTGTTTTCAATTCTGCAGTCCACCATGGCTTAGGCTGTACCCCTGGCTTTTTCCGTGGAATGCTTGCCTCAGCTGCTTGAATGAGAATAGTTGTAAGTTCAAGTCCTACTTCATCCAGTTGATGTGTCAAATTATTTCCCTTCTCCTGGAGGTTTTGAGTTTGGGCTTGCCTAAGTATTTGAAGGTTGGCATGATCAAATATATGAGAGCCCTTGAAAAGCTGGGTGCTAGCCCTCTGAAACTTTGCCCAGTCTGCAGATTTAGTATTGAATTGTTCCAAGGTTGCTTTTGGCTGGTGTCTATTGTACCTCTGATTGAGAATGGTGAATAGGATTCCTTGGTGATCCGAGCCTGTGGGAATTGTCTGCCAATCTTGGATGTATTTTTCTGACCATTTTGTTGCAAGGGTTAAGTCAATTACTGATGGTGATGTCATATGAGGTCTGTAAAATGTACCTTTTCCTGCAGTATTTATTACAGTTAATCCCTGTTCCTCTATCCATTCCTGTAAGCTATCAGCCCCTCCAGATTTCGGGTAGCAAGGATCCCAGTTTGGGTGGTGCTCATTAAAGTCCCCCACCAAGATGGTATTTGATGCCACTGCTAGTCCTTCACTGTGTCTTCTCATTGTTGTTAGGTTGTTTTCTGGTGTTTGGTTCTTTTGATTGTATATATTAATAATATTCATGTTGAATGTCTTGCTCTTGAAATTGACTGCTAGGATATCTGGGTCCCGTGGATATCCCAATAGATAATTATATTGAATTTTGGCATGCTTTGATATGTAAAACATGGTTCTTGGTCTTAATGAATTGTCTGTTGTGCTGGGAAATATTTGGCTGAATGAAGGGTGACTTATTGACTGGACTCCTTCATAGGTCCCAATTTGTTTCAGCTGTGGTAGCCATGGTTCTTGTACGGCCATGACCCCTACTCCTAGCTCAATAGCTAGTTGTAGGGTGGCTTCTGTGGTCTGTATATTTTTGTTCAAATTGTTGAAATACTGACTTTAATCATAAAGTGACATTCATTATGTCTGCATAAACTATTCACCTATCCAAATTCATAACATTGTATAACTTTAAATGACTCAAGTATATCAGCAGGGTGTGTCTTGGATTGTATGTACATGGTATGCATCAAGGGTCTGCATGTCTAGGGCTTTCAAGGAATGTGTCAAGGGTCTGCATGCATTAGCTTTGACAGCAGTCTTGACCAGGGTCTGAAATATCAAAGCCATTGCAGATCTTAGTGGGGCTGATGATCTGCAGTGGGATAGTTTGGGATTCCCACATCTGGATTTCCTTCATCACTTCACTTTCTCTTCACATTAATCATTGCATGTATCACTCTCCAAAGATGTATATAATCTGACTGATTTCACTCCATCTTCCTTCATCATCATCATCATCATCAATACTACACATCATGTTCATGATCAACCAACTCAGTCTACAACCTTTGTTCAATACTCAATATACTTCTTAGATATAATTCATCTTCTTTATTCTTGAATATAATCTTCTCAGTTTAATACAAATTGCATTGGAGGACTTTTTGTTGTCCTATCATAAACTTTCCTCGGAGTTGTCCATTGATTGGTGTCTTGTCAGGATGGAAATCTTGCTTTCACATCCTTCAAAGTCGGCTGAATGGGCTCCAGAGCAGTTGCTACACTTTGGCACCAGATGAGCACATTTGTTTCCTATACTTCGGCATTGCATACAGCAGTGCTGCCTTGTGTTGTGTGGCCCTGCACAATACCTGCAGGCTGCCTCCCATCTACAGTTGGCTTCCATATGTCCAAATTTCTGGCATTTATTGCACTGGGTTGTTGCAGGTATGTTCTGGAATTTTTCTGCTTTCGAGGACAAGCCAGCAATTATCATTCTCTTACTAGTTGCTTGCCTTGCTTCAGCTTCAGTCTCAAACGCAACCACGATAGATCCTGCCACTTGTTCTTGTCGTTTTTCTTCTGGTGTAATCCAGTATGGCTGTCCAATAATCCTTAGTCCTTGATTGAAAGTTTCAATCTCATCCTTAATTTCAGATAGATCACTTGAGTCTGGGAAGTCTATGGTTGGGATCCCATGTATCATGACCTTGAACCAAGGCTCATCCTTCAGTACCTCAACATGGGGAATTGCATTCCTCCAGATGTCCCTGTTTTGAATCAAGTAGTCTGCAGTGTATGTTTGAGTGGTTACTACTGCAATATTATCTCTCCTTGTTTTTGACACTAATGCCACTACTGGTCCTTGAACCCCTCTATTCTTGAATGCCTGGTTCATTCTGTCTCTGTATGCCAATGCTGAAAAATATGTTCTGGTTGTCTCATCGTGAATCAGAATAGCCCTTTTGGTGTCCACAGGCTTGGCAGGCTCTTTCTTCTTTTTTGGCTGTACTTGTATCCAATTTCCTTCAGCCTGATTTTGTTGCCCTCTGGAATTTGATGCCACATTGGCCCATGTCCTTGGGGCTTGGTTTCCTCCCTGGTTTCTTTGGTTCTGTGTCTGTCTACCTCCAATTCTAGCTCCAGGTCTGGTATTTTCAGGGATTTGTGGAGGCACATTATTCTCCATTGTGTTCTGGGCATTATTGTTAGCAACATTGGATCTTTGGATTGAAGGCTGCAAGATCTGCGCAGTTTGTTCCAGTCTCTGCACTTGGGCTGTCAAAATTGTGTTTGTCCTATGTGTAGTGCCATCATTCTCCATGAATTTACGAAAGACATTTAGCAGATCAAGGATCTTTGTTTGTTTGGATCTTGTTTGCTCATGACTGGCTGCCTTGATAAGCAGGTCCCTGGCCCCATCAATGCATTCTTCTGCAGAGTCAAAATTCCTATTTTGGCTGTTTGGCCTAGTGGTATTGGTGTTTCTCTCTTCTGGTTCTGGTTCATAAGTTGCTTTCCTTTTGTTTGCTTGGCCTGAATTGATAAAAGGGTCTTGAGATGCATGAAAATCAAAGTCATCCCTCATGACTAGGGCATTACAGCTACTCTCGGCTGCCATGTAGTGTGGCTCAGCCAATGGATCAGGTGATCCCATCTCCATTGCTGATTCGAATATTTCCTGTTTTTTTTATTTATCTGTTTGTTTTTTTATTTTATATTTTTGAAGAAGTAAATCACTTTTTTCCAAGATGTAATTTTCGAAAAAAGTCACGTGACTTTGTTTCATGTGATCACGTGATCACGGAATTTTATTTTTCCCGATTTGACGCGTAAATGACGTGATTTACGCGTAAAATGACGCGAAACGCGTCTTGGACCAATGAAAATTTTTCAGGTATGGTGACCACCTCTGACCAGAGATGCAAATCGTCGCAATATTGTTTTCAACTTCAAATATCTCGATGAATACTTGATGGATTGATATAAAATTTGGAGCACCTGTAGATGTGTAATAGTCGAGAGGGTAGACCAAATTGGATGGAAATCGGAGTTGCTGAGGATTAGTTGTGGATGACAACAGTTGTTTTCCCCACTCAGAACTGGTGGGTTGCAACCAATTCTCCTTAAAACCTTGATAACTCAACACTCAGATGTCGCATTCAAATTCTGAGTCGATTTCCGAATAGAGCTTGATATAACTGACAAATTGATATAGGTAAGTAGTTTTTTTTTTTTTTTAAATTTACATCCTATTGGAGTCTAAGACTATTTAAGATGTGTAGTTACACTACAATATTAACCCCTGAAAATCAAAAATCAAACATCAATCTCCACTTTTCTCTTCTCCCATATACCAACCCCTAGTTGCTATTTTTGTCTCTATCAAATAGTTCAATGTTAAATTAATTCCTATCTTGTTATGAAGCAGTAATTCCAGGCTCATATCCTGGTCCTTTAACTTCTCTTTCATTCTCTTCCTGTTCTGGCTATACCTTTTGCAATCTATTAGCAGATGCTTTGGATTCTGCTCCTCTCCACAGCTGCAGCTCCCTAAAATTGATTTCCCTATTCTTTTCATGTATGACTTGAAGTATCCATGTCCAAGCTTGAGTTGATAGAATGCCGAGCTTGTTTCCCTCCTAGTCCCTCTTGGTACCCAAGGCTTTTTCCTTATTTGCCATGGAAATACTTCAGGGTATGCTGTGGAGGTTTCTGTTTGCTGTCTATTTTTGTCATATTTTTTCAATGTTTCTTTCCATTCTAGGCTTTTAATCTTATCTAAATCATTGTTTATGAAAGAAAGACTAATGGGATAGCTATCATCTGGTTGGCAATCCAGGAACATCAAATTTTCCAAATTAACGTTTTCATCAACAACTTCTGAACCACACAAGCTACATCCAAATAAGATACATATTTGGTTTCGCCTACTTCAGAGCTTTATATTGATATAATTTATTATAACTGTATTACTGTATCTCAGCCAATTAAGGCAAAACCTTACATTTTCCATCAATCTGGGTGAAAAATTTTCACTTCAGCCTTGCCAAGCCTTGTTGCACCTTGAGACAGACCTGCCATCAATTGAAAGGAAATGCCACCACCATTGAATTCCGAGGGAGATACCCCTCATCCTACATCATCTGGTCCATCAAAGGCCCCAGCTCATCAACTATCTGGGTCATCAAAAGTCCCAACTCATCAATCATCTGGGTCATCAAAAGCACCAGCCCATCAACAACCAAGTTCCCTACACATCTTAAATAGTCTTAGACTCCAATAGGATGTAAATTTCAACCAAGTTCATCAAAATCCCCGGCCCATCACCATCCAGTCCATCTAAACCCCAACTCATCAACCATCACTGGAACCATCATTGGAATCATCCATGTGGAGTGACCTCCCAACACCACCACCAATTAAGAGCCCCACAACTAAATTCAACTCATCAATGGATGACATTTTTATGGACTTCAGCAGTGACCCTATAGCAGGTCCCTCTCATGATCCAAAGAAATTCTCAGGATCCAATCTCATGGGTGACACTAGAAAGCGAGGTGGTAGCCTCAATCAGCCACAAGATACCAGACGAAAAATCCAAATTGTTTCAGATCTGACAGAAATGACATCATTCAAAACACCCCAGGATGGACTGTTAGCAGCCAGAGATAATATTATGCATGCCTATCACCTAACTAAAAACCGAGCAGAGCAGGCTAAGCTCCTAGATCTACTTGATATTTTCAGGGAATACACTGAAAAGGGGCAATTGTCAAAAGCATCTGCTATCATTACCAGCCAAATAGTAAACTTAGAACAAGCCACCAAGAAAATTGAAGACAAAACCAGGGATTTACAAAGCACTAATTGCAATGTCAACAACCCAATCCAGCAATGAAAGCTACAGCCAGCTCATCCAAACCTTCCCAGCCCATTAGCTTTGCAAATATCCTGGCATCCAAGGGTGAATCATACACCCCAGATCCCCAAGAATGGACTGTTGTTGGGGGAAAAAAGAAGACCAGTACCACTCAACCATCCAACCATACACAACAAAAAGAGAAGAAAGTAAGAAGGCTGATACTAGTTCAAGCCCCACACTCACCAGCAATGAATTCACCACTTGCAGCAAGAAATGCCCTTAATAGAGCTATGGCTGAGAGGGGAATCAAGGGACCAGTAGTCAACTTGGTGAGCAACACATCAGCAAAAAATATTTCCATAACAACAACAGATGACTATACAGCTGAATTCCTATTGGAAAAGAGGGAAATCTGGGAGCACCTGATCCCATTCACCTTTGCACAAATAGACAAGCCCTGGCACAAGGTAGTTGCCCATGGCATTCCACTGCAAGATTTTGACACTCCAGATGGTATGGAGATGGTCAAGGATGAAATTAAAACATTTAATAAAGGCCTCACCCCTATTGGAACACCCTACTGGTTATCAACAAGGGAAAATCGCACTATCAAAAGGGCAGGGTCAGTAGCTATTGCCTTTGCCACAGAAGAAGAAGCCAATCGAGCTATTAGAAATCGAATCTACATAGCAGGAATCAGTGTGAGAGTAGAGAAATTTTACAATGTCTCTCTTTCCACACAGTGCCAAAAATGTCAAAGCTTTGGTCACCTTGACAGCTATTGCAGAAAATCAGCGTCTGTGGTCTGTGGTGATAACCATAGCACTCAGCAACATTACTGTAGTGTCTGCAAGACTAAAGGAAAGAGCTGTTCCCATCTAGCTCCAAAATGTGCCAACTGCTCTGGCCCCCATGAGGCCAGCTCCAAGACCTGTGAGGTTTACCTTGCAGCTAAAAATAAGTTTGATCAGGAGGAATTGTAATGTCAGACACACCTGATATGCGCGTCCTTCAAATAAACCTCAACAAGAACCAATATGCAACTGAGAATACTCTACAGCTGGCTGTGGAGCTAAAAATTGACATCATAGTTGTCCAAGAACCTTGGCTGATTCCCAGACAGCAAGGGAGACTGGACTATAGTAATACAAGATCTGTACATCATCCACAATTCCTCCAAATATTTCCAGCTTTTCCTGCACAGCTTCGACCCAGAACTTTGGTATATGTTATCAGGAGGCTTGGAAACAAAATTAAGCTTGCCAGTCCATCACCACAGGATCCAGATATCCAGATCCTGAGTGTTGATGACTCAACTTCAAATTTCGAGCTCATAAACATCTACAATCAGTTGGGTCAGATGGGGGAAAGGGGTAAGACTCTTGAAGCCCATCTATACAATAATCAACCCAATTCAAAGACAATCCTCCTTGGAGATTTCAACCTTCACCATCCTTTATGGGAGCCTGAATCAACTGCAGACATTTCATCTGAAAGATTGGTAGAATGGTGCGAAAACCAAAGAATGGAGCTCATCAACTCACCAGGATGTGGAACCTTTTTCCGGCCTCACATGAAGAAAGCATCAACAATTGATCTGACATTTGCTAGCAAAAGTATGGTAAATAGGATTCTTGACTGGCAAGTTTTAGATGACTTAGGATCTGATCACTATGGAATCTTATTCACCATTGCTAATACTAGTATTCCTACAATGCCATCAGAATCACAACCAAAATTTAACTTAGCTAAAGCTGATTGGGGCAAGTTCTCTATTGCCCTCAAAAGTCAAGTAAAACAGAGCAAAGTCCTACAGAGATTAAAATGCAATCCCTCATTCATTCAGCCTGTTGGGCTTCAATATCTCCAATCAGGTTTGCATTCACAATCTGAATTTCTTGATCAAGCAGCTGAAGATCTTTCAAATGCCATCAAGATAGCTGCAGGTGCCAGTATACCAATCAAATATTTTCCTCACAGATCTAAACCTTGGTGGAACAAAGAGCTAAAGAAACTAAGAAAAGAGATGATTACAAAGCACAAGACCCTGAAAAGTGACAAGGATGATACACTCTATATGGTTGAATATAAAGAGGCACGGAATACTTACTTCTCAGCTATCAAATCAGCCAAGCAAGGCCATTGGAACAACTTCCTTGAGAAGGAAGATCCTAGATCAATATTCCAGGCTATGTCTTATACCAAAGAAGCAACAACAAAGATTATCCCCTCCTTATCAAGAGGTGATGGCAACATGGAGGTTTCATTTGAGGGGAAATGTAGAGCCTTCAGAACCACACTATTTCCAACTCCTCCTGTGACTAGACCTACTGAATGGGATGGTTACCAGGCTGGACACTGGATATGGCCAGAATTAAAGCCATCAGAGTTGGAGAGAGCATGTTCTTCAAATATCAAGGGAAAGACTCCAGGACCAGATGGAATCACCCAAGAAATAATCACTCAAGCATATGGAGCCATTCCAGACACTTTCTTCCAGCTTTACTCGCGTCTGTTAGATGTAGGATACCATCCTAGATGTGGAAGCAAGCCACTGGAGTAATATTAAAGAAACCATCCAAGCCTGACTACTCTCAGCCAAAGGCCTATAGGGTCATTTCACTTCTCAACTGTCTTGGAAAAGTAAGTGAAAGAATTCTGGCCAAAAGATTGGGATATCTAGCCGAAACAACAGAGTTACTACACCCATCCCAGATAGGTGGCAGGCTCAAAAAATCAGCCATTGATGCAGCTCTTCTTCTGACAAATGAAGTTGAGATCAATAAACAATTGAATAAGATCACATCATCTCTCTTCTTGGATGTCAAGGGGCATTTGATCATGTGGCTAGAAATCAATTACTAAGAACCATGCAGAAATTGCAGCTCCCTACAAGTCTTATTGCTTGGACAGCTTCCTTCCTGGAGGACCGAGTCTTGCAGCTGGCATTCAATGGGGAAAAAGAGGATTTCAGCAAGATAGAAACAGGAATTCCACAAGGGAGCCCTATTTCACCCATTCTTTTTCTGATCTATATCCGAGATTTATTTCCATCCAAAGCTATCCATATCTTATCATACATGGATGATATGGATGATATTTTTATCTACAGCTTCAAGCAGTGTCAGAAAAAACATCAAAATCCTTGAGAGAGAAGCATCCCAAATCTTCAGCCTTGGAAGCAAGAGTGCAGTTCAATTTGATCTGGCAAAGATTGAATTGATGCACTTCACCAATCAGAAGAAAGCCCAAGACATGACACTAATGCTTCCTAATGGAGACTTAGTCAAGCCAAATGGATCAATTAGATGGTTAGGTATCTGGTTTGATCCAGGTCTTAAATTTAGGAAACATATACAAATAAGATCAACACAAGCCAGCCAATCCTTTCATAGGATGACAAGGCTGGCAAATACAGAGCGAGGTCTCTCACCAGCTGCACTGCGACAATTATACCTAGCTTGCATCACAAGTGTAGCAGACTATGGGTCAGTAATATGGTGGAAAGGACAAGATCATATTTCAAGCTCACTCCAGAGACTACAAAACATGGCCCTGAGGAAGATACTTGGGGTATTCAAAACTGCACCAATATTGCCAATGGAAGTAGAAGCATGTCTAGCACCAACAAGGGTAAGGTTATTTCACCAAATGCGCCTCTTTGCATTAGATTAGCCAAGCTCTCAAAATATCATCCAGTCAATATTCAGATGAATAAGGACTTTAACCTCAAGAAGCCTACACAAATGAGCCGGATCCAGAACTCAATCAGCCAAATATTAGGTGATAATGTGCTGGAGAAGATACATTCATTTAAATTTCCACCATGGGAGCTGGATCTCCCATATACAATTAACATAGAAAAGACTTCTAAAGAGGAAGTCTCTAGCAATCATTTACATATTTTTAAAAATATCAATTGGAAAAAAAATACATTTATATATACTGATGCCTCGTTAATGGTAGACAGCTCTGGTGTTGGAATTGCTTTTGTAGCTACTGGGAGCAGCGGGAGAGTTCAACACAGAGCTAGCTCAAATATTGGACTTGAAGCTTCAGTGTACAATGGTGAGCTGGAGGCTATCACACAGGCAATGGAATATGCAAGTTTATATCCTGAAAAAAAAACACAAATTTCATATATTCTCAGACAACCAAGCAGCAATATCCAGACTTAAGAATGCCACAGACAGCCCAGGGCAAGACTGCCAGCTGCGAGCAATAGCAGCTGCAGAAAACATTCAAATCAGACACTCAACAATAGAATTACATTGGATACCTGGACACTTCCAGATACCAGGAAATGAAGAAGCAGATAGACTAGCCAAGCAAGCTTCAAAAGCTCCTGTAGGGAGTGAAAAAGTCAGTCTTTCTTGGGTGCAATCCCAAATCCAACAACAATTCAAGCAATCATGGTTAACATATTTGCAACAAAATGATATCAAATGCCATACCAAACCTCTGGCTTACAGACAGAAATTTAACTGGAAAATCAAAAAGAAAATTGATATGCCAAAGGGTGTAAAAAGGGATGTGGCAAGTTCCTTTTTCCAACTCAAGATTGGCCATGGCTATAACAAGTTATACCTCTACAAGCTAGGTGACAGTGAAAATGATCGGTGCAGGTGTGGCAAAAGAGAAACACCAGACCATCTTTTACTAAGCTGTAGTAATTATCGGCATGAAAGACAGAAGCTGAAAGAAAACCTAAATGGAAATAAGTTAAGCCTCAAATTGCTCCTTCACACTAAGGTTGGGATTGAGAAAACCATAACTTTTATACAAGAGACAAAAATATCAACAAGAAAATGGCATGAACAGAGACAAGGAAGTGGAGATGGAAGTAGAAATGGAGATAATGTTGGTGTATAAAGATTGAAGAAAAGGCAGCAGGGGGAGTAATAAGGGCATGACCCTCAACATCTATTGGAAAAGATAAAACAACCACAATTTAAAAGTGAAATATTAGCCAGAATCTAGTTGGTAGATTCTAGAAGTCCTTCATAGTCTCAGACTCAGAAGGGACTATAATAAAATTCTTATTCTTATCTGGTTGGCAATATGATGCTATCTTTGCTAGTCTATCTGCTTCTTCATTCCCTATTATACCTTGATGGGCTGGAACCCATCTTAGCTGTACATCAGTTCCTTTATTTCTGAGATGTGTTGTAGCTTTCATAGCTCTGAGTACCCATGCTTGGCCAGCTTTATCACTGAAATCTTCTAATCTTTGAATGGCTGCTTTACTATCAGAGAAAATTCTGACTAATTTTCTGTTTGATGACTGCTGCAGAGCATGTTCCATAGCTCTGACAATTCCTTCTAGCTCTCTATTATACAGTGTGTTTGTTTCCTTTGAGAGTGTATAATCCTCTGTTTTCATTGTTTGATCTACTTGGTCATAGAGAACAAGAGAGATTCCTATTCCAAGTGTGTCTGGTTGGTCAGTTGCATCTGTATAGTAAATTGCTATATTTTTACATTTTGATTTCCTTAGTAATTGATTGTGCCATACTTTCTCTTCTTCTTTATTGTCTGTGGCAGGATCTACTTGAAATGTCTTAGATTGTTTCCAAGGTGCAAATTGACTGGATGTTGTTTGTTCAATATTCATTTCTCCATTATTGTAGGGCAGTGATTTTCTGATTCTCCTTACTTGATTCTCTGCTTTTGGAGACTGATTATGGATACCTTCATTTTCAGCACCTTCCTTCATCATCCTTGAAATTGGATGTCTTGGTGGTAATATCAGACCTCTCATAGCATATTTTCTTCTGCTGTGGTTCAGTCTTATTTCTGGTGGGTACAGACATGCTTCCACCTCCATTGGTCTGATGGGCAATGTTTTGAAACTGCCTAGTACCTTCCTCAGTGCTATATTCTGTAAACCTTGCAGTATGTCAACAAAGGACTGCTGCCCCCTCCACCAGGCAGGACTGGCATAGTCTGATATACTTGTGACACAAGCCAAATAGAGCTGTCTTGTGGCAAGATGACTGAGTCCTTTTTCTGTGTTTGTCAATCTTGACATCCTTTGAAATGCTGCCTTTGCCTGGGCCACCCGGGTGGTGATAAGGTGCTTGAAGGCCAGTTTTTGGTCAAACCACACTCCCAGCCATTTGACAATGGTGGAGGCTGATAGCTTTCCCCCACCTGGTAGAGTCATCTCAGAATTCCTTGCTTCTTTGGTATTGGAGTAATGAATCAGTTGTGTCTTTTCCACATCAAACTGGACAGCATTTTTCCTTCCCATCTCTTGCAATATGTGATATTCTTTCTCTAATATTTTTGAGTTCTTTTGAAAGCTATTTGATGAGACTGTCAATGCTATGTCATCAATATAAGAGATGAATTGTCCTGCCCTGGAGTCAAACATGTCTCTGATGTATATCAGGAATAATATTGGTGAGACTGGACTCCCTTGGGGTATTCCAGTATTAAGGGATTTGAAGTTTTCTTCCCTTCCATCAAAGGCCAATTTGATTTTTCGGTTACTAAGAAATGAGTGCACCCATGACAATAGACTAAGAGGGAGTCCTAGTTGGCCCATAATTCTCAGCAGTTGGTTTTTAGCCACATGGTCAAAGGCCCCTTTTATATCCATGAAGAGTGTGGATGTCTTTCTTCTGGCTTCTTTCTCTGTCTGTACTTTGTTGACTAACATAAGACAGGCATCTACTGCTGACTTTTTTAATCTTCCCCCCATCTGTGATGGATGTAAAAGATGAGTTGTCTCAGCTAGATATCCCAGTCTTCTAGCTATCATTCTTTCAAGGGTTTTTCCTAAACAGTTCAGTAGTGATATGACTCTGTAAGCTTTTGGCTTAGAATAGTCTGGTTTTGACGGCTTTGGCAGCACAATACCTGTGGCCTGTTTCCAGCATTGTGGCTGATATCCAATATTAAAGAATATGGAATAAATCTGGAAAAATAATTCCTTATTTGCTGCATATGCCTGACTGATAATTTCCTGGTCAATTTGATCTGGTCCTGGAGCTTTCCCTTTTGAAGGTTTGATGCATGCCTCCTCCAGCTCGGATTTTGTGAGTTTTGGCCATTCCCAGTGATGCTCTTTGAGAGATGACCAATCCATCACTGGTGTCTTTGGTGGTGGAATGAATAGCTTTGTTCTTATAGCCTTACATTTGCCCTCAAAGATGCTTTTAAGCTCGCCATTCTGGTCTTGAATCGGTGGTAATTGGGATATTTGTCTTTGTTTTGTATATGCCAATGCTTTGAAAATAGACTTTGGATCTTCCTGCTCAAGAAATTTATTCCAGTGCTCCTTCTTGGCAGTCTTTATATCCTGAAAATACTTATTTCTTGCATCTTTATATTCCCTCATTCTATTTTGATTCAGTGGCTCTCTATTAACAAATCTTTGACTCCTCATCATGTCCTTCCTCAAGCCTTTTAGTTGTTCATTCCACCAGGGTTTTGGCTTCTTCCAGCTATTTTCCGAGGTATGGATACTTCTGCTGCTTTAAGGAGTATATCAGTCAGTTCTTGTCCAACTTCATCCAACTTCAGCCTCAAATTTTCCTCCTTTCCAAAGAGGTCTTTACTTTCTTTACATGAATATATTTTGGTAAATTCATTGCTGAATACCCCCGAGTTCTTGAAAAGTTGAGCACTTATTTTTCCAAATTTTTCCCAGTCTGCTTTCTTGGTATTAAATCTAGTTTTTATGATCTGTGGCTGACAGTGTCTATCCATCTGATTTAGTGTGGTAAACAAGATTCCCAGGTGGTCTGAGCCTGTGGGAATTGTCTGCCAGTCTTGTATAAACCTTACTGAATAGGATGTTGCCAAGGTCAGATCAATAACTGAAGGTAATGCCATATGAGGTCTATGGAATGTACCCTGTCCAATACTGTTTGCTAGAGATAGCCCATGTGCCTCCATCCAGGAAAGAAGACCATCTGCATTTGTTGATTTTGGGTAATGTGGATCCCAGTCAGGGTGGTGTTCATTGAAGTCCCCCACAACTATAGTGTTGGGAGTAATTGGCACATTATCCTTATGTCTTTCAATTGTTTTCAGGTTATTTTCGGGGCCTTGATGTTTCTGATTATAGACATTTATGATTGTCATGTTAAATTTATTGCCAATAAAATTTACTGCAAGGATATCTGGATCTTTAGGATATCCCTGAGGTTGATTATATTGTATGTTGGTATGTTTTGCTAAATAGAACATTACTCTTGGTCTTAATTTATGGTCATCTGTTTCTGGAAATATCTGTATAAAGGAAGGATGACAGATTGACTTGCTTCCCTCATATGTGTCTTGTTGGTGATTGGTATGTTCTGCTTGTTGTTGGGTGGAGGCCAGAGGATTGATTGATGGAATATTAGTGTAGTCTAATATTGGTCTAGATTGTCTTATCCATGGCTCCTGTACTGCTATAATGCTTACCCCTAGCTCGATAGCAAGCTGGAGGGTGTTTTCAGTGGCTTGTAAACTTCTATTTAAATTGCACTGTAGTATCTTGCGTTGTGCTGACATTAAAGTTCCTCGGAGTTGTCCATTGATTGTTGCCTAGTCAGGATTGAAAACTTGGTTTCACATCCCTCATAGTCAGCTGTGTGAGCTCCAGTGCAGTTACTGCATTTTGGCACTAGGTGGACACATCTAACTCCAATGCTTCTACATTGTGTGCAGCAGTGCTGTCTAGTGTTGTGGGGCCCGGCACAGTACCTGCAGTTTGCTTCCCATCTACAGTTAGTCTCAAGGTGTCCAAATCTCTGGCATTTATTGCACTGAGTTGATGCTGGGATGTTATGAAACTTTTCAGCCTTTAAGGCGAGTCCTGCAATGATTAGATTAGATTAGATTAGATTAGATTTATATTATAGTCCTAACTGAGTCAATGACTATAGAGGACTCCTAGAATCTATATATAAGATACTAGCTACATTTTTTAATTTTATTCCAATTTTAAATTTTTTAACTATGATCTCTTGGACAGTGAGGGTCAAGCCCTATGATATAGATAGAGAAAATTATTTATTTCCCTTTTAATGATTTATATTTTTGTTTAAAACTTATACCTTTTATATTCTGAATAGAAAATCCCTACACACTTCATTGTTTGTAAATTTGTTCCAGATTCTATTTATCTTATTCCTATTCTGAATTTTCATCCCTTCTTTCTAGATGCCATGCTCTGGTTGAGATTCTAGTGCTGTCAATGTATTCCATAAATTTTTCTATTCCTATTTTGGTATGAAGGACTAGCTTCAATGTGATATTATTGCTGTTCAATTTCTCTTTGAGTTCTTTCCTCTTATGCTTGTAATTGCTGCAACTGAGCAGAAGATGTTCTGGTGTTTCTCGCTTCCCACATCTACATTTATCATTAGTGCTATGTCCTTGTTTGTAAAGGTATGCCTTGTTGTATCCATGGCCTAGCTTTAGTTGAAAGAAAGCACTAGATACAGCCCTTTTTGCTTCAGATGGCACAAGAATTTTGTTATTCAATTTCCATGGGTATTTTTTCTTATAGGATGATAACTTTGGGTGTAATTTTCTATCCATACTATAGAGAAATTCAAGCCATTGGTTTTTAATATTGCTTTTCATCTGAGCTCCAATCTTGGCAATGCTCAATTCGTGTTTTTCGGGAGGTAATCTTGACCCTTCCTTTGCTAGTTTGTCTGCTATTTCATTGCCTTTGATACCTGAATGTCCAGGAATCCAGTGTAATGATACTGAAGCATTTTTATCTGAAATAAGGTTTGCTGCACTTAAAGCTCTTATCTGGCAGGACTGCCCAGGATAGTCTGAAAGGGTTGCCAGCCTTTGTAGTGCTGCCTGGTTATCTGAAAATATTTCAAAATGTTGTCCTGGGTTGCACCTTGTACTAGCAAATTCAAGTGCTCGTGTAATTGCTTCCAATTCTCCATTGTAGACTAAAACTTTGTCCCCAATATTTGACATTGATTGGTATGTGAACTGGCCAGTGCTATTGGTGACTACAATACCAATTCCAATTCCAGTGCTTTTGGTATCCTGCAATGATTAATCTCTTGCTAGTGGCTAGTTTTGCTTCTGCCTCAGTCTCAAATGCAACCACAATTGATCCAGCCATTTGAGTCTGAAACTTTTCTTGGGGTGTGATCCAGTATGGTTGTCCAATAACTTTCAGTCCTTGGTTGAATGTTTCAATTTCTTCAATCACTTCAGAAAGGTCAGATGGATTTGGGAAGTCTGCTACTGGTACTCCATGGACTACTACTTTGTACCATTCCTCGTCTTTGAAGGCCTCCACATGTGGAATAGCATTTCTCCAAATATCCCTGTTCTGTAGCATGTATTCTGCAGTATAGGATGGTGTGGTAACCACAGCTATATTGTCCTTTCGTGTCTTTAAGACTAGTGCCACTACTGGTCCCTGAACTCCTCTACTTTTATATGCCTGATTGATTCTGTCCCGAAAATCGAGTGCAGAAAAGTCGCTCCTTGTATGTTCATCAAGGAGAAGGATTATCCTGTTGGCATCCCTTGGTTTAGAAGGTGCTTTCCTCTTCTTTGGCTGCACTTCAATCCATTCTCCTGCATTCTGATTCTGATTTCCCCTAGCTGTTGATGCAATATTGGCCCAGGTTCTTGGTGCTTGGTTTGTGTTCTGGTTTGTTTGGTTTTGTTGGTTGGGCTGATTTTGGCCTGGTCTGCTCCCATTTCTTACATTTGGTCCTGTATTCTGGGGTAAATTAGGCTGAGTATTATTTCCCATTGCTTGTTGCCCATTGCGGTTGGCATTATTTGCTCTCTGAACTGAGGTCTGTAATATTTGAGCAGTTTGTTCCAGTCTCTGGACCTGTGCAGATAAGATGGTGTTGGCCCTATGTGTATTGCCGTCATTTTCCATAAATTCCCTGAATATATTCAACAGATCAAGAATCTTTGTTTGACGAGCTCTGGTTTGCTCCAGATGGGCAGCCTTGATGAGTAAATCTCTTGCACCTAGGATACAATCACTAGGATTTTCGAATTCTTCAATTTGGCTTCTTGGCCGAGTGGTATTGGGCTTTCTCTCTTCTGGATCTGGCTCACAAGTTGCTTTTCTCTTACTTTTGCTTCCTGATGGGGCAGAAATCTCTTCAAATGGATCATTAATGAAAGGATCATGCATGACTAGAGCAGAACTTGTGATTTCAGAATCCATCAAATCATGGGAAGCCAATGGATCAGGTGATCCCATATCCATTGCTTTTCCGTATATTTTTTTAAATTTGTTTATTCGGTTTTTTTTTTATATTTTTTCGATAAATATTTTGAATTTTTCTGATGAATATTTTTGGAAAAAGTCACGTGACTTGAAATCACGTGATCACGTGACCCGGATTTTTAATTTTTCCTATTTCGACGCGTAAACGACGCGGTTTACGCGTAAATTGACGCGAACCGCGTCTTGGACCAATGAAAATTTTTCAGGTAGGGTGACCACCTCTGACCAGATATGCAAATTGTCGCAATGTTGTTTTCAACTTCAATTTTCTCGATCAATAATTGATGGATGAATCTGAAATTTGGTACGCCTATAGATGTATAATATTCAAAGTAGCAGATTGAATTTTATGAGGATCCGAGAAGTTGGACAATAGTTATGGGTGAAAATAGTTGTTTTCCCTACTCAAAACTGGTGGGTAGCGACCAATTCACCTTAAAACCTTGTTCATTCAACACACAGATGTCGCATTCAAATTCTGAGTCGATTTTCGAAGAAAGCTTGATGTAACTGACAATTTGATGTAAGTAACTAATTGTTAGGGCAATTTTTTGAAAATTTCAAATGAGGATGTTCGTCCCAGATCAGTTGAAGTGATTGGGTCACTGCTAAAAATGTCAACCTTGGATGTCAAATTAACGGCTCTTTTTTGCTATTAGACATCTGAAAAAGATAATACCTAATGGAACCTACCATATCTTCACTGACAGTCAGGCCAGCCTTAGAAGGATCCAGAAGAGGGATAATTTCTTCTCTCACCAGATCAGAAAAGAATCAGAAGCTTGCATCCTTCACCTCTCTTGGTGCCCAGGACATGTAGGCATTGATGGAAATGAGCTTGCTGATAGATTAGCCAGGGGTGCTGTCAATAAGAAGGTTATGAGAAGCAATCAGTTCACTACATACTCATTTTTAACTCAAAGAGCTAAGGAGCTTATAATTGAAGCATGGACTCATGACTGGACTTCTGAGCTCTTCCATGTGGAGGAAGGGAGAAAAAGTAAGGGTCTAGGCAAGTTTTACAGGATCCAGGCTCAGACATCAATACCAACCTTTTCAACCAAACCTATGAATTTTCAAGGTCATAACCGGAGTACTGAGTCAGCATACTTCCAGGCAAAGACAGGAATTGGCAATATAAGAGCATACCTATTCAAAATTGGGAAAACCAAAGATGAAACATGTAATTTTTGTAAAAATGGGAAGCAGACTATGCAACATTTGATATTGCATTGTCAAAACTATAGCAAAGAAAGAAAGGAATCATTTACTAATATAGAGCCATTAATACTCCCCATATTGTTCCGAACAAAAAGGGGGAAAGAAGCATTGCTAAAGTTTTTGAAGGCTTCAAAGTGTATAAATGTGTGACAGTCGGGGGGAATTCTCAAGTTGGCTTGAGATGCACGATCAATAGTTTACGATTCTTCTAAGGAGAGAATTTGTATGTACAAGAAAGCCTTATTTATACCCGCGCTCTCCTCCCATTCGTGACCAACATTCATTCCTACAAAGCGGACAGATGTACCTGTAGGAAGTTTAGAGTTCTACGATGCTGTTCACTTCGGACAGGAAATTTGTAACTCGGCTACCTTCCACATTGTGCCTCCCGTGCCCGAAACAATCCTCCCTGTGCCCGTCTGAGTGCCGTTAACTATCTGAGTGGATGTTTCACCACACGGTCTATTGCACGGTCCTTTCATTATGTGGAACCCCGTGCTGAGGCAACCATCTCCGTGCACGTCTAAGTGCCGTAAGTAGTCCGAGCCGCGAAGTGAGTTTTCTATTAGCTGGGACCTGCTGGCGGGTGGAAATGGTGCCTGCGTTGGCCAATGTAGGCTACAGGGCTTACTATCGGTTCACCAGCCGTTACAATCCCCCTCCTTTTCCTCGCTGAAGTGGGGTTAAGATGACCGCCGTTTTCGCCTGCTTCGTCGTTTCTCCATAGCGTGGGGTTCTGCTGGTCCAACATATGCACCTGCACTGTTTTCGGGAGGTCCGTCGTTTGATTCTATTTGTCCATATTTTTCTTCGTATTTGTCCAATGCTATGGTGTCTTTTATGAGCTCGATTGGCTCCCATGATGGGTTAGCCCAGCCTGTCCATTTGACTAGTGCTTGACGGAAAGTTCCCCGTCCTCGTTGTACTGTTCTTGCTCTCAGTATAGACTCCACTTCATATTCTGGTTCTTCTAGCTGATCAATCAAAGGCGGGTTTTGCGCGTCATCGCGTTTTTGGCTTGGGAATGGGTCGTCCCCTGCTCGCTTGACAAGTTCGACATGGAAACGTTTATGGAGGTTACCTGGGACATCAAGTTCTACGGTTAGTGCGTCGGGTACAGCCGTTACCCTGTATTTGGCGTGCAGCCAGGCCAATTTTTTTGAAAGTTGCGGGGTACTGATGTTTCGCAGATTTAACCAAACTTTATCCCCGACTTTAAATCTTTCCGGTTGCCTTCGAAGTCTGTTGGCATTTTCCTCATACCGTTGCTGTGCAGAAGCCATGGCTGCTTGAGCGAAGTCTTGTGCGTTCCTTAGACGTTGAATGTAATTTTCTGCTAAAACTTTACCTGGGTGACGTGATAGGTCGTTTTCTTTTGTGGGCTCTGGAAGTGGGTTGACGTCATATCCGTGTCGGAGGAAAAACGGGCTTATGCCCCCAATTGCCGAGCTTGGTCGAGCATTCAAGGCCATCTGGGCCATAGGTAGCAGTTCTGCCCAGTTACTTTGTGCGTAGCAGGTGAACGCCCTCAAGTATTTGAACATTTCCTGATTTGCACGTTCACTAGCATTTGACTGGGGGTGGTAAGCTGTGGTTAGCTGCTGCGATATTCCTAGCGATTTACAAAAGAATTTCCAGAAATGACTAAGCCAATCGCTTCCCCTGTCGCTCGTCAAAAATTTAGGAAATCCGTAGTATCTATAATATCTGTCGATAAAGATACGTGCGCAATTCTCGGCGTCCATGGTTGGCGCGGCGAACATGAATACATCCTTCCCCAGTCTATCCGTAATAACCATGACATTTGTACACCCATTTGATTCTGGCAAATCAGTGACAAAGTCAATTGTTAAATCGCTTCCTAACCTCTCAGGAACTGGGAGCGGCTTTAGGAATCCTGCTTTAGCCTCCCTCCAAACGTTGGTTCGGCCGCAAACGTCACAGTTACGTATAAATTGACGTACGTAATGTCTCATCTTAGGCCAGAACCATCGTTGTAACAGTATTCCTACCATGGTGTCCTTTCCCGGATGACCCGTAAGGTAACTGTCGTGCGTTTTTTGCATTATTGCCGTCCGCAATGGCTCATAATTTGGTACCCAAATTCGATTTTCGCGTCCTCGTAATATGTTGTCGGCCGCCACCGTACATTCTGCGATATTTGCTGTCATATCGTGAGAAATTTCCGGTGGGAACCCGCGTTCCCCTGACTGAACAGCATCTCGTGCACGTCGCCATTGCTTGTCCTCGTTAACTCCATGTTCCCATAGCCGTTGAAGTTCGTCGTCGTCAAATATCCTCATCGTTGAGGCCGTATCCCTGATTTGGGTCGTTTCGTCGTTTCTTTTGGCACTTGTTGAGTGCACAGGGATCTTCGGGAGTAACTGCATTACCCGCCCTGTCGTACGTTCGTCGTCAAATCTCGTAGGTTTATCCTGATCTCGGCGTGAGAGAGCGTCCGGACGCTCGCAAGCTTTACCTGGGCGCCATTTTAACTCAAAATTAAATCGCTGCAAGACATCGTTATATCGAACTTGCCGTTCATTGAGAAGGCGTTTCGTAGTGAAGAATTTGAGATTCTTGTGATCAGTCATGATAACAAATGGTTTAGCCACCGACGTCAACTCCGCCTGCCACTCTTGGAGGCATGTCACTATGGAATGCATTTCTTTGTCGTGGATAGGGTAGTTAGCTTCAGCCCCGTTCAGCCTTTTTGAGTAATAGGCTACTGGCCGGAGTCTTCCCTGCTCGTCTCTTTGAGAAAGACAGCCTCCAAGGGCATACCCAGAGCAATCTGCTTCTAGTATGGTCTCTCTTTCTGGGTCCCACTGGGCTAGTACGGGCTCCGATGCAAAGATTTCTTTCAGTTTTTCGAACGCCGCATTTTCTTCGTGTCCCCATTTCCACAATGCTGACTTCCTAGTCAAATCAGTCAGGGGAGCTGCAATCTCAGAAAATCCGTCTACAAAACACCTGTAAAAATTGGCAAAGCCTAGGAATGAACGAACCCCCTTGACGGATATGGGCGCTTCCCAGCTTTGAATGGCCTTTACTTTTTCCGGGTCAACCGTGATTCCCTTTCCGGCACGTACAATAAACCCTAGATACTTAACTTCTTGGCAAAGGAACTCGCATTTATCAATGTCTAGGTAGAGGCCAGCCTTATCTAGCCGGGTTAATATACTTCGTACTGTCTTCCAGTGATCTTCACAGATACCACTCGTGTATGCTAGTACGTCGTCCATGTAGGCTGTCGCGTCATGATCCAAATGTTCCCGTAGCTGCTCGTTAATATAACGTTGAAAAGTTGCAGGTGCATTAGCAAGTCCGAAAGGAGTAACTAGCCATTCAAACAACCCTAGGCGGCATCTGAATGCCGTAGCCCATTCATCTCCTTCTCGTATACGTATACGATGGAAAGCTGATTTTACGTCCAGCTTCGTAAACCATCGCGCCTTTGATAATTGTCTTAGTGTTTCTTTGAAGAGGGGAAGCGGATACCTGTCTGGTATCGTGATAGCGTTTAACCCACGGTAGTCCACACAAAAACGGAGCCCTCCATTAGGTTTCTTGGCAAATAGTACTGGGGCAGCTGCTGGCGAATTACTCGACCGTATCCACCCTTTTGCGGAAAGATCTGTTAGCGTCTTTCTAAGGACCAGTAATTCTTCCCTAGACATGTTATATAATGGGCCCCAGGAGGGCTGCGCTGGTTTGCCGTCTTTTGTGATGAGATTGATAGCGTGATCGAGTGAGCCTCGGAGTGGGGGTAGTTCGTCTGCTCCACTGTCGTCGGCGAATAGGTGGGCGAAGTCTTTCACCTGTTCTGGTAGTCGTTTGCGAGCTTCTCCAATGGTTAGTCGAGGCTTTGATCGAAGTGCCTTGTTGATATCCTCGAGCGACGCTCTACACACTGGTACCGATTTGAGCATATTTGTAAGTTCGCTTGCAGTTGATGCTTTCGGTCTTGGAGTGCCCTTTAGGTCGTTTCGCCAGCGTTTGGCGCTCTGTACGTACCCACCAAGCTTCCGAAGGTGAAGCTGTTGATCTTTTGAGTGTATTATGGCGTCTTGGTCTTCGAGCCACCTCTTACCAAGAATGAGCTGGTGTGTGCTACCCGGCACTACGTAAAGTAGTAATTTTGGGGTCACGAACCCATCCAAGTCCAATGAAACGTGGGTAATAAATCGAATCATGGGTTTATCTTTAGTTGAGTTCTCCGCTGTCTCTAAAGGACGAGGTTCAATTGGAAGGCGCGGTAGACCTAGTCTGATGGCAAGTTTCTCATTAATAATTCCAGTACACAAGCATCCGTTATCAATTAATGCTTGGACCATTGTCACATCATTTAACAATGCATTGACGAGAAACGGTGTAGAAACCATCTTAAATTCAGAACTATGGACCAATTTTGACTCCTGAGGGCGACTTTCCCCAGGAGTGACTAGTTTTCCGCTTGCCCGGCCGTGTAATACCCTTCGTGTTCCTCGTAGACCCCCTCATCAATGGGATCGAGCGCGACGGCGTTAGTCCTCACATTATTTCCGACCGGATTGATGGCTGGCAATACAGGACATACCCTAGTATTGCATCCCTTTCGTTCACAGCGATAGCAGCGGTTCTCGTTGCGTAGCTGCCTAATTTCATCCGGAGTTTTCCAACGAGATCGCCTATTTGGAGGGGCTTGTTGCTGTGCGTATTGGTTCAAGCCAGACTCGTTGTCTGACGTCTGTCTAGGTCGGGCCGTGTTCACTCCACCCATGATGACATCGCCTTGCCCATCGTAGGGCCTTCCTTGACTTATCCTACCCACATATCGACCCCTGTCCCTACTGATGGGTTGTTGGAAGTTCCTTGTATTATTAGCACCTCTCTCCAAATTTTCCATCTGTACTACCCGCCGTCCGCGGGTAGCAAATTCCTCAACTTGCTGAGAGACCTGCCCTACAATTCCAACCCATTCCGCGTAATTGTCTCTAGGCAGGAGGTGGTTTCCGGACAGAGCACGTCTTATGGTCTCGTTAAGGGCATTTCGAAGCATCGTGATTTTGTTCCTATCACTCCAAGCATCTCCCTCCGCTTCGGTTAGCTTGCTTGCCCAGGACGTAAAAAAAGATGACCATCTCTGATTTTCACCCATTTTCATTGCGTATAACTCATCGCAGGCTTTGTCTGAGCGTGTATCGTCTAGGTTCCCCCGATCGAGAAAGGCTATGAAATCTTCTGGGCGTCGTGTTCCACCAATGCCTCCAACCTCGAAGAAGGACCCTGATTTTGTCTTGGCCTCGCCCTTCAGCGACGTGTAAATTATTAGGAAAGCCCGAGTGTCGCTGTAACCAAAGGCGTTCCAATCCATCCTGAAGATATCGAGGACAGCTTGTCTCCAGGCAGGGTAATGTGCCCTGTTACCGTCATATTCGGGCAAACTGGTCGGGCGAAATCTTACACCCTCGGCTGGGACGGGGTCTTTTTCAATTATTACGCGTTTTTCGATGGCAATAGGACGACGTGTTAGTTCAGCCCTTAGTACGTCGATCTGCGTCTGCAACATTTGAACTCTATCATCCTCCGCTTCCGATTCACTCATGGGATCATGGTAGGTAGCCATGTCAATGTATGACGTAGGGGTTAGAAGTGAAAGACAGGACTTAGTTGGAAGTTAAGAACAAAATAAAATAGAATGAAAACTTGAAAAAAAGAGAATAATACAAATAAAAAATTTATATATAAAGATATAAAAATATCAATCACACTTTCCAAGACCAAAACAATTTTAAAAATAAAAATAAAAATAAAAATAAAAATAAAAATAAAAATAAAAATAAAAATAAAAATAAAAATAAAAATAAAAATAAAAATAAAAATGGAAATTGAGCGGAAAAATAACACGACGTTAGAGAATGATGAATATAGCAAATCTTCGTATGACAATCAGAGTTAGGGAAATATTGACGCTCGTACGTCTACAAAAATTCGTTCGTTCGTTCGTTCGTTTGTGGGGAAGGGGGGTGAGAAGAATCGTATGTGACAGTCGGGGGGAATTCTCAAGTTGGCTTGAGATGCACGATCAATAGTTTACGATTCTTCTAAGGAGAGAATTTGTATGTACAAGAAAGCCTTATTTATACCCGCGCTCTCCTCCCATTCGTGACCAACATTCATTCCTACAAAGCGGACAGATGTACCTGTAGGAAGTTTAGAGTTCTACGATGCTGTTCACTTCGGACAGGAAATTTGTAACTCGGCTACCTTCCACATTGTGCCTCCCGTGCCCGAAACAATCCTCCCTGTGCCCGTCTGAGTGCCGTTAACTATCTGAGTGGATGTTTCACCACACGGTCTATTGCACGGTCCTTTCATTATGTGGAACCCCGTGCCGAGGCAACCATCTCCGTGCACGTCTAAGTGCCGTAAGTAGTCCGAGCCGCGAAGTGAGTTTTCTATTAGCTGGGACCTGCTGGCGGGTGGAAATGGTGCCTGCGTTGGCCAATGTAGGCTACAGGGCTTACTATCGGTTCACCAGCCGTTACAAAATGCACAGAAAGGAGATTAACTAGAAACACAAAAATTTGGAAATAAAAATATTTGAGGAAGCAGGAGTAAGGGAGGGATAAGAAATTTGAAGTTGCCACTGTGTAATTATTAGATAAATTGTCATAGCTTTATAGCTGAATACAAAAGGAATTAAAAAAAAAAAAAAAAAAAAAAAGGTCCAAGCTATTTGCTCCACCACTAGAAGCTCCAGAGATGGAATGGTCTTCACATAAGACAGCCAACTGGGAATGGCCATTACTAACACAGAACGAGGTTAAAGCTGCGTGCTCTAGCCCTTCACAAGGTAAAACACCAGGGCCAGACCAAATAGTCCAAGCCATGATTAGCCATGCATACCAAGCAAATGAAGAGGTATTCTTCCAGATATACTCCATATTCTTCAATATTGGATATCAACCAAGATGCTGGAGGCAAGCTACTGGAGTGGTACTGAAGAAACCATCAAAGCCAGACTATTCTCAACCAAAAGCTTATAGAATCATATCCTTGCTAAACTGCTTGGGAAAAACTCTTGAAAGATTGTTGGCAAAAAGACTTGGCTATCCAGCTGAGACAACAAACCTCCTTCATCCATCACAGATTGGAGGAAGGTTGAAAAAATCAGCAGTGGATGCCTGTTTGATGTTGGTCAACCAAGTTCAAATAGAAAAAGCGGCTGGAAGAAAGACATCAACTTTATTTCTAGATATTAAAGGAGCCTTTGACCATGTGGCCAAAAATCAGCTTCTCAGGATAATGAGTAGACTGGGACTCCCTTTAAGTATACTGTCTTGGGTAGACTCATTTCTCAGCAACCGACAACTCAAATTAGCATTTGATGAACAAGTGGAAGAGTTCTCACCAATTGAGACAGGCATCCCTCAAGGAAGCCCTATTTCCCCAATATTATTTTTGATATACATTAGGGACATGTTTAGTTCCAAGACAGGCCAGTTTATATCATATATTGATGATATAGCATTGACAGATTCGTCCTCTAGCTTCAAGAAGAATGCAAAAATATTGGAAAAAGAGCATAAATTACTGCAAGATATAGGAAGAAAAACATCAACAACATCACTGGACAAAGCGCCTTTTCATCAACAACTTCCGCCAACTATCAGCTACGACAATATAAACATGATTTTCAATTTAGCATCGTCGATAGCTTTTGATTGATCTAATTGTCGATATCTAAGACCCAATATTGCGACATTTTTCGACAAAATCCCGATTTTCGACCCTCTAGACCAAATAGCCACACCATTTTATCCACAACTTCCGCCCACCATCAAATACAGCTCTGAAAATTCGATTTTCGTTTTCGCATCGTCTTTAGCACTCCATTGATATACTTATCGGCCCACACATCTTCATATTACAACATATTTCGACCAAAACGTCATTTTCGACCCTCTGGACGAAAAATTTTCACCCCAGCCTTGCCAAGGCTCGACGCGTGACGCGTCGATGCATTCCTGACGCGCAATCAGGTGGCTTCTCACAAAGTCAAGTGATTTTCCTATATATTTCATTTATATTTAATTTTTGAAAAAAAAAGCAATTATTAAAAAAAGAAATTTTGAAAAAGAAATTTAAAAAAAAAAAAAAAATAATAACAAAAAAATTTAAAAAAGACAATTTTTTTTTTAACAAAAAGCAATTATAAAATTAAAATTGAAATTAAAATATTAAAAATATAATCTAAAAATGTCACTTAATATAGCTCAAATGGGTCCCAAATTACCATCCTCACCAATGGAATTGCCCTCTTCACCACCAACACAGAAATCTTTTATTCTAAAACATGTCGCAAGGCTTTCTGATTCAATATGGTGCTCAAAAAGGGCAACAAAAGAAAAGTCACTTATCTCAACTAATAATATATTTACAAGAATAGCTGAAGAAGACTCACTGAGCAGTGATCCTATAACTTCACAGAATTTTGAGCCTAAAAACACCAACAATAATTTTCAACCAAGAAAATCATATAAAAGAAAGTCACCAGACTCAATTCTTCCAACCATCAACTCCAGAAAAGTAATTCAGATTACAGAGCCAGAGATAACCAAGCAACACACCTTTCTGTCTGCCATTCAAGAATCTCGAAATTTACTTGTCAAAGCATACAGCTTGACAGAAAATATAGAGAAGAAAGATGCTGTTCTAGATCTTGTTGTGGTCTTCAGAAATTACATTGAGGATGGTCAAGTCAGACCAAATACTATTAATAAACCTACAGCATCACCAAGTGAGTTATTATCAACAAATGAGGTACCAGCTGTACCAACACCTACTGTACCCTCATATGCTCAAATGCTGAGGAGAAATGTATCAATTCCTGTTGTGAATGATGAGCACTGGAGATATTCTTGGGATAGACTTAGAGACAGTTGTGATATAATGCTCGAGAACTGAGTTGTAGACTTTAGAAGGGATTATTATTTACTAAAGTATATTGGATAAAGTGTGTGATCTATGTTGGACACTTTTGGGGGCAGTGCCTGACCACCTGTCTAAATACATGAGAAGCTGGTCCGTGCACTGCTATCACTTCTCAACATCCTGATCCTCAACAGATCTCTACAACCACTACGTAGCTTACCTCAATTGTGTAGGCACAGCGACTATATTAATCCATGACCTAGACCATGCACGTCTCTACGTTATGTTAGCACGGACTAGGATTACAACACTCCCTCTGTCAATGTGCTGGCTCAGAGCGATTGTGACACGGAAGTGACTGTTTCTCAGTGGATTTGTGTTTGGGTTTTGACTTTTGTTAGTGGATCTGCTAGTTGGTCTAGTGATGGAATATATGTGACTTTTATGCGACCATTTTTGTACTGTTCTCTGCAGTAGTGGTTCCTCAGTGCTATGTGTTTGGATCGCTTATGGTTATCATGGTTTTTGATCAGAGACAGTGCTGATTGGTTGTCGACGTACAGGTTGGTACATTCCATTCCTTCTATGAGCTTTGTGAGTTTGAGTTCTTCAAATAGAGATTTGATCCATTGCAGTTGTCAACAGGTCTCTGTGGCTGCAAGATACTCTGCTTCTGTTGTTGAGAGAACTACTTCTTGCTGCAAATGTGATTTCCAGAAGATGGGTCCAGATGCAAGCCTGATTAATGTCCCGGATGTCAAACAACTGGTCGAGGGATTGGCTGCAAAATCTGCATCTGAGTATGCCTCGAGGATTGGTTTCTCGTTGCTTCTGGTAAATCTGATGCCTTTATCCGGATGTTTGGCTATGTAGCGAAGGATGCGGCAGGCAGCTGAGATGTGCTCTGCAGATGGATTGTTTAAGAATCTTGCAAGGTGATTTACAGCGAAGGCAATGTCAGGACGTGTGTTATTGGCTAGGTATTGGAGACCTCCGATGATCGAATTGTACTCTAGCTGTGATTGCCTTGAACATTGAGAACCGTTGGGTTCAATTAGCCTTTTTTTTTTTTTTTTTTAATCCATTTACATCCTGTCTAAGTCTTAGACTATTGTAGGATGTGCATCAATGTGATGCAAACAAATCTATCTGTCTAGTTAAAATTACATTCCATCTGCTTTCTCTTTCATTTGAACCCTGGAGTGCTCATGACTCTTTCTATGAACTAAACATTTCTTTCCTCATTTTCTTTTACTTATAATTCATTTCTTTCCTTCTATAATTTAATCCACCATTTATTCCCATTTTTTATCCTACCCCTATTTTGTCCTTGATACACCATTTCTGGCTGCAAATCTCGGTTTTTTCTATAAATTTCAAAGCTGCCTGTATGCCAATTTTTGAATGTAGGATCAACCTAAGGCTTAGCTGTCCACTTTTTATGCAATCATTTAATATTGCCCTTTCACAATTGTATCTCCTGCATTGCAGTAATAAATGTCTTGGTGTCTGTTTTTATTGTGGTTATGAGCTTAGGTTAGTGTCACTATGCATGCTGACCTTGTACGAGTATATAGATTGATGAGTTCAGGTTGTGGTTGAAGGTGTATCTGAGGTTCACTGTATTTTAATTGTTCTTTTCTAATTGTGTGCCGAGCACTCGCTACTTATACTCATGTGCGGCCGCTAGTCGGCTCCTGACCACATGAGCTTTCTCCTGCAGATATCCCAAACGATACAGGAACTACACGAACAGCGTAAACATCTAATCACGTTATGTACATGCAAGTATCCTAGCTGTATAACATGCCCATCACAACACTCCCCTTGTCGGTAACGACTCTTAAATGATGTGGTATTGGTTAGGGTACTTGTTAGATTGCAGCAGAGGGTTACTGTATTGGGACCGGTGACTTAACCTTTGTGACTGTCAGCTAGTTGTCTTGATGTAGGTATATATACAGGCTTCATGTATCCTTTGTCGTATTGTTCTCTGCAGTAGTAATTTCGAAGGGCGATATGCTTAGATCGTTTATGGTTGTCATGATTCTTAATTAAAGATATTGCCGATTGGTTATCTATGTAAAGCTTCGTGCACTCAGAACCATCAATGCGATCACTAATGCCCAGCTCTTCAAGTAGAGATCTTATCCACTGGAGCTCACGGCAGGTTTCAGTGGCTGCTAAGTACTCAGCTTCTGTTGTTGAGAGAACTACTTCCCTCTGCAACTTCGAGCGCCAGCTTACTGGGCCGTTTACGAGCGTGATAAGCGAACCTGACGTTGAACGACTACCAGAAGTTTCAGCTGCAAAGTCTGCATCTGTATATGCTTCAAGTTGTGGTTTCGATCTTGTTCTAGTATATGTAAGGCCTCGATCGGGATCTTTTGCAATATACCTTATCACGCGACGCGCGGCTTGATAATGCTCGGATGATGGGTTTGTTAGAAAACGTGCAAGGTGGTTGACTGCAAACGCAATGTCTGGGCGTGTGTTGTTTGCTAGAAACTGCAGACCGCCGACAATTGAGTTGTATTCCGTCTTTTGATGCTCTTCGCACGTTGTTTCATTAGGACCCATGAGGCGTTCGAGTGCAGAGGATGCTGGTTTACAATCTGATAAGCCGTGCCTCTCTATTAATGCGCGAGCATATCGACCCTGTGAAAGTGATAGCGTGTCTATATTTGGGTTCAATATGTTGATTCCCAGAAATAGATCAGTGTTGACTGCTTTTAGTTTGTATTTTTTGTGAAGTGTAAGTATAAGGTCGTCTATTTTCTGGATGTTAGGTCCAAGAACTTGGAAGTCATCAACGTACATCATGACAAATAAGTCCTTTTGTTTATTTGTATAGAGACATATATCTGATATTGTTGGAAGAAGACCGTGTTTGGCTAGGGTGGCTCGTGCGTCATCATAGCATAGTGCTGCCGCTTGTTTGAGTCCGTATGGGCCCTTGCGGAGTTGTATGAGACGGCCACCCCTTTCAAATCCTTGCGGTAGCTCCATATACAGATCAATATCAATGTCTGGGTTCAGGAAGGCCGTTGGAACATAACCTTGCTTTCTGTGCCAGCCAAACTGGTGTGCTAAAGCTAGCAGTATTCGTCCAGTTTCGGACCTGGGTGTAGGTGCGAAAGTTTCATGGTAGTCAACTCCTTCTCGCTGAGTATATCCCTTGGCTGTACATCGAGCTTTGTATCTTTCAAGACTACCATCTGCTCTAAACTTCTTTTTGAATACCCACTTGCACTTCATTGGTCTGCGTCCTAATGGGAGTTTGTCACGCTGTATTATTTTGATCGCACCTTTTTCTTGTAGTGATTGGAATTCTTCGTTTGCAGCGTTTTTCCATTGTGACGCTTCAGGAGAGGACATGGCTTCAGCCCATGTCTTAGGGTCAGTTGATGCAAGCGCTACTTTGCCATGGTGTAGTCGTTTGTAGTCATGTCGCACTACTTCTCTACCACTTCTTGTATGCATGGTTTCTCGCTCTGGGGAATGTGCGCGTTTCTGCCCTGCTAATGGAATTACCGGATCCCAGCCTGTCATGATTTTATCGAGGGCTTTGGGCTCATGCTCATCAGTCTTGCTGTGCACAACATCCAAATTTTGCTCCCCTTCATCCTCTGCTTCTGAGAGCTGGGATTCTGTGTCAGAAAAGTCATTTGTAATTTCTTGCGTGTTGAGCCTCGTTGCTGGCTATGATTTACCAAGTCTGTCTTGGTAGGCAGGGTTTCAATTTGAGTGGATGAATGCTCGTGTTGTTGCTCAAATGGTGGAGGAGGTGGTACATGCTCTCCCCTTTGCTCATTTGGTGGAGGTGATATGTGATTTTCTATTTCATCACTTGTTGGAGGAGGTATATGCTCTACTCTTGGTGGTTTGCTCGTGGCATCGTCTGGTGTTGCTCTTTGGGCTGCTAAAGAGGGTATAGATTGCTCCCCTTCAGACGATGGCAGAGTTTGATTATCTGGCCTAGGATGCGGCGTTTCTATATCTATGGGAAATGATTGATCATTAGTCCAATAGCTCAAGGTATGTTGTTGTACGATAGGGTCTAACTCATCTCCAAACATCACTTCCTCATTAAAGGTTGCATGAGGAGTAAATCTTTCAATCCATTTCCAATCTTGTGAACTTGTTTTGTGAGGATGGTAAGTGATGAAATTTTTGTTAGTGTTTTTCTGGAAACCAATAAACCATCCCTTCTCAGCTCTAGCTGTAAATTTGCCAGGCTTTGGAGTGATTAATTTATAAGCTCTACACCCAAATCGTGGAACGAGAGACAAATCTATTTGACCAGTGTGCGGTTGGCTTAAACCTTGCATGAAATCAATTAGCGGAGTATTCTTCGTGCGCATACAATACAGTCTATTGGTAATGAAACAAGCGTATTCAACTGCCCATGGCCAGTATGTCACTGGAATGCGGGCGTCAATCAGCATTGATCGAGCTTTCCTAAGCACTACTTTATTTGTAGATTCTGCAACACCATTTTGTTCTGGTGTGTATGGAGCTGATAGGTCTGTGCGGATGCCATATTTTTCGAAGTGTGCTTTGATGCGAGAGAATTCAGTCCCTCCGTCTTTGAAGATTATGCGAACTCTCTTACCATATTGATGCTGTTGGGTTTCGATCCACTGAATCAATAGTGGTGCAATTTGATCTTTGGTCTCGGTTGTTATAGCCCAGCGCATTCGCGTTTTTGCGTCGGTAATAATAACTACATACTGATGCCCGTTGATTGCGGACTGGATCTTTCCCACTGTGTCAATATGAATTTCGTCTAGGGGTTCATTTGGGGTTGGTCTAGGTTCCCTGGACACAAACCTTTGGGCTTTACTTAAATGACATGTTTCACAGGTCGTGAGTTCACTTAAATCAATGCCCTCAAGTCCTTTCGAGACTTGTGCTGTTTTCTTTAAAATTGTCTGACCCATATGTCCTAGTCGCTCGTGCCATCGCTGTGCACTGGTTGTTGTTAAAATTCTTGCAATGCCAGGTGCAGCAATCATGGAACTAGACGGCTGGCTAGTCTCAATTGGGAAAATGTAGAAAACGTCATTTTTGCATACAAGCCGGGCTACTGGTCTGTCTGCCTCAGGCGGACAATGCAACACTAAAAACATTCTGTTGTAATCTGGTAGAATCCCAGATATTCTCTCTAGCCTACCAGCAGATATGATATTGCATGAAGAATCTGGTGAGTACAATGCATCATGTAGCTTTAGTGTGAGTTTACCAATCTTGATACGTGCAGTTCCGAGACTGTCAAGTGATGATACTCCTACTGCTTGATCAAATCTAAATGGCTTAGTAGTTTTGTTGATAAATTCAAAAGAAGATTCATGTGGCACAAAATGGTGCAAAGCACCAGTGTCGTAAATTGTACGGCTTTCATTAACTTGAGCAGTTGCAGCTGCAATAAAGTCTGTATCACTATCTCCGATATCATAAGTGGCCGCTACTCTATTTCTTCCTCCGCTAGAATTCGTGCTACCCCGACTGTTTCTAGATGCAAGTTCGGGGTGTTGTCTAAAACAATCTTTGTTCTGGTGTCTATGACGACACTGCTTGCAGATAGCCTCAGGATCTACGTTCCGTGTAATGGGAAGAGATGTTGCATGCGCCACTTGGGCTGGCAACATCCGATTTCCTGCAACAGAACGTAGCGATGACATCATTGTCTGCAATGGAACATATTCATTATTGGGCTCATGTATTCTGGTGTCCCTCCAGTTGTTCAACCATTCAATCCTCTTGGTTCACATCACAAATATGGCTGCTGCCTGACCATCTCCAATGTGGTAACCAGAGCGCTTTGGCGCAGCATGCGACGGTAATGCGTCCGCTGCGTTATTTACGCTCTGAATACCCGCTAAAAACCTGTCAATATAGTCATCAGCAGTGGTCATGAATCTGATCATTAAAAAGCTTTCGAGAGCTGTTGCGTACGGGGCTGTAGCAGTTTCCTGCCGGGTGCAAGCTACCGCATCGAACAGCTCTTTTGCTGTCATGTGATCATAGTTCTGAGGGCACGTTGATGATGAAAGCCTACTAGTAATCACGTTCTTGGCCTCAATCTCCCCCAGTAACCATTGCTCGAGTTTAATTTCATGCTCGGTAGACAGGTTAGGGAGATCTTCGGGGCTCGTATTACTAGAGCTAGCGTCAACAGGGGCATGCACTGGTCGTAGTCCAGGCATGTTGTGGAATACGTGTCCCAAAACATTGCGTCGTGCGAGTTTTGCTTGGAGACTTGTCTTCCACTTTGCAAACGAAACTCCTGGCTGGAGGATGAGCTTATTGTCGTCTTTTGGCATAGTTGTTTAATACTTGTACGTGTTATCGTGATTTTGGCGCAGCGGAATCGCCCGGGCTCATAACCTATTGTGGTTATGAGCTTAGGTTAGTGTCACTATGCATGCTGACCTTGTACGAGTATATAGATTGATGAGTTCAGGTTGTGGTTGAAGGTGTATCTGAGGTTCACTGTATTTTAATTGTTCTTTTCTAATTGTGTGCCGAGCACTCGCTACTTATACTCATGTGCGGCCGCTAGTCGGCTCCTGACCACATGAGCTTTCTCCTGCAGATATCCCAAACGATACAGGAACTACACGAACAGCGTAAACATCTAATCACGTTATGTACATGCAAGTATCCTAGCTGTATAACATGCCCATCACAACAGTTTTGCTCCACAGATACACATGTCATCATTTTCTTTTCCAATTCTCTTAAGATATGATTTAAAATATCCATGTCCTAGTTTCAGTTGGTAAAAGTCTGAGCTTAAATTCTTCTTGACTCCTCTACCAATGCAAGGCTTATTATTTATGTGTAGCCCATATTGGCTAGAATACGAGCTTGTGGAATGTTGATTTTTTGACTTCCAGTCCTCTAGAATAGAGAGCCATTCTATATTTCTTGCTGCTTTGCATTCTTGACCTATCTTACTCATGCTTGTTGGCATTGGTTGTTGAATATCTGCAAAGGCTGCTTTCTTTGCTAGTTGGTCAGCTATTTCATTTCCAAATATTCCTTGATAAGCTGGCACCCACTCCAGCCTGATCTGAGTACCGAGCTGTGCTAGTCTTGTTGATGCTGTTATAGCTCTATTGACCCATGCTTGTCCAGCTCTATCATCAGATTTCATTAGTCTTGTTAGAGCACCCTGACTATCTGAGAAGATTGTGACATGTTCAGGACTGTCATTCATAGAAGCAGCATGTTCTAAATCCATAACAATAGATTCAAGCTCTCCATTATATATAAGATTCTCATTTCCAAGGCATGTTGATTTTTGATTTGTTATCAAGCTTCTATGATCATACATCATGAATGCCACTCCTACTCCTTTTGCATCTGGACCCCAGGAAGCATCAGTGTAGTAGACTGTGTGGTTTTGGTTCCACATCCCCTGTATTTTAGCTAGGTGTATTGCAGCTTCCATGTCTTTGGCTCCATTACTTATGTGAATTTCATATGGTACCTTTCTTTCCCATTGAGGGTAGAGAAAAGGAATTATATTCTCAATATTTTCTGAGTCAATATATAATTCCAGGGATTGTCTTATCTTTTCTGTCTGCAATAAATTTCGGGTGTGAATTTCTACTTCTGGATCAAGATATGCTAGCTCTTATGTAAGGATTTTTGAATTGGATGATATGGTGGCAGAGTAAAGGCCCTCAAAGCATATTTTCTTCTGCTGTGATTGAGCCTCACTTCTGGTGGACATAAGCATGCCTCTATCTCCATAGGTCTAATTGGGGATGTTTTAAAACACCCAAGAATCTTTCTCAAAGCTATATTTTGAAGGCCCTGCAGCTTATCAGAAAATTGTTTCTGATTTTTCCACCACACTGGACTAGCATAATCAGCAATGCTTATCACACATGCTAGATAAAGTTGTCTCATTGCAATGTGACTGAGGCCTTTTTCTGAATTGGTTAGTCTTGCCATCCTTCCAAATGCATTCTTTGCTTGGGCCACTCTTGTATTTACATGGTAATTGAAATTCAATTTTTGATCAAACCAAATTCCAAGCCATCTAACTGTGTTCTTTGGTGATACTAGTTGACCATTTGGTAGGGTTAGCTTGCACCTCCTTGCTGCTTTAGTGTTTTCGAAATGAATGAGTTCAGTCTTCTCCATATCAAAGCTGACTGCATTTTGTAACCCAATATCCTGTAGTTTCTGAACTTCTCTTTCCATAATCTCAATATTCTTCTTCAGGCTTGGTGATGAGACTGTCAATGCTATATCATCAATATAGGATATAAATTCCACAGTTGTTGATTTAAACATATTTCTAATGTATATTAAAAACAGCATTGGTGAGACAGGACTTCCTTGTGGAATGCCTGTTTCAATGAGAGAAAATTTCTCTGACTGTCTCTCAAATTGAAGCTTCATTTGTCTATGGTTGAGGAATGACAATACCCAGCTTAGTAGACTGTATGGTAATCTTAGCTCACTCATGGTGCCTAGTAGTTGATCCTTGGAAACATGGTCAAAAGCACCCTTGACATCAAGGAATAATGTTGATGTTTTCCTTTTTGCTGCCTTTTCAGTTTGGATTTTGTTCAGAAGCAGAAGGCAGGCATCCACAGCTGACTTTTTCACTCGTTCTCCAATCTGTGACACGTGTAGAAAGTGGGTTGTTTCTGCTAGGTATCCAAGTCTTTGTGCAAAGATTTTTTCCAAGGCTTTTCCAAGGCAGGTGAGCAATGATATTATTCTGTATGCCTTTGGTTGAGAGTAATCAGGCTTGCCTGGCTTTCTAAGAACTTTACCTATTGCCTGTCTCCAACACCTTGGATGATATCCAATATTGAAGAATAAAGAATAAATTTTTAAAAATATTTCCTTATTAGCATTGTATGCATGTTTAATAATAATCCAAGTGATTTGATCCGGACCTGGTGCACTTCCTTTGGATGCATTACAGCACGCATTAGCCACTTCTACTTCTGTCAATTTTGGCCAATTCCAGTTGCCTTCCTTGTGATAAGCCCAATTAAAAGGAGTTGATCTTGGTGGGATAGGAAACAGTTTTGCTTTTAATGCCTGACATTTCCCAGTAAAAGTTTCCTTTATTTTTCCATCATCTCCTTGTATATTTGGCAGGTTATCAGATTGTCTTTCTCTGGTGTATGCCATAGCTTTGAAGATGGTTGATGGGTCCTCACTTTCTAGAAATTTATTCCAGTGATCTTTTTTGGCTATTTTGATCTCCTGGAAATACTTGTTTCTTCCCTTCAGGTATGTTTCCTTTTTTAATGAGTTAGTTGGATCTGCCTTAAGGTATCTCTGAGCTTTCATCATAGACTTCCTGAGATCCTTTAAATCTGCTGTCCACCATGGCTTTTGCTTAGCACCCTGTTTTTGTATTGGTACTGATTCTTTTGCTGCTTTGAATACAATATTGGTCACTTTTTGCCCAATATTATCAAGCTCTAACTCAAGACTAGTCTGATTGTTAATTAGATTTCCAACTGTCTGGGTGGAAAATCTTTTGAATTCTTCAGAGTTAAAGAATCTTGAATTTTGAAAATATTTAGTGCTTAATTTCTCAAATTTAGCCCAGTCTGCTTTTCCTATTTGAAATCTTGGTCTTTCTAGTTGCAGTTGACCTGGAACTGATTTCTGTCCTGTAATTGAAAATAGAATTCCTTGATGGTCAGACCCAGTTTCAATTGTTTGCCAGTCATGTATATTCTTCTCCATGATTGCTGTGGTAAAAGTTAGATCAATAACAGAGGGTGACTTCATATTTGGTCTATAAAAGGTTCCCTCCCCTACTTTGTTTGTGAGGACCAGTCCTTTTTCTTCAAACCATGCATGGAGACTATCAGCTTTGTGAGATTTTGGATGGGAAGTGTCCCAGTCAGGGTGATGTTCATTAAAATCACCCACTATAATACATCTTGTTGGAATCTGTATTGTACTGTAACTCCATTCCATGGTTGTAAGACTACTTGTTTGATCTTGACTAACTTGGTTGTAGATATTGATAAGGCTGAAATTGTAATTTGATCCTGCCACTTTCACTCCAATAATGTCTGCATCTTCTAGAAACTTTACCAGATAGCTTACTTGTGCCTTCAATTGTTTTGAAATATATATCATTGTTCTTGGTCTGATGGTGTGGTCTGTTGTATTGGGAAAAAGTTGATAAAAATTGGGATGATTAATTGAGTGTGCTCCTTGGTTGTTATGGTCCTCTTTTACACATGAAACCCATGGTTCCTGTACTGCCAAGATCTCAACCCCTAGCTCAATGGCCAGTTGAAGAGTGTTTTCTGTTGCCTGTATGCTTTTGTTCAAGTTGCATTGGATTATTTTGAGTTGTCCTGTCATAGACAATCCTCGTCATTGTCCCTAGCTTGCTGTTGCTCTTTAGCAAATCTCTCTTGCATGGTTTTTCGAACTGGGCAATCATCTTTGTCTGATGTATGATTACCATTGCAGTTGGAGCATTTGGGTACAAGATGGATACACTTCTGCCCTATGACCCTGCAAATGCTGCAAATATGTTGTCTAGTGTTATGTGGGCTTGCACATAGCTGGCACTTTGCCTTCCATCTGCATCTCTTTTCTATATGTCCATATCCTTGGCAATTTGTGCATTGAGTGGTGGCTGGTATATTCAAATACTGCTCAGCCATTAATGACTGTCCTCCAATTATGAGCCTTCTTCTGATAGCTTGTTTTGCCTCGGCTTCTGTCTCAAAAGCCACAACTATAGAGCCTGCAGTTTGAGTCATTCTTTTATCTTCAGGGGTAATCCAGTAAGGTTGTCCAATTATTTTGAGGCCTTGGTTGAATATTTCAATTTCTTGAGCTATGCTGCTCAGGTCCTCCATGCTCCCAAATTCAGTTGTTGGTACTCCATGGATGATCACTTTGTGCCAGGGTTCATCTTTAATTGCTACCACATGAGGTGCATGGTTCTTCCAGATGTCTACTTTCTCAATCAAGAATTCAGCTGAGTAAGCCTCTGTTGTAGTTAATGCAATGTTTTCCCTTCTTGTACTATTTACAATAGCCACCACTGGTCCTTCAACTCCTCTTGCCTTGAAGGCATGGTTAATTTGATCTCTCAACTGAATGGGTGAGAAGGTGTGCCTAGTTGTCTCATCTTGAAGGAGAATAACCCTCTTTGTTTTCTTTTGCTTTGGTGCTGCTCTCTTAGGTTTCACTACAGTCCATCCCTTTTCTTGTCCAACTGCTGCCTCTGCTACCTTACTCCATGTTTTTGGGGCTGCACTTGATGGGCCAGCATTGTTCTGTCCTGTTGGTTGACTTTGAGAGGGCCCTGTACGTGCTGTGCTATTTCCAGCTTTTTGCCCTTGTACACCTTGGCCAAGTTGTGATTGTCTAGCTGCTGTTTGCAAAATTTGTGTGCTCTGTTCAAGTCTTTGAAGCTGGGAAGTCAAAATTGAGGCGTCTCTTGGAAGATTTCCATCTTTTTCCATAAATTCTCGAAAAATGTTCAGCAAATCAAGGATTTTAGTTTGCCCACCCCTAGACTCAGCTTGGTGAGCAGCTTTAATCAACAAGTCTCTGGCTGTTGCAATGCATTCATCTGATCCATTTATGAGGTCTATGACTGACACCATGCCTGGTCCAGCACTTTTCTTTTGAGCCCTTTCTGGATAGTTGAGTTTTCTTTTTTGACCTGTAGTTGTATTATCCATACCATCTTCATCACAGCTCTCTGAGGTTACATGTCTCTTGGTTCCTGATCCTGATGCTGCTCTAGAATAATCAAAGGAAGTGTTTTGGTAAGCTTTGTTGTTCATGGTTGAGTGGTCCAGTGGTAGTGGCTGAGGATTATGATTGTCACAAGAGCTGACTGACATTTCATCCATATCATAGTCATAGGCTGACTGTCTTATAAGTGTCAATTCATTCAATGGATCTGGTGACTGATCCCTATCTTTTCCCTTCCCTTTATCCATTTTTTTTTATTTATATTTTGATTATTTATATGTATATATATTTAAAAAAAACTAAATCAAATAATTTTCAATTTAATTCACGTTATTTTTTATTTTTATTTTTTTTCCAATACTTTAACTTTTTTTTAAGCAAGAATTCAGTGAAGTCACGTGACTTCTAGGATCACGTGATCACGTGATCGGAAATTTATTTTTCGTGATTTGACGCGTAAACCCCTGGAAAAACGCGTAAATTGACGCGAAACGCGTCCTGGACCAATGAAAAATTTTCACCTCTGGCGACCGCTTCTGACCAATTGCGCAATTTGTCGCAAAAAGTTGAATCCTATGACTATATGTGTCAATTTCTCGACGAAAAATCGTTCGATCTTGTTCAAAATTTGTTATCAGATGGTGAGGTTGCTAAATATACTGTTGTCAAAATTTGGAAATAATGCGACGTTGTGTGCTCGAGATATTGATAGAACAGTTATGACCCTTATCCAATTTTGGCCCGAAGCCTTTGGATATCCTTAATTCTTCAATAAGTCCGCCAATATTTGTCGGATTGAAATTTTACCGATATTTTTGGAATGCGCTCCGTATGCTGATTCGAATGAGGTATATTTGAATTTTGTAGCACGATTTTTGCAAGTTCGGAAATTATGATGTCCACGTCAATTAGCCTTTCTATTGGTGTATTTGCTGGCTTACAGTCATCTAATCCATGTCGCTTTAGAAGGGTGCGGACGTATTGGCCCTGAGAAAGTTCGAGTTTATTTTCATTTTCCTTGATGTGTATGCCAAGATATAAGTTTGTGTTGACACGTTCGAGGTTATATTTTTTGTTTAATGCTGGCATTAATAATTCTATTTTTGTACTGTTTGGTCCTATGACTTGAAAGTCATCTACATGTAGGAGTACAAATAGATCATTTTGCGCATTTGAATATAAGCACACGTCTGATGTTGTTGGATGAAGGCCAAGCGTTGCTAGGGTTGCTCTTGCGTCATCGTACCAGAGGGCTGCCGCTTGTTTGAGGCCGTAAAGGCCTTTCCTTAGGCGGATGACATGATTTTTCTCTTCAAATCCTTTTGGTAACTCTATGTATAGATCAATTTTGAGGTCTGGATTGAGGAAGGCTGTTGGAACATCACCTTGACATCTGTACCATTTAAGGTAATGGGCTATTACTAACATAATCCTACCTGTTTCAGGCCTCGGGGTAGGGGCGAAGGTTTCCTGATAGTCGATGCTGGGTCTTTGAGTAAATCCTTTTGCGGTGCATCGTGCCTTCCATTTATCAACACTTCCATCCGCATTGTACTTCTTTTTGAAGACCCATTTGCATTTCATTGGCTTTCGACCTTTTGGTAATTTTTCGCGTTTAATTATGTCGAATGTTCCTGTGTCAATGAGTGATTTTATTTCCTCATTTGCAGCTTTTTTCCATTTTTGAGCCTCTGGGCTGGACATTGCTTCTTCCCAGGTCTTTGGGTCACTTGATTCAAGTGCTGACTTTCCATGATGGAGGCAATAATAGTCAACTCATTTTACTGCTCGTCCACGTTTTGTACGCATCATGTCTCCCTCTGGCGAGCAGGCTCTCTTTCGGCCAGCTTGGGATTTGACTGGATCCCAACCAGTCATGATGAAATCATTTGGTTGTAGTTCTGATTCGGAACTTTGTGCGTTATCTGTTTGGTTGCGAGAGATATTTGATATGTCAACTTTTCCAATACCTGCCCCATTGTTTACATTGATTATTTCTGAGCTACCTTTCTGTTGTATTAACCCAGTCTCCGGTGAATGTGGCCTTTTGTGCCCAGCTATTGATGGTATTGGGTCCCAACCTGTCACAATACAATTGTATTTCTGGGATTCCTGATTTTCTGGTAATTTTGTGTTTGGATATTGTTCCGAATCACTTTCAGGAGAGTTGAGCTCAATTGGATTGCTTATGTCAGGATTTGAGTTTATATCTGACTCCGATGGGTCTGGTTGCGGATTGATTAATGCCAAGGGATTGGGACTCATATGCTGCCAGGTTGATTGAGGCACCGGAGGGGTGGTTGGAGGCTGATCAACGTAAGTTTTGTCATTCTTTTCAAGAGAAGGTAGCGTTATAAATGTATTGTTAGGTGGCGGAGGTTTATTTGCAGGTATTGGGTCGTTATTTAGCTCAGATTGAGGTATGTTTCCTGGGTATTGACTCAGATCTGGCGGTGATGCGTTTAATGGCAGATTGTTAGGATCTGATGTTGACGCATCTTGGTTGGGCAGTTTGTTGTGCGGCAATGAAGGACTTTGGTATGTGCCTAATGTGGGTGTGATTGGTTGATCGTTGTTCCAGTAGTTTGTGGCTCTTTTCTTATTTATTTGGTCTAGTTCATCTCCTAATAGAACATCTTCATTAAATGTTGCGTGTGGAGTGAAACTGACAATCCACTTCCATCCTTTGGTTGGAGTTTTGTGTGGATGGAGTATGAGGAAGTTCTTGGAAGTGTTTACTTCAAAGCCTAGGAACCACCCTTTTTCTGCCCTTGGTTCAAATTTGCTTGGTTTAGGACTGATTAATTTGTATGCTCGACAGCCGAATCGTGGTAGATTCCTGAGATCAATTTTATCCATGTGCGGTTGTCGTAGGCTTTGTAAGAAGTTGATGATGGGGATCTTTTTTGTTCGTAAGCAGTATAACCTATTGAGAATGAAGCATGCATGTTGCATTGCGTAGGACCAGTAACATGGAGGCATATTTGCATCTATAAGGATGGACCTCGTTACTCTGAGAACTACTTTGTTGGCAGCTTCTGATGCTCCATTCTGTTCTGGTGTGTAGGGAGCTGACGTATGGGTACGTATTCCATGTTGTTCACAAAAGACTTTTGTCTTAGAGAATTTGGATCCTCCGTCTCTAAAGATAGTTCGCACTCGTTTGTCATAAATATGGTGCATGATTTTAACCCATTGCACTAATGATGAGGCGATTTGGTCTTTTGTTTGGCTGGTGAGTACCCAATGCATGCGAGTTTTCGCGTCAGTGATTATTACGGCGTACTGCTTTTCATTGACAGATGGGACTAGTTTACCTACGGTGTCCACAAATACTTCGTCCAATGGCTCATACGGTGTTGGCCTTGGGTCCCGCGACACATGTCGTTGAGCCTTGCTTAGATGGCATGTTTCGCATATTTTAAGATCACTTGTGTCAATGCCTTCAAGTCCTAAAGAGTGATCTTTTGTCTTCTTGAGAATGTTTTGTGCAATGTGTCCTAGTCATTGATGCCAGCGTTGCGCATTGCTGGTCTTCTGAATCCTCGCTACCCCAGCTGCTGCGATGGATTTATCTTTGATGCGCTTGTCATGTAACAGGGGATGAATGTAATAGACGTCGTTGTGGAGAATTAGTCAGGCAATGGGCACGTCTCTCTGTTCATGATTATGTTTTACTAGGAGCATTTTGGCATAGTCAGGGAACACCCCTGCTATTCTTTGTAGTCTACCTGCGGAGACAATACCAGAGGCCGATCTGGGTGAGTATAGGCAGTCATTTAAAATCAATTGTTGTTGCCCGATCTTTATAGTTGCGCTTCCTTGTTCAGTTAGCAATGATCTACCTACGGCTTGGTCAAATCGAAAGGGATTTTGTCGATTGTATATTTCAGCAAACACGGATTTATCAGGCAAAAAGTGGTGCGAAGCACCCGTGTCATAGATTATAGGTAGTTTATTGTATATGGATGCTGATGCAGCTACTCTGCTTGATAATTTTCCGTCACAGCGCTTCCATTTGACTCCTATAATATTCCTCATCTTCACTGTCGCTGGCCTCAGCAATTGCCTTCCCTTTTCCCAATCTTTCACCATATTTTTGGAAATTCTCCTTCCATTTCTGCCCTTTCTGACCAGTTGCAAGTTCTGGATGTTGCTTGAAGCATTTTTTATTAGTATGTTTATGCTTACATCTCTTGCACATGGCGTCGGGATTTGGTGATGATTTCAGATTGGCTGCGGAAGCGCTGTGGATGGGTTCATAGGTGTTGTTTTGCCTATGATTGTTTGCAGCGACAGTGCGAAGTGATGACATCATTGACCTTACGGATGTCGGTCTGTCTGAAGCATTGATGGCTCTGTTGTCTCTCCAGGAGCTTAACCAGGGGACGTGAATAGTCCCGACTAAAAAGAATCCCGCAGCTGCGGCCTCAGAAATGGCCCATTCGGTTGGTTTGTCATCAGACATACTAAGGGCTTCAGCTGCAGTGATCATATTCTGATAAGCAGTCTGGAATTCGTTGCAGTACCGCTCTATTGAGTCGGTGAACTTGACTGCTTGGAATTGTCGGAGCGCATCAATGTAGGTGGCCGAGGACATTTCTCTTCTAGGCGAAGAGATGCTGTCGTACAGGGCTTTGGCGGAAGGTCCTATGTGGTCCCTGGGCCAGACTTTCTTGCTGAGACGTTCGAGGATTATATTCCTCGCCTCTGTCTCATGGTTCTTCCATGTCAAGACTGCTCTTTGGTGAGTCCTCCATATCTCCTCCCAGGCATCATTTGTTGTTTGATCATCACGTTTTGGTTCACTCGGTCGAAAGATGGGATCGACGTCGGGATCATCGTGGATGACGTGGCCGGTGAGGTCGCGTTTGGCCAATCGTGCCCGAAGTGATGCGTCCCATCAGCTGAAAGAATCTGTTTTGCCGAGGATGACGAGTGAAGTGTTTTTGGACATGTTTAACTAGTGTGCAGAGGAAAACGCCGGGGTCGTAACCTGTTGTGAATGATGAGCACTGGAGATATTCTTAGGCACCACCACCTATTCATTTGCACTCTCTGCTGATGATGCAATATATGCAGCTAGGGATAAAATTCTTGAGGCCTACAAATTGACCTTTGACAGAGATAGGCAGACAAGGATCTTAGATTTGCTGCAAATTTTTCGAGACTTTACTGAAAAAGACATTCTTCCAGGAGAAGTACTCAGAGGCAATACCACTACACCAATTCATTCAACAAACTTTCGGAAATTGCCTTTTCGCCCACAACTTCCGCCCTCTATAAGATACGACAATAGAAACAAGATATTCAGTTTCGCATCGTTTACAGCATTCGATTGATCTAATTTTCGGCTCCTACGACCCAATATTAAAACCATTTTCGATCAAAAGCCCAATTTTCGACCCTCTGGACCACATCACCACATCATTTCGTCCATAAATTCCGCCAACCATAAGCTACGATAATATAAATTCGATATTCGGTTTTGCATCGTTTCTAGCTTTCGATTGATATTCTTTTTGACATCTGCATCCTCAAATTACAACATATTTTGACCAAAACGCCATTTTCGACCCTGTGGACGAAAATTTTTCACCCCAGCCTTGCCAAGGCTCGACGCGTCACGCGTCACGCGTTCCTGACGCGTACTCAGGTGATCAATATAAAATCACGTGACTTATAACTTCAAATCTTATTTTTAAAAAAAATAGAAAATAGAAAATATAAAAAATATAAAACAAATATAAAAACAAATATTAAAAAAAATATTAAAAAAAAACAATAAACTCAGCCTTGGTGCTTGATCAGGTGACCCCACCAATTAGTCACGTGATAAATTACCAAAGAATCAATTTAATAATTGGTGAAAAATATTTCAAGTATTTTTATTTCAATTCTGACCCCTGACTGATTATGTCATCCTCAAAAAAGGCTCAAAAGCCTCGTTCCTCTCAAGGGAGCCTACCAAGCTTACCATCCTCAGCAGAAATTGATATGACAAATGCCCCAAGGCTGTCATCATCAATCTGGAATAAAGATGCATCACCTAAGCCTTCAAGGCTTTTAACCTCTATTCGACCTGTCAAATTGACAACTCAAATGGACTTATTTAGTAGTGACCCCATCACATCTACAGATTTGGGGGCACAACATTTATTTAATAAAACACCCTTTTCTGAGCAGCCTCGAAAGCGAGGAGTTTCACCAACAATTCTTTCGGCATCCCAGCCAACTAAAATGGTCAAGATCTCTGCACCTTGCACCATCAAACATACATTTGAAACTGCCGTTTTTGAGGCACGTGATCTCTTGGTCAAATCATATGGACTTACAAATGATAAGATCAAGCAAGCAGCTGTCTTGGATCTCATCCAAGTTTTTCGAGCCTTTACTGAAGAGGGAAAGGTCAACACTGCACCACCAATCAGAGAAGTTCAACCTGAGGTAGAGGCAGTTACAGGATCCATTCCAAAGACACCCCTTGCCCCTACTTATGCACAAAAGCTCAGGGAAGGAATCCCAAGTGTTCAACCAGAAATCAGAGTGCCTACTAAGCCAGGCATGAAAATCCTTAGCCACCAAATCAACAGTTGCAGAAATCCATCAATCACTCCAGCTGTAATGATACCTTCAGCAGCTACAAAAGATCTTCCAAAGCATGATATTGACCCTGAAAGTTCAATCAGAAAATCAGCCCCATTAAAAAACAGTAATGACACAGAAAATGTGGTGACTCTTATCACCAAATCAGGCAGTGCACTGCCAACATACCAGCCTTTCTCTGTTAGGGAAAATATAAATAAAATACTGGGAAAGAGGGCAATTTCCAGAGTCCATATCTCCACCAAGGGAAACTTGGCCGTTACCTGCTGGGACTCTTCCCCAACTGAACTCCTCCTGGACAAAGAAAAATGGGATTCTGTCTTTGTAGATTGGCCTATTAAGAAAGCCCAGAAAGTCACCCACTGGCCCAAAGTAGTGGTACATGGTGTTCCCACCTGTGTCCCAATTGAAGTAATAAATTGTCAGATTGGAGCGTAGGCGTCTGACCTGAAGCGGAAATGGAGGATGAGAAGAGGTCGGAATGGGTCGCAAGAGATGACTGAAGGTCTACTGGAGATAAATAGGAGGAACTAAAGGTTTGAAATATGGGTAATATAAATAGCTAAGAGGTCTAAAGGTTTGAGTGGGTACTAGTGGTAACTAAAGGTACAAGAGGTAATCCAAAGGTGTTCCGAAGGTGTTGGGTATGACAGAAAACTAAGCGTGAAGAACTCTGAAGCTACAGACTAAGCCATCATATATACCTGCTTTCCTTCCACTAGCTCATCATAACATAGACATTAACCTAATATCAACATGATCCCATATGTAAAGGATTATACTGTTGTCATAACAACATGAGAAGAAGGGTAAAATTATATGGCGAAGGAAGAATCGGAAGGATCGGGAGGATCGGGAGAGGAATCCTTACATTACCCCTCCCGTTTTTTAGTCTGCGAGCTCCGTCGAGCCAGCCGCGCTAGGGTAAAGGCCGTGAAATTCTTTTAGTAGATCGCCGCAGCCTGTTAAATTATCAAGAGGTTCCCATGTAGTGTCATCATATCCTGTCCATCTAACTAAGTATTGAACTTTTTTCCGTCGAATTCTCGAGTCCAAAATAGCTTCCACTTCATATGTGTCTAGATGTTCATTTGATATTTCGACTGCAGGGGGTTGGCTTTGCTGCTGGCTCTTGAATCCAACAAAAGCTGGTTTTAACAGATTTACGTGAAAGTTATTATCAATTTTCCATTGGGGCGGTAGGTCCAGTTTCACGACGAGAGGTGTTTTAATTTTAATTATCTGCCAAGGGCCAGCTCTGACATGATCCAATTTTTTTGTTGGTCTAGATAGGCGAATGTTTTTGAGAGATAAATATACCCGGTCTCCGACCTTATATCTTGGTGCAGGGAGGCGTTTTTCATTTGCGTATGTAGCTTGAAATTCTTGAGCTAAAGTGATATTTTCGTGGCATTTTTGCGAAATGTCCTGCATTCGTGAAATAAATTCGGGGTATCACGTGCTACCGTAATCTCTGATTCCGGAAGAAAGTTAAGCCGAGGATGGTGACCAAAGAGCGAAGAACGGTGAGATACCTGTAGATGCATTAACGTGGTTGTTGCAACAAAATTCAGCCAAGGCCAGGTGATTAGCCCAATCATCTTGACGATAATTTACAAAGTGCCTTAAATATACTTCTAAAGTTTTGTTGGCCCTTTCTGTCTGACCATCTGTCTCTGGATGGTAGGAGGTGGAGAGTTTGTGATTTATTGTCAGCCTTGCGCAAATCTCCTTCCAGGTACTATCAATGAATGCCTTTCCTTGGTCAGACACTAACGAGTCAGGCAAACCCGCAAATCGAACGACGTTATTTAGGAATGCTTGAGCAGTTTCTCGCGCTGTAGGTCGCTCCAAGGCTATAATCCATACCCGTTTTGTCAGTCGATCAACAACTTGCAAGATATATCGATAATAAAAGTTTCTGATGTTACAAGTTGGTAAGGGTCCTACAAAATCAAGAGTTAAGTGGCGAAATGCGGCTGAAGGTGCTGGTAGGGGTTTCAAGAATCCGTAAGGTCTTTGTACTGATGGATTATTTCTCTGGCAGGCTTCGCAACCTCGAGCATACTTGATACACTCGTTATGACACTTAGGCCACCAAAAAGATCTACTTAGTAAGGTATACAGAGCAGCAGCTCCACGATGGCCATACAGCGGATTTTCATGGAGTAGTTTGAGTATTTGCTCTCGGAGTGTTAAAGGTACGTACTCTCTACCATTGAGACAAAATGAGTGTTCAGTAGTTTTACAACTGGCTAATTCGATGTCAGTACGATTAGAATCTGGATTATTCAAGGCTGCACGAATTTCTTGACAATATTTATCCTCCTTACAATGTCTACTCCACTCTTCTGGCAACAGTTCATCTGTATGCAACTGCTCCATCGGGCTAAGATCTATTGGTTTTGATGTTTCAACACGACGAAGAATCTGCTGTGGTTTGAGTAAAGTCTGCTGTTGGTGCCTTGTTCGTTCATCGTTTACATCTGATGGTTTATCCTCACTAATTCGAGTTAGGGCATCGGGTTTAACTCCTTGTTTCCCGGGTCTAAAGACAATCTTGAAATCAAAATCTGCAAGAAACTCGTTCCATCTAGCTTGACGCCGGTTTAACTTCTTGGTGGTGGTGAAATATTCGAGGTTCTTGTGGTCCGATAAGATTACAGTTGGGTGCTCAACAGAGCCAAGCTCACTTTTCCATGTCTCGAATGCATATACAATGGCAAGTAACTCTTTGTCAAATATCTCATAGTTGCACTCGGCTGGTAACATTTTCTTGGACATAAATGCCACTGGACGTAAGATGTTCTCATCATCATACTGCGATAGAATAGCTGCAGTAACATAATCTGAGGCATCTGTTTCCAGCACAGCTTTTCTACGGGGGTCAAAATGGGCAAGCATAGTCCCATCTCTAAAGGCGCGTTTGATGTTTTTGAAGGATTCTTCACACTTTTGATCCCAGGTAAATTTGACATCCTTCTTTGTTAGCTGAGTCAAAGGAGTGGCTAACCTTGAGAATTCAGGTATAAAGCGACGGTAAAAATTCGCAAACCCCAAGAACCCTTGGATATCTCTAACGGAGCGAGGTGTCGGCCATTCCTGAACACAGGCTACCTTTTTAGGGTCCATTGAAATTCCGTTGGTTGAGACTATAAGCCCAAGATAAGTAACGGTGGTTGTTTCAAAGGAACACTTCGATATATCGACTTGCAAGCCATGTTCGCGAAGTCGTTGTAAGACCGCTTTAACATGTTTTTGGTGGTCCACAAGGTTTTCTGAGTAGATCAGTATATCGTCCATGTAAGCCGTGCAAAAATCGTCCAGGAGACCTCGAAGAGCATAGTTGATGTAGGTTTGAAACGAAGCAGGCCCATTACATAGACCAAAGGGGAGAACTAATGGTTCAAAGAGTCCGTACCGGCAAGTAAATGCGGCCTTCCATTCATCACCTTCTCTGATACGGAGCTTATTAAAGGCGGAGATAACATCAAGCTTAGTATAGAACTTGGCACGAGAGAGTTGGCAAAGGGTTTCTGTTATTAAGGGAAGAGAGCACCGATTTCTGACAGAGATTGCATTAAGTCCTCTATAATCAATGCAGAAACGAAGATCTCCATTTGATTTCTTGACAAATAGAACTGGGGCAGCTGCTGGTGACTTCGAAACTCTAATAAATCCCTTCGAAAGCTCTTTATTCAAATACTCTCGCAAGGCCTCTAGCTCTTTTTGGTTCATTGCATATGGACGAGCGACAGGGGGTTGCTTTCCGGGCTGAAGATCAATCGAATGGTCCCAAGGACGATGTGGAGGCAGGAGATTGGCTTGTTTTCGATCAAATACGTCAAGGAAAGCATGATAATGGGTAGGAAGGTATATTTTGGGGTCAGCGTCTTTTGGTATTGCAATGTTGGTATTATTGATCCGAACTGTGGGCTGTCTTTGCATACTGGAATCAAGAAGGAGGTCTAGATCTCTGATACTAAGAGCAAAAAGGTGGTTTCCGGGGTTTTGGCTTAGAGTAATAAACTCATGGGCAGAAACTTTAGTTGGCCGGATTTCCTGTAATTCAGATGGCCTTTTTGATATGATTTGGGGAGGAGCGATTTGGGCCTGACATTTTCCTGCCGAAATAAAGTCCGTAGAGTTGACGTATGGAATAGTTGTTTCGAATTTGCAACAGGCATTATCCAAACAATTTTCACCAAAGGTCAGTGTGTGTTCGGCCCAATTTATGAAAGGGTTGTGTTTTTCGAGCCAAGGCAATCCCAGGACTAGGTCATACTTAATATTAGGAGTAACGAAAGCAGACATCTCTTCCTGGTGTCTACCAATGGCGAGATTAAAACTAGTGATTTTCGTGATTTGGGCTCCAGGCTTACCCTCAAAACCTACTAGGGCGAGGGGAGTCTTGAGGTGACTAGAGGTTACATTCAATTTATGGCATAATTTTTCAGATATGAAAGCAAAGCCAGATGCGCCGGAGTCAACGAGTGTGATTAAAGTTATATCTCCTATTTTTGTTTTTATATACATGTGACGAGATGATGATAACTCCTTTAAACTCACTTGTCCTACCGAAACTGACTCCAACAGGCGACTTCCTATTGGAGTTGATCTTTTAACGTTTCCATATCTTGAGGGATTTCCTCTGTACTAGTGGTCGCGACACTTCGAGTTCCCAACGGGCAGTCTCTTGCAATATGTCCAATTCTATTGCACCATACACATCTTCCTAAGGTGCGACGTGCATCCTTTGCCTTTTGGGTTAAGCGTCCGCTAGCGTCCTTTTGTCTGGAGATAAGGTCAAGATCCATTGCTGAGCCCCTTGTGATACAGGAATCTCGTGGTCGAGAGGACGGAACTGGGGTCGAGGTATCGAAGGCGCTGGTATAGGTGTGTGATTGTTTAACGAAACCGGTCGGGACGATCTTGCACGTGATGAGGCTAGTATTTCCTGCAATCCAGCATCCTTTCGTCGAAGATAGGCTACAAAGGCGTGGTATTCTACCGGAACATCTGAAGATGAGAGGATCAGACTTCTTAGTTGAACTGAAAGGCGTCTTTCTAGCATTAGCTTCCAGCTGGCTTTATCCACTGTCGAGTAGATGGAATCGACCATGTTATCTTCGAAAGCCGTAATAAAGTCATGGAATTTACTATCATTTTGATACAATTTCTCAACCCTTGTGGTAGCCTGGTCCTGCAAGGATGGGTCTTCGCATCTCTGCCTTAAGGCCAGAAGAAAGCCTTCCAGTGTCGTTATTTCTGGCGGAATTGATGGATCTTCAAGACAGCGGAATGATGGCCTCATCTTAACTAGAGCAGCAGGCCCAAGACACTGGTATCCAAATCTAACTTTTTCGGATTCAGCAACAAAGCTCTCTGTCTGGATCTGAATGACTAGCTGAGAGCAAAAAGAGCGCAAGTTCTCTGGTGTTCCGTCGTATGGTGTGATGGGCTGGATCGGAAGATGAAGCCTGGGCTGAGGTGATACGGAGGGTATAGGGGCCGTCGGTGGAGCGGAAGAGACTGAAGATGCAAACAGCTGGCTTACACGTTCTCCATCGATTTGGGAGGCTACTTCAAGAATATCGGGTGAGTGTGTTATATATGGCAAATTCCAGAGATGTGGTGGTAGTAATGTTATGTTTGATCGGGGGTGATGTTGATCTGTGGGTGGAGTCGAAGTGATCTGGAGGCCGGCCATATCGTTGTTCATGGTGGTTGGAGGTTGATAATCAGTGAAACTAAAGAAGGAAACTTCACTGGGTGTTGAATGAGACAGAGTATCTGGTGAATCAGGTACTCTATAGCTCATATAATTTTGACGCTTAGTAATGTCAGATTGGAGCGTAGGCGTCTGACCTGAAGCGGAAATGGAGGATGAGAAGAGGTCGGAATGGGTCGCAAGAGATGACTGAAGGTCTACTGGAGATAAATAGGAGGAACTAAAGGTTTGAAATATGGGTAATATAAATAGCTAAGAGGTCTAAAGGTTTGAGTGGGTACTAGTGGTAACTAAAGGTACAAGAGGTAATCCAAAGGTGTTCCGAAGGTGTTGGGTATGACAGAAAACTAAGCGTGAAGAACTCTGAAGCTACAGACTAAGCCATCATATATACCTGCTTTCCTTCCACTAGCTCATCATAACATAGACATTAACCTAATATCAACATGATCCCATATGTAAAGGATTATACTGTTGTCATAACAACATGAGAAGAAGGGTAAAATTATATGGCGAAGGAAGAATCGGAAGGATCGGGAGGATCGGGAGAGGAATCCTTACATAAATGAAGAAATAGAAATCTACAATGAAGGAATAAAGACTCAAGGCCAGCCAAGATGGCTGAGCCGGACTTATCAACAGAGAGTTAAAGCTTCACTTACATTTTCAGTCACAAATGATGCTGAAAAGGAACAACTTTTAAAGTCAGGGGTCCTCATTAGAGCTCAATATCTCAAGGTAGTAGAGTATCAAATAGCCACACAGAGAACTCAATGTCGAAAATGCCTAGCCTATGGACATCACCAGATGTCATGTACTAAGACACCAGTCTGTGCCATTTGCCTTGGACAACATATGACACCTGACCATAAATGTAAAACATGCAACTCAACCCAGAGTTGTGTTCATCATGCTGTACAATGTGCAAACTGCAGGTCAAACACTCAATTGGCCTTTCAAAGACAAGACTGTGACTTCTTCAAAGCATTGGCATGCTAAGTCACATCACATTCAATCAGCACAACACTGCAAGGGGTCGTGAGATCCTGCAGTCCCTCTTTGATGTATCCATCAAAGGGGAAACAGATATTCTATTAGTTCAGGAGCCATATTTGTTCCATAACACTCATTTACAAACATACCAACCAATCTCTCATTCAGCTTATCATTTAATTCCACCAATCACTCATCAATTTCTTCGCTCAAGAGTCATGACCTATGTCAAGAAGGCAAGCCAACTCTTGGTCATGCCCAGATATGACTTGGTGTGTGACCCAGACTATCAAATCCTGGAAGTTGATCTTCCAGGGGAGGCCTTTTATATCATTCGTATCTACAATGAGAAGCCTCTCTCACCTTCATTCAAACACCACACCATCCAGCGTTTCCTTGATTTGCAACTCAAGCTTATCAAGCCATTCTTACTTCTTGGCGATTTCAACTTACACCATCAACTTTGGAACCCACTTATTCAATCAACTAACCCTCTAGCCAATTCCTTGGTCCAATATCTGGAACAGACAAATGCTCAACTAATCAACTGCTCCTCTGTAATTGAGAACTATGGAGGCACCTTCCATAGAGCAAATTCAAAGAGCAATTCCATAATTGATCTAACATTTGTTGCCGGTTTTAAACAACTAATATGGCAAGACTGGAAATATGGTGAATCCACTGGCTCTGATCATGAATTAATAACCTTTAAGGCTTTGCTACCTCAGGTTAATGATCTTCTCACAGATAATAATGTATCATCATTACCATCAAGATTAAATACAAAAAAGGCTGATTGGAAGCTCTTTCACCTGGAACTGCAAGCAAAAGAGGAATACTTCCAGAAACTTCTAGAAAATGCCATCCAAGCAAAAGATTATGACCATATAGCTAGCTTACTTCAAGAAATTGTCCAGAATGCTGCCCAAATATCCATCCCAACAATGAAAATTACGCCCAGATCTAAACCATGGTGGAAAATAGAGATAACACAGTTGAGGATGAGGTTTCACAGGATAAGGCGTAGTTTCAAGAAATACCCAGGTCTTGATCTTGCAGATGATGCTAGGGCTGCAAGGAATCAATATTTCCACAAGATTCAATACAACAAGAAGGAACATTGGATCCAATTCCTGGAAAAAGCTAAAGATAAAACAATCTTTACTGCCTACAACTACTCCAGGCCAGAAAGAACCCAGTCAACTATTATTCCAACCTTAAAATGCAGTGCTCTTGATAATGATCTTGGTAGAAGTGCAACCAGCTTCAAAGATAAATGTGAGGCATTGATTCACACCCTCTTTCCAGGACCATCAACATCAACATCTGCATCACAAGAAATCAACCAGAATTTATTTGATCAGCCAAATATCACAGCCCCTTCATCCAACTTTAATCTACATTACAGCTGCAAAACTGATACAAATGAATGGGATTGGCCAACCTTAACTATTGAGGAGTTTATCAATGCAGTTCCAAACAAGTCAACAGCCCCAGGTCTTGACCAGATTGATTGGACCATTACAAAGGCAGCAATCAAAGCCATACCTAAATTTTTCTTCATAGCTTATACTACCCTTTTCAACAGTGGATACCATCCCCTAAGATGGAGACAGGCAGTGGGGTGTAATCATTCCAAAGAGAAATAAGAAGGACTATAGCAATCCAAAAGCTTATCGACCAATATCTTTCCTTCCATGCCTTTCCAAGCTGTTGGAGAGAATATTTGCCAACAGACTTGCTTTCCTTGCCAACACTACTAACAACCTCTTACATGAGACCCAAATAGGCGGACGCAAACAAAGATCTGCAATAGACACAGCACTCCTTCTGCAAGATTTTGTGGAACAAAACAGGCTCAAACACAGAACAGTCTCAACAGTTCTCCTTGACATTCTAGGGGCATTTGATAGGCTAGAGCAAAAAGTGCTAGTATCAGTCATGCACAAATTACAGCTTCCAAATTCACTAATATCATGGGTAACAACTTTCTTGAGTGGGAGAACCATGAGACTTCAATTCAATGGCCAGCTAAGTGAGGAGTTTCCTGTCACAGGGACACCCCAGGGCAGCCCAATTTCACCAATTCTCTTCTTGCTTTCAATAAGGTTCCTCTTTCCCCCACAACAGGAAGTGAATTACCTTCAACTATCATACATGGATGACATCTCAATCTCAGTTGCATCAACCTCAATCAAGAAAAATACTGATCAACTTCAACAAATACTTGGGGGATTCATGGAAAGGGCAAGTAAACTATCAGTTACATTTGAGATGGAAAAGTCTGAAATGATACATTTTTCACACCATAAATTACCTCTCACCAATCAGCTGACTCTCAGCAATCAAACTGCCTTAGCACCTAAAGAAGTAGTAAGATGGCTGGGGATTTGGTTTGACAGGAAATTTACATTCAAGACACATGTGTGGAGAAACGCCTTCAGCTTGCACATGGAGCACTTAAACGGATAAAACAGCTTGCATCAAACACCAGAGGACTACCATTCCATGCATTACGACAGCTTTACCTCAGTTGTGTCCTCCCTGTCCTGGACTATGGCTCAGTGCTTTGGTTTAAGAAAAGGGGTTGTGGTGCATTGAGTGCCAAGTGCCAAAGGCTTCAGAATCAGGCTTTAATCATGATTACTGGAGCATATCATAATAGTCCAATCAAGGCCTTGGAAGTTGAGGCAGCAATTCTTCCCACCAAAGTAAGGCAGCTAAAGCAGACATTTAACTATGCTCTCAGAATTTTAAGACTACAAAAAACACATCCAGTGAAGGATAAATTGATATCCCCACTTCAGGATGAGCTGTCCTTTTCAACTGAGGTGGATCTAGGTGTCTTTGAATACTTGGACCAGGAACAAACACAAATTATAAGAATTGGCCAACTATTGCAGTCATTCATTAAGTATACAAACCTCGAACAACTAGATGCAAGTTGGGCACCTCCATGGCTTCAAACTGGACTGACCATTGATATATCACATCTGCCTAAGGAAGAGGCTGCTTTGGGACACAAACAGCTTACTAATACAATACCTCCAACAACAGCTATTGTCTATACGGATATTTCTCTCATGCCAGGAAAAGGCAGCAGCATTGGATTTGTTATATATCTCCCAGTCACAAGGGAGATGAAATGCTTCTCTTTTAACCTTGGCCAAACTATGGGTATCACAGATACAGAAACTTTCTGCATACTCAAAGCAATTAGACACCTCAAAAAGATCTCACCAAATGGCCAGTATCACATCTTCAGCGATAGCCAGGCTAGTCTATTGAGAATTCAGACAAAACAAAATTCCTTTTCACACCAAGTCAGACAAGAGGCAGAGAATTGCTCAATTCATCTCTCCTGGTGCCCTGGACATGTTGGAATAGTAGGTAATGAGCTTGCTGACAACCTGGCCAAAGGAGCCAGCAAAAAGAAGGTGCTCAAAAGGAATAAGTTCACATCACATGCATTTCTGAAACAAAAGGCAAAGGAGCTTGTACTGAAAGCCTGGGCTGAAGATTGGAAATCTGAGCTTTTTAGGGAAGAAGAGGGAAGAAAGAACTGTGGTTTAGGAAAATTCTACAGGATACAAGCCCAATTATCCACGCCAAATTTCACAACAAAACCAATCAATTTTCATGGATAAAGTAGACTTATAGAATCCTCATATTTCCAAGCAAGGATTGGTATTGGAAATGTGAGGGCATACTTATTCAAGATTGGCAAGACCAAAGATGAAAGCTGCAGTTTTTGCTTGAAGCAAAAGCAGACAATGCAACACTTGATACTACAATGTCAAATGTTTAATAAAGAAAGAAAAGAAAGTTTTCAAAATTTAGAGCCACTTACATTACCAATAATATTCAGAACTAAAAGAGGACAACAAGCATTGCTTGAATATTTGAAAACTTCAAGGTGTATATTTTTACACAAAGGAGAATAATTAGGACAGAGGAGGGGAGTTCATTTTGAGACCGGTATTAGGGATATATATATGTAAAATAAATTGTCACAGCTTAATAGCTGAATACAATATGATAAAAAAAAAAATAATAATAATAATGCAGAAAAAGAAGCTACCTACCAACCTCATAGCCTGGACAGCTTCATTCTTGGAGCAGAGGACTTTGCAACTTGAGATTGATGGTGAAAAGGAAAGCTTTAGTGATATGAAGACAGGTATTCCTCAGGGGAGCCCTATATCACCAATTCTTTTCCTGATTTATATCCAAGGACTCTTCACCAGCAATACAGTGAAAATCATCTCATACATGGATGATATTACCCTGACAATAGCAAGCTCTAGCTTGAAAAAAAATATCAGAATACTAGAAAGAGAAGCTTCAAAGATCATCAACTTTGGGCTTAAAGATGCAGTTCAGTTTGATCTAGTCAAGACAGAGCTCATGCATTTTACTAGGAAAAAATTAGCACAAGAGATGGCAATTAGACTTCCCCATGGACAAACAGTGCAACCTTCCCAATCTATTAAATGGCCGGGAATCTGGTTTGACCCGAGTCTAAAATTCAGAAAGCATATACAGATCAGGACATCTCAGGCAACCCAGGCATTTTTTAGAATGGCAAGGCTTGCAAACACAGAAAAAGGTCTCTCCCCAGCTGCCCTGAGGCAAATCTATCTTGCTTGTGTTATCAGCATTTCAGATTATGGCTCAGTGATCTGGTGGAAAGGACAAAATTACATAGCAGATGCACTGCAAAAAATACAGAATCTTGCCCTTCGGAAAATTCTCGGTGTCTTCAAGACAGCTCCAATTCTTCCCATGGAGGTAGAAGCAGTTCTGGCTCCACCAAGGGTTAGACTTCGTAAAAATTTGCAAAGATTTGCACTAAGACTATCAAAGCTATCCAAATTTCTTCCAGTAAACATGGGAGTGAACAGCCATATTGATCTTCAAAAGCCAACTCAGCTCAGCAGGATCAATAATTCAATTACAAATCTCATTGATTATGATGGAATAGAACAGATTAAACAATTCATTTTAAACCATGGAGGCAGGCCCTTCCATATACAAACACAATTGAGAGGATCCCCAAGGATGAAGCAGCAGAGAGACATCAATCTTTGCTCAAACAAACTGACTGGACCTCCACAACATTTATTTACACAGATGCCTCATTGATGGCAGAAAGAACAAGTGTTGGGTTAGGCTTTGTAGCATCTGGGAGCTGCAGCAGAACTCAACATCAATTTTATACTAATATTGGATCAAGGGTCCTGGTATATAATGGAGAGCTCGAAGCCATTGTCCTGGCTATGGAGTATGCAAGCCAGTATGCACTGCCAGGTCATAGTTTTCAAGTCTTTTCAGATAACCAGGCAGCCCTGTATAGACTTAAAAAACCATCTGATAATCCAGGACAGGCCTGCCAGCTCAGAGCTATAGCAGCTGGAAAGATTATTCAGAGCAGAAATTCAACAATAAATATCAACTGGAATCCAGGTCATCTGAGTATTGAAGGCAATGAGATGGCAGACAGACTTGCCAAAGCAGCATCATGTCTTCCTCCTGAAAATGAAGAGACAAGCTTTGCCATGGCAGGGACACTCATTCACCACAGCTTTCAGGATCAATGGCTCAATTATCTGAAAAATAAGCAGAAAAGATTAAAATATATCCCTTCATCCTATGAGAAGAAGTTTGACTGGAAGGTTAATGGCAAGATAAAATTACCAATAGGTACAGCAAGAGAAGTGGTGAGCACATTCTATCAGCTCAAAATAGGATATGGCTACAATATGTCATACTTGTACAAGCGAGGGCTCAGTGATAGTGACAGGTGTAGATGTGGGAAGAGAGAAACACCGGAACACCTATTACTCAGCTGTGGCAACTACAGGCACAAACGGAGGCAGCTGATAAATAGTCTTCACAATAACCAATTAAGTATGAAGCTTTTGCTACACACCAAAATCGGGATAGAAAATACCATTGAATATATCAAGGAGACTAAAGTATCAACAAGAAGATGGCATCATCAAAGGAATGAGAATGGTGGGGATGAATAAGAAGGGAGTTTCAAGAAAGGTTGAGAGAACTATTGTTAAGGGCAGGAACAAAATAGGGCATGACCCTCATCATCTATTGGCAAAAATTAAGCACAACTATATACAAATTTACTATTAACCTTAAAGCTATCTAGATAGTTTTAGCTGTCCTTCATAGTCATAGACTCAGTAGGGACATTAACCAGTTGATGAAGATTGGGAGTACTCTAAAGCAATTGGCTTCTCTGAATAATCTGGAGCTGCTAAATGCCCTATGGGTTCCACCATGGCATCAAACTTACATCAACACTTCTATCTCTAATCACTCAAAGGCTACAATTAAACAATCTCATATCCAGCAAATCAAGGCCATTCATATTGATGATGTCATAGTATACACTGATGCATCACTCTCAAAGACAGCGGGAAGCAGCATAGGCTTTGTGATATACATACCTGTAACCAGAGAGATGAAGTGCTTTTCATACAACCTTGGTGACTCTATGGGTATCACAGATGCTGAAACCTATTGTATTTTGAAAGCAGCAAAATATGTGAAAAAATATTTTGCTAATAAGATGATACATATTTTCACTGATAGCCAGGCAAGCATTCTTCGAATCCAGCACAATAGCAATCAATTCTCTCACCAAATCAGAATGATATGTCAAGGATGCACAGTTCATCTCCAATGGTGTCCAGCTCATGTTGGCATAGAAGGAAATGAGCTGGCTGATAAGCTAGCTGCAGGAGGTCGAAACCAGGCAGTGGTGAAACAGGACCACCATACCTCTCATTCATTCATCAAGCATCAGGCTAGGGGATGGATTCTTGAAGCATGGAAAAAAGATTGGGATATGGAGCTCTGGCATGAGGAGGAAGGTCGAAAGGCCAAAGGACTTGGCAAGTACTACAGGCTCCAGGCTCAGACAAATCATCCCAAATTCTCTTACAAACTAGACGGATTTCAAGGACACAGTAGGGAGACAGAATCCGGATTCTTCCAGGCCAGGCTAGGGGTAGGCAACACAAGGGTCTACCTGCACATGATAGGGAAGGTTCAAGATCAGATATGTAATTTTTGTGGAAAAGGAAAGCAAAATGTGCAGCACCTGTTGTTACATTGTACAAAATTCAAAGACCAGAGAAACAGATGCTTCAAAGGCATAGAACCAAGAACACTCCCGACCTTGTTCCGTACAAAAAGGGGGAAGGAAGCCTTACTCAAATATTTGGACACATCCAAGTGCATGGTGGCAAAAAACACACACTTCCGAAAAGCGCCTTTTCATCAACAACTTCCGCCAACCATCAGGTATGACAATATAAACTTGATATTCGATTTCGCATCGTCAACAGCTTTTGATTGATATAATTGTCAATATCTAAGACCCAATATTGCCACATTTTTCGACAAAATCCCGATTTTCGACCCTCTAGACCAAATAACCACACAATTTTATGCACAACTTCCGCCCACCATCAGATACGGCTCTGAAAATTCGATTTTCGTTTTCGCATCGTCTATAGCTCTACATTGATATACTTATCGACCCACACATCTTCATATTACAATCTATTTCGACCAAAACGCCATTTTCGACCATCTGGACGAAAATTTTTCACCCCTGCCTTGCCAAGGCTCGAAGCGTCACGCGTGATCAGGTGATCCAACAGAGAATCACGTGACTTTAATCTTTAATTATTATTTGAAAAAAAAATATTTTAAAAACAAAATTAAAAATTTAAAAAAAAAAAAATAAATAAATAAACACCCAGCCCCAGCAATAAGTCAGGTGACCTGTTCATGGTGTCACGTGACATTTTTCTAAAAAATTCATTTACAATTAAGGATAAAATATTTTTCAATTTTTTTAACATGATTTAGTCATTATCCTGATTATATCAGCAGAAAACAGGTTTCAAATGGCCAATAACTCTCCCTCTTCACCAGGGAGCCTACCAACCTTACCTTCCTCCCCAGAGATAGACATGGCAAATGCCCCAAGGTTGTCATCATCCATCTGGAATAAAGATCTGTCACCTAAGCCATCAAGGCTATTATCTTCTGCTCGGCCAGTCAAATTGTCAGCAAAAATTGATCTATTCAGCAGTGATCCCATAGCATCTACAGATCTTGGGGCTAATCATTTATTCAATAAAATACCATTTTCTAAACAGCCTCGAAAACGAGGAGCCTCACCAACCATTCTTTCAGCAACCCAGCCTTCGAAAATGGTGAAAATTGCTGCCCCATGCACCATAAAACACACCTTTGAAACTGCCATTTTTGAGGCTCGAGACATATTGATCAAAGCATATAGTTTAACAAATGACAAGCACAAGCAAGCAGCAGTCTTGGATCTTGTCCAGGTTTTTCGTTCTTTTACTGAGGAGGGGAAGGTTATCACCATTGTACCAAAAAGCAATGAAGGGCCAGATGAGCCAAATCATGAGAAAGTTGCTGTTTTAGAGGCCCCAAAGCCTCCATCTTATGCACAGAAGCTTCGAGAGGGTATTCCACAAATGCCAACAATCAGGGGACTTCCTTCAAAGCCAGGGATGATGGTATTAGGCCGCAAAGCACCAATTCAAGATACAGCATCAGCTGCTTCACCAACCAAGGCTCCTCTTACCAACACTAATTCTGTTCTTCAAGCTGCAACTAGGGTCACGCCCATGGCTATTGCCACAAATTCAACCAATGAAAATGTAATCACTCTGGTTACAAGAACAGGCTGTACCTTGCCATCCTATCAGGCATACACAGTCAGAGAAAATATTAACAAAATCCTTGGGAAGCGAGCAGTCTCAAGGGTTCACACCTCACCTAAGGGAAATCTAGTTCTCAGCTGCATGGATGCCACACCAGCCGAGCTCCTCCTTGATCAAGAAAAATGGCAAGGACAATTTGAAGGATGGCCCATCAAGCTGGCCCAAAAAATTAATCACTGGCCAAAAATGGTAGTGCATGGGGTTGCTACATGCATACCAATAAATAAATTAAACTGTGAGATTGAGGCCTACAACAAAGATATTCAAACACAGGGTGAGCCAAGATGGCTCACAAAATCACCTAAAAAGATGAACAGAGCTTCAGTGGCCTTTTGTGTCAAAACAGATGAAGAAAAGACCAGGCTTATTAAATCTGGTGATTTAATTGGAGGACAACTTTTGAAAGTTGTCAACTTTCAACAGTCAACCCAAAAGACGCAATGTAGGAAATGTCTCCAATTTGGTCACCACTCTGTTTCCTGCAGAAAATTACCAGTGTGTGCTATCTGTCTGGGTGCACATTATACAAACAGCCACAAGTGTTCTACTTGTAGTGCAACTCAAAGTTGCATCCATCATGCAGTACAATGTGCAAACTGCTGCAAAGGAGAAAACCAGGCTATTAGAATTAGAAAATCGGTGCAATATAACAGGGAACAGGTGGAAATTGAACCTGTTCTACACAACATCAATTCTCCCTGGAATGCTCATCTACCATATGATATTAAGATAGAGGAGACAGACATAAATGAAGCAAAAATATTACACAGTCAATTCTTGAATCAGGTCCAAGGAACTAATCAAGTAGTGTACTATACTGATGCATCTACCTCGCCAGATGCTGCAGGTATAGGAATTTCCCTGATAGCTAGTGACCAAGTTGACTTGAAAAGAACATCAGAATACTATACTATTTCAAAAAACAATAATTCTATATATGATGGTGAATTAGAAGGGATTGTGAGGGCCATTGAATATGCAGAGAGACAGACATGGAACAAGGAGCTCATCACAGTCTTCTGTGACAATCAAGGTGCACTATTGAGACTCATGCAGTTGAGTAACAAGGCTGGTCAGTTTAGGGTTTCTCGAGCCATAAAAGCAGCAAAAAAGCTAGTAGCAAGAGGAACAAATGTCAGATGTAGATGGCTACCAGCCCATCAAGGTATTAAAGGGAATGAAGAAGCAGACAAGTTGGCCAAAGAGGCATCTTTCATGGAGCCAGATGAAAGCTATCCTTTAAGCCTTGCCTATATCAACCAAGAATTGGAGGAGATCAAATTCCAAGAATGGAAGAGATTGATAGATAACTATGATTTAAAAAGACAGGAACAAGGAGAATCCTCAACTTACACAGGAGTATTTCCTTGGCAAATAAGAAGAAAGCCCTGGGTACCCAGAGGCACAAGAAAGGAGATCTGCTCGGCCTTTTACCGGCTGAAATTTGGGCTTGGCTTTTTCAAGTCATATATGGAGAGAATTGGACAATCAACAGCTAATAGTTGCAGCTGTGGTTCCAAACAAACACCAAAACACCTACTGCTTGAGTGTAGGAGATACAAACAAAATCGAAAAAGGATGAAGGAAAAGACAGGATGGAAGCAGATGAGTATACAGGACCTACTTCATAGCAAAATTGGAATTACAGCAACCTTGGAATTTATAAATGACACAAGAATATGTACAAGGGGGTGGTATATAAGGGAGGATGTAGAAGAAAACCAGATATAGTCTGGTGGAGTGAGATTTATAATTTGTAGTTAAAGCTGCACATCCTCTGATAGTCCTAGACTTATATAGGATGTAAATGAAAAAAAAAAAAAAATGTGCAAACTGCAAATCTAATACCCACCTGGCATTCCAGAGATTAGACTGTGATTACTACAAAGCTTTAACATGCTAGATACACTCAAATTTAGTCAACACAACACTGCAAGGGGTCGAGAGATCCTGCAGTCACTCTTTGAGGTTGCCCTCAAGGAGGAATCTGACTTTATTTTTGTGCAGGAACCATACATGTTCCATCACAGTCCAACAAACTCTTTTAGACCTATTCACCACGCATCATACCACCTCATTCCACCACTTCTAACAACTAATCTACGGCCCAGAGTCCTCACCTATGTGAAGAAATCCAGCCAGCTTCAAGTAAGCCCGAGATTTGACTTGGTGTCAGACCCAGACCTTCAGATACTAGAAGTGGAACTACCAAGTGAATCATTCTATGTGATTCACATCTACAATGAGAATCCAACTTCTGACTACTCAACACAACCAACACTAGAGAGATTCCTTGATCAACAGTTGAAACTAGACAAGCCATTTCTCTTCCTTGGAGACTTCAACCTGCATCATCCAGCCTGGAATCCTCTAGTTCAAAATAGTACCCTCCTTGCAAACAAGCTTGTACAATACTTGGATAAGACCAATGCCTACCTCCTCAATAATTCATCTGTCATTGAAAAGTATGGAGGGACATTTCATAGATCAAACTCAAAGGGTACTTCAATAATAGACCTTACCTTTGTAGGGGGATTTCGACAGCTGAGATGGGAGAATTGGAAATATGGTGAATCCACTGGATCAGACCATGAGTTAATCATATTTGACTGCCTCATTCCATCAGCAGACTACCACTCCTCCAGCAACAACAGTGCCAACAATCCACTGCTTTCCAAGTTCAATATCAAGAAGGCTGACTGGAGTATGTTCAGGAGCCAGCTTATTCTTCTGCAGTCTCAGTCACAGCAACAGCTAGAGGAAGCTATTAACAATGGGAATGTAGAACTAATTGCAGCTTTAATACAAAGTGTGGTACACACTGCAGCCTCAAATTCAATACCACTGCTTAAAATTACCTCCAGATCTAAGCCATGGTGGACTAAAGAGCTTACCTCACTCAGACAACAGTTCCATAACATTGTATACTATCTGGTCTGGTCCCGAGGACCACATCAACCACAAATTTTCAGAAAATCGTGAACTTGAGCTCAGATCTAGTGTAACCTATGCATTAAGCTGAGCAGATTCCGAATATCCAATCTAAAATTCAATCTGATAACTGGTTCAAGAGTTATTAAGACTCAAAGTTGGATCAGGAGATTTGAAGTCAAATTTGGGTGAAAGCCCCAACAATTCAATCAACAACAATTGTCCACAGCAAGCAATTGATTCAAAATTTTGACTACAGATATTTCAGATACCTCTTCAACTGATCACAAATTTGCAGCAAAATTCAGCCATTTTTCATTGAGTAATCTTGGTTCAAAGAACGAATCAAACGGATTTTGCGACAAATTGCGGTTTTGGTTTTAAGAGGTCACCCTATAAGAAAATTTTTCATTGGTCAGGGACGCGTTTCGCGTCATTTTGCGCGTAAATCACGTGGTTTACGCGTTGTTAAACTAAAAATAATTCTATAAATCACGTGATTTTTCAATTAATTGAAAAAAAAATCATTTTAAAAATTTGTTAAAATCAAAAAAAAAGAGAAAAAAAGAAAGCCCCATAATAAAAATCTAAAAAAATATAAAAGAATAATAAATCAAAATTCCAATAAACAATCATACAATCGATTTATAAAAACTATGTCAAATACAATTTATGACCCATCATCCCAAGTAATGGATATGGAAATTTATCAAGGAGAATCCTCTGGCAATCATGCTAGCCACCTTTGTTTACCAAATGAAGAAGAATTTCCTCCATTGTTACCAAGTGCTAAGAGAACAAAACTAACTAACATTGATGAGGATATGGAGTTCAGTAGTGATCCAATTGCTGGCCCTTCCAACATGAACTGTTCCCAGACCATCTATGTACCTTACATTGACCCTAACCCATCCATTAAAGGAAAGGCCAAAGAACCCCTTTCATCATCAAAATATGCCAACCCCCCAGCAACCATTGGAAATGAGGAAGAAAATTCGAAGGATGTTCTCCTTCAAGCAAGAGACCTTATTGTGAAAGCTTATCTGTTGTGATCCTAGTCTGCGCAAGGGAGCAAGGGCTTCATAGGCAAGACTCGATGATAAAACAACATGACTTTATTCATGCAAGCTCATATTAATGCATGACTCAAATGTGAGTCGTGCTAATTATCAGGAGCTCAAGGATCAAACAATGTCAATACGCATTACATGAGTACATTAGACAATCAGTGGGCATGGCTGTAGAGTAAATTGTACATGTATATTATCAGGTCCATTTACCTCTTAGGTAGACTATGCGTTCATCTTTAGATATCCATTTCATACTCAGATAGTCTAAATACATTCGCCCACCACCAAGAACATCATTCCACATTCTTCTTCACACAAACTATCCTACCACCATACTTATCCATCTGACCTCGTAATTATAACATTATCACTTAACTAAAAATCGATCTGAACAATCAAGGCTCCTCAGGAACATCAACAATCGGAAATCGCCATTTCATCAACAACTCCTGCCAGTTACTACATACACTAATATAAATTCGATATTCAGTTTCGCCTTGCCAGCAGCTTCCCATTGATATAATTTTCGACATTGGCATCCACCAATTCCGACATTTTTCGATGAAAAACTGATAGAACTGACACAATACTATCAAAAATCGCCATTTCATCTATAACTTTTGCCCACCATCAGCTACGCCCCTATAAACTCGATTTTCGTTTTCGCCAAATTTGCAGCATCCTATCCATATAACTTCCGACATTTACAGCCTCCTCTACCAATATCTTTTGCCAAATACCCGACATTTTTGCCATCTTAGAAAATTTTTCGCATCAGCCATAAAATCCAGGCAAGAAATTGACAGCATAAAAATCATAAAAATCATAAAAATCATAAAAATCATAAAAATCATAAAAATCATAAAAATCATAAAAATCATAAAAATCATAAAAATCATAAAAATCATAAAAATCATAAAAATCATAAAAATCATAAAAATCATAAAAATCATAAAAATCATAAAAATCATAAAAATCATAAAAATCATAAAAATCATAAAAATCATAAAAATCATAAAAATCATAAAAATCATAAAAATCATAAAAATCATAAAAATCATAAAAATCATAAAAATCATAAAAATCATAAAAATCATAAAAATCATAAAAATCATAAAAATCATAAAAATCATAAAAATCATAAAAATCATAAAAATCATAAAAATGATAAAAACATCAAAAACATAAAAAAAAAAAAAAAAAAATTCATCATTTTTGCCAGAAAGCTGCGCAGCGCTCCACGCTGCCCGTATCATCAATTTGACATCGTGATTATTATTTTTACATCTTCATTACCCTCCTCTCATCTTTTCGCTTTCCGTGCTCCAACATGGCGAGTGTGGGTGCTGGTGTGGGTAAATCCAGCGGTTTTGACGCGTCGCAAAATGCGACAACGGCATCATCAAACAAGGGCAGCGGAGCGCAGATAGCTCCAAAGGATCCTAACTTGGAAACAATAGAGCAACTATTAAAAAAGGTTAGACTAATTGTGATGGGAGAGATGGATGAGGAGGACTTACCCTCAATGGAGGATGTGAACGAGGCCGTGAAGGCCTTCAACGCACACAAAAGGGCCTGGACGGAAATGTCCCGGAAGAAGTCTCCTATTGAGGAGAGGATGATGGCACTCGAGGAGGTGGTTAAGAAAAGCCTCGCGGATCCCGCTCGTGTTTCTGCTCCTGCAGTGACCTCGGGCGCGCCAACACTAAAGAGCTACGCGTCGGTCGTGGCTCTGCAAATGACGAAAAGGGCGGTAAGAATAAGAATCAATGGAGCACAGAACCTGCAGCCGGATGAGCTGCTATCAAAGGCTAAACAACACATCGAAGGAGCCTTCGCAATTCGTCAGATGCGAAGCCACAACACCGAGGTGTATGTCCAGTCGGCGTCCCAGAGAGACGCGGCAATAAACATGCGCGAACCACCAGAATTTAAGATTTTACGGCAAGATTTTCCAGTCGAGGTTTTCGGAGTCCCACTGAGGACAAGAATCGAGGGCGGCAGAGATGCCGACAACTACGCCATAATCAGGGAGATTGAAACGGCGACAAAGGCTCGCATTCCAGGCCTCACAATTAACAGAATAAGATGGCTACGCGATGGAAAGGAGTACCAAAGGTCAAAGAAAAATGGCCAAAACGGGGGATCAATTGTGGTAAGCCTCCCGTCAGAGGCCATGCAAACAGAAGTGGTCCGAAACGGCCTTGTGATAAACGCCATGCTCTTCACCGCACAGGTCTGGTCACCACGGGCACAGCCAAAGCAGTGTTTCAACTGCAGCCAGTGGGGACACACCCAGGCGTCATGTGGAAAGGCAGCCAGGTGCGGTGAGTGCGCTGGCGCTCACCAAACTCGGGACTGTCCGAGGAAAAGGGTTTCTTGCGCCAACTGCGGCAAGGAACATCGTTCATGGCAGAAAGCAGCGTGTCGGACCTACCAGGTCTACAAGGGAAGTGTGGAGAAGGCTCGGATGGAGCTATTATTGAGAACGGCGGAAATATGGAATGAGAAACCAATGATGGCACCAATACGAACAGTCAGAACGACTGATGATCAGGGTTTTACTTTGGTTACCAGTAAGAAGACTGAAGCACCCAAGAGAAAGCCGGGACGACCACGCAAGGTAGTCGAAGCCCCAGTGGCACCAACCACCCCCGCTCCAATTCCACCTCCAACCTTGCCATCTCTTCGAACACTTTGACGACCAACGCCGGGCAAGGAGGTACCTTCTCTTTTCAATTTCCCATCACGATAGTCTGATCGAAGGGGGAGTTAACGAAAACTGCGGAAAGTTTATGAAGTTATGGTTGAAAGGAACGTCCTCGGCATGAAGCCGGGTCGGTTCAGAGTGGCAGGACATCGGGTTTTGTTTTGTTAAAAGCTTTTTCCCTTACCAAAGCGGCTTACCGTCTTCATGGTTCTGTATATAGATACCGCATAGGACGTTAAACTAGATCAATGAATGAATGGATGAACATCAAAAATATTAAAATATTAAAATATTAATCAAGTTAATTTTATAATTATAAACATAAAATTGTAAAAAAAAAAATAACCTGGGGCAATATTCATCATGTCCAAAAAACCTCAACCACCTGATACACCCTCAGAGCCCATCATTGAAACAATCTGCTCCTCACCACTTCTTCCAGAATTAATCAACTTGACCAATCAGCCTAGACTTGCTGATTCAAGGTGGAATTTGGACCAAACCAAGACTGATTTTTCAGATTTCAGTAGTGATCCACTTACTGGGACTGAATTTTTATGAGGAATAACCACAACTAAACAAAACAACCAACTAAGTAAAAAAAGGACATCCAGTGCTCTAACTGATCCACATTACCATCCTTCAAAATACACAAGAGTTGGTTCTAAAGCTGGGACAAATCCATCAATCATAAAGGTCAAAACCTCTATGGGCAATATCTTGGAAGCTAGAGACCTTTTGGTTGAGGCCTACAAACTCACTAAAGATAGAGCTGAGCAAACTAATCTCTTAGACCTTGTGGAAGTATTTTGCAAGTTTACTGAGAAAGGACATTTAGGGCCACTGACAACAGCGGTTCTTAACCATCAATCATCAGCTCTACCTCAGCCACAAACCCAGCAACAAACCCAATCTCAACCTATGGCCATCACTACAGAAATTTCAATACAAACACCAACCACCTTGAAACCCAAAGCTATCCCAGCTTCAAATGAGCAGCCAGCCTATGCTGACAAATTGAAGGCCTCCCTTCCTCCCTCAACATCCCAAGCCAGACCAGAAGCTGTCTCAACCCTAGATACCAATCAGCAACCTATAACCAAAAGCAAGAATAATGCTCAGGCAGCACCTATTCCCTTCAGTCAGAACCTAGACAAAATTATCACACTTGTAACTGTCAGAGGTAGTTCATTACCAAGATATCAAGCAACAGAAATTCGGGACAAGCTGAACAGGATTCTGGGAAGAAGAGCCATTGCTCGAGTACACACTTCACCACACCACAACTTGGTACTAACTTGCCTTGAAGCAACTGCAGATGAGGTACTGGAGAGGCTCACACAATGGAAGCCAATTTTCGAAGGATGGCCAATTGCAGAGGTCCAGAGGGTTAATAACTGGCCCAAGCTTGTTGTACATGGCGTCCCAACATGCATACCAATAACAAGCTTCAAGGAGGAAGCTGAAGACTTCAACCCTGGCCTGCAAATCCAAGGAGCACCAAGATGGCTTCTGAGAGAGCAAAAGAAAGCTCATTCATCTGTGGTCTTCACAGTCAAAAGCCAAGAAGAAAGACAACTACTAAACAAAACAGGAATTATAATTGGAGGCATGCTACTCCGGGTGGTCAACTACCAGTCCACAACTCATAAAACACAGTGCAGGACCTGCCTCAAGTTTGGACACCATGCATCAGTCTGCCGCAGCCAGCCAGTATGTGCCATCTGTCGAAGCTCACATGCCACTGATAACCACCACTGTGCAACATGTCAATCGTCTCATGGCTGTACCCACTTTGCAGTCAAATGTGTCAACTGCCATTCACCTTCCCACAATGCCCTTCAGAAGCATAGCTGTGAGGTTTTCAAAGTACTAACATGTTAGGACAACTGAAAATTGCTCAACACAACACTGCTAGGGGTAGGGAGATACTCCATTCCTTCTTTGAAGTTGCTTTAAAGGAGAAGGCCACATTACTGTTTGTTCAAGAGCCATAATTGGTACAAGATCAATCATCACATTCATTTATTCCAATTTCACACCCATCTTTTATTCCAATACTTCCAGAAATTCAATGCTTCATCCGGCCCAGGGTTCTAATCTACGTTCAACAGGGGTGTCCATTCCAGCTTACACCAAGGTATGACCTTGCAACAGACCCTGATTTCCAGATCCTCGAAGTATCACATCCCCAGGAAAGCATCCTCATCATTCATATCTATAATGAGCAATCCAAGGATCAAAATGAGCATCGAAATACAGTGCAACGCTTTCTCAATCTTCAACTACCAGCCAACCAACCACTTCTTCTGCTTGGGGACTTTAATTTACATCACCCTAGCTGGAATCCATTGGTGCAACAGCCTTCCATACAAGCAGAACAATTTGCTAACTACCTGGATCAAATAAATGCACATCAATTGATGGATCCATATGTCATTGAAGAGCTAGGGGGAACATTCCATCGGCCAAATACTGTGAATACTTCAGTCATTGATCTAGCATTTGTATCGGGATTCAATCATTTAAGTTGGCAGGACTGGAAATATGCAGAGAGCACAGGCTCTGATCATGAAGCTATCATCTTCCAAGCTGAGGCTCTTGCACCCCTGAATCAATCCAACTTGACTACAAATTTACTCCCAGCAAGATATAACTTGAAGAAAGCAGACTGGGACTCATTTAACAATTACCTGCTTAGAAACCAGGACTACATCAACCAACTGCTGGACACATCTATAGCATTAGCAGACAGTGACTCTGTTGCAGGTATTCTTCAGGATATGGTTCAAGTAGCAGCTGATTGTTCTATCCCTCAGTCAAGGCCATGCAGCAGATCAAAATCATGGTGGACTGAAAATCTAACAAATTTAAGGCACAGTTACCATCAGCATAGACGAAGGGCAAAGCTTTTTTCAGCCCAAGCAGTGCAAGAGGAAGCCAAAATTGTGAGGAATACTTACTTCAAAGCCATCAGCAATGCAAAAGCCAGCCATTGGGAACAATTTTTAAACTCTGCCAAAGAGAAGATGATATTTAAAGCATATAACTACACTAAAACATCCAATCAGCCTCGCCATTTTATCCCAGCCCTTCAATGCCAAAGAAATAATCCACTAACTAATGAGACTGAGTCTGGAGTAGCTGTTGGAAAATATACTCTGTACGATATTATATGGATAAATATGATGAAGTAAAGAAGACTTAAATTATTTTACAACTATGGGAACATTGGACTTATATATACATCTAAGGGAGAAATTCCCGCTAGCCTCGTGTGCCTGTCAAACCTAGTGATGACTAGCCACCTCTCATCTACCATGATGAGCCAAGGTACACTGTAGTACGAAAATATCCAAACGTATAGGCGACAGTAGGCGCGATTAGCGTACTCAGGACATTTGTAGAGAGAGTCGATCTTGTCGGGAACCTGAGACGAAACAGGTAATGATTAAGTCATAAATTCGAGAGTCAGAATTTCCAACACTCCCCCTGTGTGACGGTCTTAAAGTGGCGTTTTATTCAAACTGAACTCAGAGCTAGATACAAATGAAAATCTTAAAGTAACGAGAAGAGACATGACTGAAAGCCGCCTATTTATTTACAAGACTATGATCTCGTTCCATCATTTCATACCATTCTCAAAATAGATCATGACCTGTCCTCCGACAAACACCAGCATCTCCGTCTATTTTAATTTAGCTTCATTTTAATGTTACCAATTTTAGTTATTAAAATAGTTATGATGCATGTGGCTTAGATGACTCACGACTGGTGTTCGAGTCGTCCTGTCTGCAATCTAAATTTGTCATTTAAGAATAGATTTGCATGAACTGAGCCAAGGCCTATACTTGGGTCTATTGAGTCGTGGAGGGGTTCATGACATGTATGGTGTTTAACATGGTTGGAAGAGTTCAAGCCTTATTTGTTAGGCAGCAGCCTAATGATAACCAGGTATGAGCCTGTGACACATCTTTTATGAAGATAAATGTCAGGCCTTAATTAAATCGCTTTTCCCGACATCCCATGACATGGATTCTTCTAGATTCCAACTCACTTGTGATGAAAATAACATATAGACAGAAATAACAACTATGGATAACCCAACCACCAGAAATTTTCATATAAAAGAAGTCATAACACCTGGAAATGGCCACCTCTGACTCAAGAAGAATTGATAAATCCTGTCCCAAGCAAGTCAACTGCTCCAGGACTGGATCAAATCAACTGGCCAATCATCAAAGTGGCTATTACAGCCATACCAGATTTCTTCTTCCGAGCCTATTCCTGTCTATTCAATAGTGGATACCATCCAAGTCAATGGAAGCAGGCAGTGGGAATTATTATACCAAAAAGAAACAAAAAGGACTTCAGCTCTCCAAAAGCCTACCGGCCAATCTCGCTTCTTCCCTGTCTGTCAAAGCTGCTGGAGAAAGTATTTGCCAATAGGCTGGCTTTTCTTGCAAATACCAATATCAATTTGCTCCACAACTCACAAATGGGTGGAAGGAAGCAGAGATCAGCAATTGATGCAGCCTTACTCCTGCAGGAATATGTGGAAGAAAATAGATCCAAGCATAGAATTGTGTCAACAGTTCTGCTTGATATCCTGGGTGCATTTGATAGGCTACAGCCCAAGGCCTTGATAAATGTCTTGAAAACCTTACAGCTCCCTGGTACATTTATTACTTTGGTAGAATCCTTCTTGAAAGATAGAAGCATTAGGCTGTATTTCAATGGGCAATTAAGTCAGGAGTTTCCTGTCACTGGCACCCCTCAAGGAAGCCCTATTTCACCACTGCTTTTCTTACTTTCAATCAGGTATCTCTTCCCACCTGAAGACAAAATTCCTTACTTACAACTGTCATACATTGATGACATATCCATCTCCGTATCATCCACTTCAATCACAAAAAATGTAAAGCAGTTAAAATCAATTTTGCAGCAAATAATGACAAAGGCTGAGGATTTTTCAATCACCTTTGAGATGGAAAAGACTGAGCTTATTCATTTTTCTAATCATCCATAACCACTAACAGATCCACTAATTCTAGATAACCAGCACACTCTCCTACCTCAGGAAAAGATCAGATGGCTAGGTATATGGTTTGATAGAAAACTTACATTCAAGACACATGTGGAAAAGCGTCTCCAGCTAGCTCATGGGGCTTTGATAAGAGTCAAGCAGCTTGCATCCTCAACAAAAGGGCTTCACTTCCAAGCTCTCAGACAGCTTTATCTCGGCTGTGTCATTCCTGTCCTGGATTATGGATCAATACTTTGGTATAAGAAGCGGGAATCAGGAGCATTAATCAACAAATGCCAAAGACTTCAGAATCAGGCATGCATAATGGTCACTGGAGCATACTACGACAGCCCAATTAAAGCACTTGAGGTCGAATCTGCCATTCTACCAACTAAAGTCAGACTACAAAAACAGGCCTACCATTATGCACTTCGACTACTGAGACTCCAGTCAACTCATCCTCTTCAACTGAAACTGCTGTCTCCTTTGAGGGACGAGTTGTCATTATCAACAGATATTGATCTGGGTATTATGGAGTATTTATCATCAACTTCTACCCAGCTTTTAAAAATTGGTCAAATATTAAAGCAGTTTACAAGCCTTGAGAATCTGGAACAGATAGATGCCACTTGGGTTGCACCCTGGCTGAAGCATAACATTTCAATTACTGTCTCAAAATCAACTAAGGAAGTGGCTGCAGAAGAACATGCATCTACAATCAGTTTGCTCTCCCTCAACACAGCTATAGTATACACTGATGGGTCCCTTACCAAAGGGAAAGGAAGCAGCATTGGATTTGTAATCTACCTTCCAGTCAGCAGGGCAATGAAGGTCTACTCTTTCAATCTTGGTGAAACTATGGATATAACAGACACAGAGACATTCTGTATTCTTAAAGCCATCAGACATCTCAAAAAAATCATACCACATGGACATTACCATATCTTCACTGACAGTCAAGCTAGCTTGTTGAGGATCCAAAAAAGTGACAATTTCTTTTCTCATCAGATCAGAAAAGAAGCTGAATCTTGTGCCCTATATCTCTCCTGGTGTCCAGAACATGTCGGGATTGAAGGAAATGAGCTGGCTGATGGCTTAGCAAAAAGAGCAAGTAAGAAGAAGGTGCTGAGAAAAAACCATTTTACCACTCATTCATTTTTGAAGAAAACAACAAAGGGACTCATTATAAAAGCTTGGTCAGAAGATTGGACTTCTGAGCTCTTGTGTGAGGAGGAAGGGAGGAGAAGCAAGGGGCTGGGGAAGTTTTATAGGATCCAGGCCCAGATGTCAACCCCAATATTTTCTACCAAACCAATCAATTTTCAAGGACATAGCAGGAGAACAGAATCTGCATATTTCCAAGCTAGGACTGGGATAGGAAATGCAAGGGCATACTTACAAAAAATTGGAAAAATAAAGGATGACATTTGCAACTTTTGCAAAAAAGAAAAGCAGACAATGCAACACTTAATTCTACAGTGTAGGAGCTTTGTAAAAGAAAGGAAAACACTTTTTAAAAATATTGAACCATTAAGGCTCCCAATTCTTTTCAGAACACAGAGAGGTAGGGATGCACTACTGAAATTTTTGAAGGCTTCTGGGTGCATAAATGCACATAAAGGAGTTTAAATAGGTGAAAAACAAATTGGAAATATTGATTTAGAGTGCAGAGACTCTAGAGGGGATGTTATATTTGACTAAAGGAAATGTAATAGATTAGATAAATTGTCATAGCTTCATAGCTGAATACAATATGATTCAAAAAAAAAAAATCATGCCAGTCAAAGTCAGACACCAGAAACATCTGATCTATTATGGGCTGAGGGTTTTGAGACTTCAGAAGAACCACCTCATACAAGGACATCGGTTCTGTCCTTTGGAGGAAGAATTGACAAGCACCAACCAGATTGACCTTGGCTTACTCAACTTTATTGACAAGCCAGTCACCCAACTAATGAGGATTGGATGTACATTGAAGCCCCTTGCTTTATTCAACAAGCTGGAGGAGCAGAATACCATCTGGACACCTCCATGGCACCAGACTCAGATTCTAACCAGTATTTCTTCTGAAACAAAAGGGATTACTAAGTTATTGCACTTACAACAACTCAAGAATATCCCTATTGAAGATGTCATAGTTTATACAGATGGCTCCCTTTCAGTCACAGGAAGCAGCATTGGCTTTGTGGTTTACTTGCCAATCAGCAGAAAGATCAAATGTTTCTCATATCATCTTGGTGACACTATGGGTATCACAGATGCTAAGACTTACCGCCTATTGAAAGCCCCTCAATATGTGAAGAGACATTTTTCAACTAAGACAATATATATATTCACTGATAGCCAGGCCAGCATCCTTCAGATCCAAAACAGCAGTAACCACTTTTCACATTGGATCAGCATGGTATGTCAAGGGTGTACCATTCATCTTCAATGGTGTCCTGCACATGTTGGTATAGAAGGAAATGAACTAGCAGACAAACTAGCCAGAAACGGAATTAAAAAACAAGCAATGAGAAGAGACAAGTTTATAACTCATTCATTTATGAAACAAAAAGCAAAAGAATTGGTACTAGAAGAATGGAAGAGAGACTGGAACCTCGAGCTTTGGCATCAGGAAGAGGGCCGGAAAGTAAAAGGACTGGGCAAGTACTACAGGATCCAGGCTCAGACTAACCAGCCCAGCCTTTCATTCAAGTTATTTAAATTTCAAGATCATAGCAGGGAGACAGAGTCAGGATTTTTCCAGGCTAGGCTGGGAATTGGAAATACTCGAGTGTATCTGCACATGATAGGAAAAGTTGAAGATGACATATGCAATTTTTGTTCAAAACAAAGGCAGACTGTGCAACATTTATTGTTACATTGTCCAAAATTTAAAAACCAAAGGAACAGATGTTGTAGGTATCACAGGGGTTATTCACTTTATAAAGTGGATGTGGGTTCAGTAAAAGTGCTTCTTCTTCTCTCTCTAGGTTTGGATTACATTACTATACAGTAGCTGTCTCTGCCAAGACGCTAGCCAGTATTTTGCCTCTATTCACCGCCCACATGAGATTACTGTTTGTACAACTATTACTACAGATGTTTTAAGGGCATAGAACCAAGAACCTTACCTATATTATTTCGAACGAGAAGAGGAAAAGAAGCACTTCTTAAATATTTGGATACATCCAAGTGCATGGTGGCACATAAAGGGAGTTGAACTAGGATAACTAAATTGGAAATTTGAAAAGTTTTTGAAAGATTGAATTTCAGAAAGGAGTTTTGGGGAACTAAATTATGTAAATAATGTGTCATGGCTAGATAGCTGAATACACTATGAATTAAAAAAAAAAAAAAAAAAAAGGTAGAGCCTGTTTTGAATGGCCTTATTTGCTTCTTCTTCAGTGGCAAATGCTAAGGCCACAGATCCAGCTCTCTTGATGGGTCAATTTTCCCTACTTGAAAGCAAGTAGGGTGTTCCAATTGGTGTAAAGCCCTTGTTGAAGGTCTTAATTTCATCCTTAATCATCTCCATACCATCTGGAGTGTCAAAGTCTTGGATGGGAATACCATGAACCACAACCTTGTGCCATGGCTTATCCACTTAAACAAATGTAAATGGGATAATTTTCTCCCGCAGGTCTCTTTTCTCCAGGAGGAACTCCGCAGTGTAGTACTCTGTTATTGTGATTGAGACATTTTTAGCAGTGTAGAGCTGACCAAGTTGACCACTGGACCTTTGATTCCCCTATCACTTAATGCCTTATTGAGTGCATTTCTGGCTGCTAGGGGTGATGTTATAACTGGAAATTCACAGCCTCGTACAAGAATAAGTCTCCTTACTGTCTTCTCAACTTGCTTGTTTGGCTTGGGTTGTTGGGTTGTCTGACTATTCTTCTTTCCACCAACAAGAGTCCATTCTTGGGGCTTGGAAGTATTGCTACTGCTTGATGCACCTAAAACACTTGCAAAGCTCATTGGCTTTGATCCTTTTGTATTAGTAACAGTTCGAGGTACTGCTGGCTCAACTGTTTGAGATGCACTGGGAATGGTCTGTAGATCTCTGGTTTTAGTCCAAATTTTTCTTGTTGCTTGTTCCAAGTTAGCTATTTGAGAGGTAATTATTTCAGAGGCCTTTGATAATTGCCCCTTTTCTGTAAATTCTCGAAAGATTTCTAATAGATCCAATAGTTTGTCTTGCTCTGATCTATTTCTTGTAAGGCTGTAAGCCTGGATGATGTTGTCCCTTGCTGCTAGAAGTGCATCTTGGGGGGAGTTAAATGATGAATTTTCAGTACCTGTAGATACTAATTGAATTTTTCGATAAAGCTCAGAGTGCTGGTTGAGGCTGCAGCCTCGTTTTCGAGAGTCCCCAGCCAAGTGGGTCCCTGAAAATTTTTTCCCATCATGAGATGGGCCAGCAATGGGATCACTTGAGAAGTCCATGAAAACATCATCAATTGATGAGTTAAAGGCAGGAGGAGCTGGAAGATCACTCCAAATTGATGATTTCAGGGTTGGTTGTTGAGATTTTGATGGTGGAGAGCTGCATGATGGATTCTTAGAGGGGGAGGCCCCAGAAATCGGCTTTTTCGACATTATCAGGTCGACCAGTGGGTCAAATTGGCTGAAAAATATCTTAATCGATAGCACTAGATGTAATGAATCGTAAAAAATTATTTGTTTGATGATAGCTTTCTGTCGCAAAAAGTTATGGACAAAATAGTCAATTTGGAAAATTCGATGTTCCTTGTGTTTTCGAAATTTAGAAGTCAGAGACAAGAACACTTCAAAGACTTGAAACCACTTATACTAGAGGTATTATTCAACACAAATGTGGGGAAAATTTCACTACTAAGATATCTCTCCACAACTGGCCGCCTCTATGGGGGCAAGGATGAGGAGGTTGGAAATCAAATGTTTCTTGAAAGAAACAATATTCTCTATTAAAGTTATTTAAAGGAAATTCTACATGTATTTATGGCAAGGAGAAATGGGATTATTTGTCAATGTATATAAATATATAATCAGTGTCATAGCTAGATAGGCTGCATACACTTAATGATTTAAAAAAAAAAAAAATGAGACTGTGTTCTTCTGCTGTATTTGATGTACTGAAATGGTTTAAGCTGAAAGTTGGGCTGGTTCTTATGTGCCATTACTCTATAATATTTGCCCAACCCTCTTGCTTTTCTCCCTTCCTGTTCTCGGAACAGCTCATGATCCCATGTCTGTTTCCATTGTTGAAAATAATCACTCAAGTGTCATTGAGTTGGGTAGAAATACAAGTAGGCCAAACAGATAGGACACATGATTAAGCTTAGACTAAGTGCACAGACCACCTATTCATGTAAATAAGCCAGCCATTTCCCACTTAGAAAGTCCATCATCTTTTCATCAATACAACAACACTTCTTGTTCATGATCAACCACTCTACTTCAACCAACATTCTTCTTTTGTTCAATCTCCATCAGTATCCCAAAATATAATTCAGGTATCTATTCTTTGAATATAATTTTAACTGATCAATATCCATGCCTCTAAAGTTGTGTCCCTCAGTAACCCCCTTAGGAATGATAGGGTGGTGAATTTGTCTTTTCTTAAGACTGTCTTTATTTGTCCTTGTCTGGCCAGGTTGTCTGCCATCTCATTCCCTTCAATTCCCATGTGTCCTGGGCACCAGAGTAGTTGCAGTGTTAGGATATGAGCAGCAGTTCTCGACTGGTGGCAGATTTGATTTGGTGCATGTTTTATCCTGTATAATGATGCTTGGCTATCAGAAAAGATGTATACCTCTCCAGATATTCTTAATCTCTTCACAGTTGAAATTGCTTTGAGAATACAATATGTTTCAGTGTCTGTGATACCCATTCTATCTCCAAGATTAAAAGAGTAGCATTTCAATTCTCTGGTGATGGGGAGTAATAGCACAAACCCAATACTGCTGCACCTGTTGTTGGACAATGATCCATCAGTGTAAATAATACAGGCTTCTGAAGATATTCTTGTTAGTAGTTTGAGATGTTCTTTCTCTGCATTTTCCTTGGTTTGACTAGAGATGATTGTCTTGATATTGGTTGAGATACAGGGAGGAGACCAGCTGTGTCTTATCTGTTCCATTTTGCCGAATTTCCCAAATGGTTTCAGTAATTTGGCAAGCTGTAAAAGCTGAGATGGACAATTATCAATGTATCCAAACATTCCAATATCACAAGTTGGTGGGAATGGACTGGTGTCAAGCTCATCTTGTAGGGCACTTGTCAGTTGTAAAGTTAATGGATGATTTACTTGAAGACTAAGCATTCTGAGTGCATAATTATTTGACAGCTTCAAGTGTCTTACTAATGTTGGTAAGATTGCTGCTTCTACCTGCAAAGCTTGGGCAGGGCTGTTAAGGGTTGCGCCAGTGATTGAAATGATAGCTCTATTCTGTAGTTTTTGGTATTTATTGATGTGTTTTTTAGTACCATACCTCCCAGACCACAATATGGAGCCATGGAATAGAATAGAATAGAATAGAATTTAATTTACGTCCCTACTGAGTCTATGACTATGAAGGACTACTAAAACCATACAAAACCCCACCAAAATTCATTTGTTTTTAATTGAACTTCATTTTCAATATTTGCCAATGGACATTGAGGGTTTCACCCTAATATTAATAGTCTCTGTATTCCTAATCTTCCTTCACTTAAAATCTAATGCATCTACTTATGCCATGTCTCCACCATCCACCCTCTCTAAATGCCACCTTCTTGTTGATATATTTGTTTTCTTTATATTATCAAGGGTTTTATCAATTCCAATCTTAGTGCTCATTAAAAGCTTAAGACTGGGTTGGTTTCCATTCAAGCTCCTTTTAAGTTCAATCCTTTCATGCCTATAGTTACTACAGCTTAGCAGAAGATGCTCAGGTGTTTCTCGTTTCCCACATGTACACCTATCACTGCCTCTTTGCCCTCGCTTGTATAGATAGGAGCTGTTATAACCATGACCAGTTTTAAGTTGAAAGAAAGCACTGGCCACTTTCCTTTCTACTCCTGATGGAAGACTAATTTTATTGTTGATTTTCCAACTGAATAACTTTCTATATGTCAGTGGATCTTGTTGCTTTTTTTGGTCATTATTTTGGAGATATCCCAGCCATTGATGCTGGAAGGTCTTTTGAATTAAGTGTCTAATCATAGACAGACTAGTCTTATTGTTTTCTGTGGAAATTTTCGATGCTTGCTTGGCTAGTTTATCTGCCACTTCATTACCTGGAATTCCTGAGTGGCCTGGTATCCAGTGGAGCTGAATTGAAGAAAGTTTACTATTGATGATTTGTCCAGCTTCTATTGCCCTAAGCTGACAAGCCTGTCCAGGATTATCAGAGGGTGTCTGTAGTCTGTGAAGGGCTGCTTGGTTATCACTAAAGATATGGAAGCTCAATCCTGGCTGAGAATGCCTGCTTGCATACTGTTGTTCTAACGAGGTTATGAGAAGTCTAAGAATGGTCGCAATGGATGTAACAGTCAACTTGGGTGGATATAAGATAGCGCTTTAAGTCTAACGTGAAGAAGAAGGATATGTATTGTAGATCTGCTATATTGATGACTATTGAAGATAAGAGTAGAAAAGGTTGACCATGTAAAGAGTTCTAGCAGCGAGTATTTATACACAAAAACGGTATACAAACTATACCCTCAATAGCAATAACTCCCAACCATTCAGCCATTCAACAATCATATCATTAGATATACCTGTTTCATGTGATCATGTTATCATGTATGGCTGAGATACTGGTGTTGTCATTTGCTGTATGTTAATGACGTATCATTGACACAGGATTGCTTGTCCTGTCGGTTACACTTGCCTAATACTAGCCATTTCAAGTCATGTGATCTATAAGTGGGCCTGATCACAACACTCCCTCTGTTGGTACCAACCTTACAGTCCTATTGATCACTGGTGCAACGGCTGTTAAGCCTAATTATCCCTGTAGCCTACGCTAGCTAGCGCAGGCAATTAGATCAATGGTGTCATCTAGAATCTTCTAGGAAGTTGTTGAAGAATCCAAACAATTCTGGTCATAGAGGGAATCCTATGGAAGGAGGAGTATTCTGGATTAAATATATTTGTGGTCACTAGCTGTTAGAATTCTCTCTCTAGAGAATTATAATTAATATACTGTACCTACAAGATCGCCCATGCATTTTGTTATGAAACCGTGACAACTGGCTGGTATTCCCATCTCTACTTTCAATGCTACCATAAAGTGGTATTGTTGATTTAGGTTTTGTCAGACTATCTGCTAGCTGTTCTGATGACTGAACATATATCACTTTGACTTTGCCATCCTGGTACTGCTCACGGCAAAAGAAGTTTCGGAGAGCAATATGCTTTGATCGTCTATGATTATCATGGTTCTTTATCAAGGAAATTGCTGCTTGGTTGTCGACATATAAATTTGTCTATTTCGATCCTTCAATCATTTCAAGGAGGTTCAGCTCCTCAAGTAGAGACTTTACCCATTGTAATTGGCAACAGGTCTCAGTTGCAGCAAGTAACTCGGCTTCAGTTGTTGATAATACAACTTCACGCTGTAGGTGTGACCTCCAGCATACTGGTCCAAATCCAAGGTGTATTAGCGAGCCAGAAGTTGATCTACTACTATAAGGATCTGTTGCAAAGTCTTCATCTGAATAGGCCTCTAAATTTGGTTTCATGCCATCCTTTTTGAAAAAGGTAATACCCTTGTCAGGTGAGGTTGAAATATAACGCAGAACTTGTTTGGCTGCTTCGAAATGTTCCTCTGATGGATTGGACAAGAAGCGAGCTAGATGGTTAACTGCATGTGCTATGTCAGGTCTTGTGTTGTTTGCTAAATACTGAAGGCCACCGACAATTGAATTATATTCTTTTTGAAACCTTGGACTACAATCAGACGTACTTGGCTCCATTAATTGCTCGAGAGGCGTTTTGGCTGGCTTGCAGTCTGTAAGTCCATGCCTATCAAGAAGTAGACGAGCGTATTGTCCCTGCGAGAGCTTTAAGACGTTCTGGCTTGGCTGTGAGATGTGAATTCCGAGGAAAAGGTCTATATTCACCATTTTTAGCTTGTACTTTTTGTAGAGAGCCGCCATTAATTTCTCGATTTTGGCAATATTTGGACCCATTACTTGAAAGTCATCTACGTGCAGTAAGACAAATAGATCTTTTTGTTTCGTTGTATACAGACATACATCTGATATTGTAGGGTATAAGCCTTGTGTTGCCAATGTAGCCTTTGCGTCAACATACCACAATGCGGCTGCCTGTTTAAGCCCGTATAGACCTTTCCATAATAAAATAATGTGATTTTTCTTTTCAAATCCCTTAGGCATCTCCATGTAAAGATCAATGTTTAGGTCGGGTTAAGGAAAGCTGTAGGCACGTCTCCTTGTCGTCTGTGCCAGTTAAACTGATGAGCTAAAATGAGCATAATTCTACCTGTCTCCGCTCTTGGAGTTGGAGCAAATGTCTCTTGGTAATCAATGCCAAATCTCTGCGTAAACCCTTTCGCTGTACATCTAGCCTTCCATTTATCAACAGTTCCATCTGCTAAAATTTCTTCTTAAAGACCCATTTACACTTTATCGGGTGTCGTCCTTTGGGCAGTTTGGTGCGATTTATGATTTTAATTGCACCTTTCTCTTTTAAAGAGGAGAATTCATCTTCAGCTGCTCTCATCCATTGTTTGGCTTCTGGGCTTGTCATAGCTTCCTGCCATGTTTTAGGATCTGATGATGTAATTGCAGACATCCCATGATGCATACGGTAGTAGTTGTGTTTTTTAACCTTTCTACCTCTTTTTGTCTGCAAAGTTTCAGCTTCAGGAGAGTGATCCCTTTTGTGTCCGGCTTTTGGAGCTACTGGTTCCCAACCTGTGATTATAACATCATAGGGAGTTTCCTCATTGATTATTTCAGGATCAGATTGAGCAACTACTCTGTTTTTACTCGGACCTTGATAGATAATGGAATCTGGAGAATGAGATCTTTTCTGTCCAGCGATGGGGGGTATTGGATCCCATCCAGTCATATTGAAGTCATATGCTAATTCTTCATTCTCATTTCCGAAATCATTATGATTTTGTATTTCTTCCTGAAATTGACTCTGTTCTATCATATCTTGTCCTATCTGTGTTTGTTGATTGGTCTCCGCCTGGTGTTGCAAATACGGCTCTAAATTCTCTGCCAGCGTATACTCCCTCTGTTCTTCCTGAAATTTCTCCCCCTGATCCTGTGGATTAATTACTCTTTCTTGACGTGGAAAAAGCTTTGCCTGATCTTCTAGAGTTGGCTCCCTCTGTTCTTTTGGATGAATTTGTGACGGCACATGCTCTTTATTGGTGGTATTATTTCACATTTCTGAGTCTATTGATGGATCTCTTGGAGGAGTTGGAACTTCTGGTACATCATCATCAGTCTCTATTGACTGACTAACTTCCTCTCGATAATGCTCCCTCTCGAACTGTTGATCAGTTTGGATATCTGTTGAGGTAGAGGATGAAGATTCTGATGGCTCCTCTGATCTATCAAAAAAGGATGAAGTTCCGTTACTCCAGAAGTTAGAAGCACTTTGCTGTGCAGCTAGGTGACATCTATCCCCGAATATTACATCTTCATTAAATATTGCGTGTGGAGAAAAGCTTTCTATCCATTTCCAACCTTGTATTGGAGTCCAGTGTGGGTGGAATATAATAAAGTTCTTGTTGGTATTTGCTTGGAAGCCAACAAACCACCCCGTCTCTGCTCTTGGAGAAAATTTACCAGGCTTTGGATCTATATATTTGTAGGCACGACATCCGAAGCGTGGCATATTCGAAAAGTCTATCTTTTCTGGGGCTGGCTGATTTAATCCTTGAAGAAAGTCAATGAGAGGCACCATCTTTGTACGTAGGCAGTAGAGTCTATTAAAAATAAAGCAGGCATGTTTGAATGCCCACGGCCAGTAACAAGATGGCATACAAGCGTCAATGAGCATAGACCTTGCCATTGTCAAGACGACTTTATTTGCGGCTTCTGATGCACCATTTTGTTCTGGTGTATCTGGAGCAGATATATTGGTTCTAATTCCGTGTTGCTCGCAGTATGATTTTGTACACATGAACTCAGAGCCCCCATCTCTAAAATTTATTTTCACTTGTTTATCATACTGGTGCTTTTGATCTTCTATCCACTGTATTAAAAGTAATGCAATCTGGTCTTTTGAATGTGTATTCAATGCCCATTGCATGCGAGTCTTTGCATCAGTTATGATAACCGCGTATTGTTCTCCATGTACAGCAGCTGTTAGTTTCCCAATTGTATCGACAAATATTTCATCCAAGGGTTTGTTTGGTGTGATTCTTTGATCCCTAGAGATAAATCGCTGAGCTTTACTTAGATTATATGTCTCGCAAGTGCTGAGATCACTAAAGTTTATTGATTGTAGGCCAACTGAACAATCCACTGTTTTCTTTAGGATTTTTTGACCAACATGCCCTAGACGTTCATGCCACCTCTGTGCGCTGATAGCATTAGGTATTCTTGATACACCTGGTGCAACAACGTTATTCTGTTCTTTTGGAGAATTATTTTCATTAAGTGGACGGACATAATATACATCATTCTTACAAATGAGGCGAGCTATTTTGATATCTGGCTTTCCTATTTTCTTTTGGACTAACATTTTGTTTTCAGGGTCAGGGACTATATTTGCCAGTTTCTGGAGCCTCCCAGCTGACAAAATAGTACATGCTGATCTTGGAGAGTATACTGCGTCATGAAGTTCGTACCTTTTCTTCCCTATACTTAGGCATGCTGTACCATAGTGAGTCAGTGATGACGAACCAGCTGCTTGATCAAATTTGAACAATTTAGAGTACTTTTTCAAGTTGATAAATTTGTTTTTATTTGGCACGAAATGATGCGAGGCACCAGTATCATATAGTAAACGTTTTTCATTTCAATTTAGGATGCTGGCTACTATTGGTCTTTTATCAATTTCTTCCTCATCACTTGATTCTTCTTGACATGCAGTCTTAGCCTTTCCCTTCTTATCTTGAACCTTTCTATATTGCCAAAGTTCAGGATGTTGCTTGAAACAATCTTTGTTAAGATGTTTATGTCTACATCTCCGACAAAGATCATCTGGGCCTGGTTCTGTTCGGCTATTATTAGAGACTGAGGCTACAACTGGATTTGGCCTTAGAGATCTCTGCTCAACTGCTACTCTAAGAGTAGACATCATATCCTCCAGCCTAGCGTACTTTTTTCTGTCAATGTACGCTTGTGTTTCTCTCCAATTGTTCAGCCACTTTGCTTCCATTGTTCCTTCTACAAACATGGCGGCTGCATATCCTTTTAAAGCAGCAAATTCATTTTCAGTCTTTTCCGTTGATGTTTGTGGGGTTTCTATCATTAACTCAGCCGCATTGTTCACATAATGTAGGTTTTTTATGAATTCGTTGCAGTAGGATTCAGCGTTATCCCCCATTTTGGTATTATGAAGGGCTCGGAGTGCTACTGAGTATGGGATTGTAGCAGATTGCTGGTGCGTGTCTGCCACCTCATCAAACAACTGCTTTGCTGTACCGTGCCGATAATGTCTTGGTCGGATATTCTTGTCTAAGCGTTGCAGTATCATATTTTGTGCCTCTATCTCTCCATACCTCCATACTGCCAACTTTTCCTCGTAGTCATTCACCAAGTCATGACACATCTCAGTCGATGGTTTTTGACTTTCAAAGCTTGTTGGGGGAGTTGGTTTTGAAATTGGTTTTATACCTTCAATGTTATGAAAGACATGGCCTAATACTTTGCGTCGAGCTAGCTTGGCTTGTAGGTCGTTTTCCCAACTGACGAAGGAAACGCCTGGTGCTAAGACGATCTTGTTGTCCTTATGACCCATGGTTATTCTGTATTATTCCTTATTTGATGAGCCTGGGCTCATAACCTATTGTGATAACGAGGTTATGAGAAGTCTAAGAATGGTCGCAATGGATGTAACAGTCAACTTGGGTGGAAATAAGATAGCGCTTTAAGTCTAATGTGAAGAAGAAGGATATGTATTGTAGATCTGCTATATTGATGACTATTGAAGATAAGAGTAGAAAAGGTTGACCATGTACAGAGTTCTAGCAGCGAGTATTTATACACAAAAACGGTATACAAACTATACCCTCAATAGCAATAACTCCCAACCATTCAGCCATTCAACAATCATATCATTAGATATACCTGTTTCATGTGATCATGTTATCATGTATGGCTGAGATACTGGTGTTGTCATTTGCTGTATGTTAATGACGTATCATTGACACAGGATTGCTTGTCCTGTCGGTTACACTTGCCTAATACTAGCCATTTCAAGTTATGTGATCTACAAGTGGGCCTGATCACAACACATACTCCATACCTAGGGTGATTGCTTCCAGTTCTCAATTGTAGACCATGGCCTCTGGTCCGATGTTAGTTTGATGGTGATATTGAATACTGCTTCAACTCCCAGTAGCTGCAAAGCTGACTCCAACACCAGTGCTATCTGCCATATATGAGGTATCTGTGTAAATGAATGTAGTAGAGGACCAGTCAGTTTGTTGAAGCACAGATTGATGTATATCTGCTGCTTCATCCTTAGGGATCCTTTCAATTGTGACTGTATAAGGGAGGGCCTGCCTCCATGGTTTGAACTGAAATTGTTTGATTTGCTCCAAGGTTTCAAATTCCACTAGGTTTTCAATTGATTTCTTGATCCTACTAATCTGTGCCAACTTTAGTAGCTCAATCTTGTTATTTGCTTCCAAATTGAATGGATGAAATTGAGATAGTTTGGTTAAGCGGAATGTATACTGCCTCATATCTTTACAGAGCCTAACCCTTGGTGGGGCTAGAGCAGCTTCTACCTCCATGGGCAGAATTGGGGCTGTCTTGAATAGTCCCAGTATCTTTCTTAAGGCCAGGTTCTGTATTTTCTGGAGAGATTTTGCTACATATTCTTGACCCTTCCACCGGATGACAGATCCATAATCTGCTATGCTGGTGACACAGGCAAGGTAGATTTGTCGAAGAGCAGCTGGTGACAGGCCCCTCTCTGTGTTGGCAAGTCTTGCCATCCTGTAGAATGATTGTACAGCCTGAGATGATCTGACCTGGACATGTTTCTTGAATGTCAATCCAGGGTCAAACTGTTGTAATTAAGGCTGCAACATGACTGCAGTAGACAAATAGTTCATATTAGAATAATATGCACTGACGCCATGAGATATGATTAGCCTATATCATCACTCACTGGCATGAATAGTAATTAGCCAATAGATGCCTTACAGCATACATTGGCTTCAGGTTCTCCAACAGCTTTCCCATTTAGGTTAGATAAGGAAGTATGTTGGAATTTACACTAGTGTGCGGAAAACCCCGCTTTCATGTATATAGAGGGAATTCTCGCTACACAGATAGAATTATAGCAATTTCTTTACAATTAACTATCCATTAAATATCAGTAAACTTCTTCGTACGTTAAACAGATTCATCATATCTCTAAATCAACCTCAAGGCTAGTATTTATCACTTCCAATATCCGGAACTATTTCAATTCAAACCAGATGCCAAGCCATTGCACTGATTCCACAGGTTTAACAATATTGCCATTAGTTAATTTTATTGCAAAGTTTCCTACATTTTTCTTTCTTGTGAAATGCATCAGTTCTGTGTTTGAAAGATCAAACTGGACTGCATTCTTGGTACCCAGCTCAAAGATCTGGGCTGCTTCCCTCTCAAGGATTTTGATATTTTTCTTCAGGCTGGTTGAGGCTGTTGTCAAAGTGATGTCATCCATGTAGGAGATAACTTTGACAGCATTTCTCCTGAATAATCCCTGAATATAGATAAGGAATAAAAATTGGTGATACAGGACTCCCCTGAGGAATACCTGTATTTATCTCACTAAATTCCTCTTTTTCTCCATCAAATGACAGCTGTAGGCTTCGTCCCTCTAAGAAGGAACCGACCCAAGCTATAAGATTGATTGGTAATTTGAGCTTCTGCAGTATTTGCAGGAGTTGATTGCGTGCAACATGATCAAATGCCCCCTTTACATTCAAGAAGAGGGTTGATGTGACCTTGTTGAGTTGTTTATTTATTTCTACCTCATTGGTGAGCAGTAGTGCTGCATCTATGGCCGACTTCTTCAGCCGACCCCCAATCTGAGAAGGATCCAGCAAGTCTGATGTCTCTGCCAGATACCCTAGCCTCCTGGCCAATATTCTCTCCATGACCTTGCCAAGGCAATTGAGAAGAGAGATGACCCTGTATGCTTTGGGCTGGGAGTAGTCTGGTTTTGATTGCTTTTTAAGTATGATCCCAGTTGCCTGCTTCCAACATTGAGGATGATATCCCACCTTGAAAAGACTGGAATAAAGCTGGAAGAAGACATTTGGGATAGCTTGATAGGCTTTGACTATTATTTGATGATTTATACCATCTGGTCCAGGGGTAGTTCCTTTGATGTTTGTTGAGCAAGCTCTTTCTAGCTCTGACCATTCCAATGTGGGCCAAGTCCAACTACCTGGCTGGTAAGTATTCCATTCCACTTCATCAGCATGGGGAGGAGATGGGAAAAGTGCATTTCGAAAGGCCTTGCACTTTCCCTCAAAAGACTCCTGTAACTGGTTGTCTGCTGACCTGATGGATTGAATACTGCTGTTTTGTCTATCCTTGGTGTAGGACATTGTCACGGACTGACCCTGTAAAGTTGTGTTGCACCTGGCCAACCGTGTCATGAGTGTACTCAAATCACAGTTATTGCATTGCGATAGTTACAGTGTTGCGATAGCAACAGTTACCACCCAAGATACCAATCTGTTGCTATGATACGGATGTAGGCTATGGCACCACTGGTTATGGTAACTGCTCTCATGTACTTAAGGGAGCTCTGAGACTGTATTTATACTGTAGCTTCTTGTCTTGTAATTTACCTACTCTCTTGATCTCATCTTCGTCCTCGTCCTCGTCTTCGTCCTCGTCCTAGTCCTCGTCTTCGTCTCCGTCCTAATCCTCGTCTTCGTCTTCGTCTTCGTCTTCGTCTTCGTCCTTGTCTTCGTCCTTGTCTTCGTCTCTGTCCTAGTCCACCGTCCACGAGCCCTGACAGACATGGCCTTGAAAATGGATTGGGCATCCTCTTTTTCAAGGAATTTATTCCAATGATCCTGCTTGGCTATTTTGATTGCTGAGAAATATTTGTTCCTGCTTTCTAAATATGCATTTTTGATATTGAGATCATCTTTATTGAATTTCAGCATCTTATGGTTTCTAGTCATTTCTTTTCTCATCAACTTCAGGTCCTTATTCCACCATGGCTTTGATGTATGATGAATTGATATCATTGGCATACATGCCCTTGCAGTCTTGGTGATACAGCTGGTAAGTTCACTTGCTGCTTGGTCTAGCTGATCAAAGGTCAAATGTGAGCCTGTCCTTAGGTATTCAAATCCATCAGTTTCAATGAGGGGACCAATATCATCAAGTGCCAGGAGAACAGTGTTGTTATGTGTTATTTCTTGTAGTATTGTGGTGAATTTACCCCAGTCTGCTTGGTTAATATTAAGCCTTGGTTGACATTGACTTCTGGGCTGGAGATTTGAAAGAGACTCTAGGGTGAACAGGATCCCGTAATGATCAGATCCAATATCACCCATGATTTGCCAGTCCTTGATTCTACTTGCAACATTTGGTGATGCAAAAGTCAGATCAATCACTGTTGCTTTTTCCATATGTTGCCTGAAGAAGGTACCCTCACCAGGATTATTGATTAGCTCCATCTCTTGTGCCTCACACCATTCAACCAATTTCTCTGAGGGACAAGTTGGAATTGACTATGGCTCCCATAGGGGATGGTGAAGGTTAAAGTCCCCAAGAAGGATGGATTTAGGGCCGGGTTGCTGATTGTACAGGTGCGCTTCAATGGTTTTACCCCTCTGACCTGCCTGATCATCTTGGTTATAAATGTTTATAATTTTTATACTGCCTACTCCATCAGTCATTTCTAGGACCTGGACCACTGGATCCTGTGGTGACTGCTTAGCAAGCTTAATTTTGTTTCCAAGTCTTCTAGCAATATAGACCATTGTCCTTGGTCTAAATTGAGTCGAAAACTTGGGAAATATCTGTTCAAATCCACTGTGGTAGACGGATCTGGTGTTAGTGTAGTCCTGGTTCCTAGGCTGTCTGGGTATCAGCCATGGCTCCTGGACTGCTATGATATCAATTTTGAGCTCTAGAGCCAGCTGTTGAGCATTCTCAGTTGCATATTGGTTTTTATTCAGGTTGATTTGAAGGACGCCCATATCAGATGTGTCTGACATTACAGTTCCTCTTGATCAAGCTTATTTTTGGCTGCAAGATAAACCTCGCAGGATTTGGAGATGGCCTGATGAGAGCCTGAACAATTGCCGCATTTTGGGGCTAGATGTGAGCAGCTAAGGCCCCTTGTCCTGCAGACACTACAATGGTGTTGCTGAGTGCTATGATTCTCTCCACATAGACCACAGACTGCTGATTTTCCGCAATAGCTGTCAAGGTGACCAAAGCTTTGGCATTTGTTACACTGGGTTGATGGAGCCACATTGTAAAATTTCTCAACTCTGACACTGATTCCAGCAATATAGAGTCAATTTCTGACTGCTCTGTTGGCCTCTTCTTCAGTTGCAAAGGCTATTGCCACTAATCCAGCCCGTTTGATAGTCCTGTTCTCTCTGCTTGATAGCCAGTATGGTGTTCCACTTGGTTTGAGACCCTTGTTGAAGGTCAAGATCTCATCTTTGACCAACTCCATACCCTCTGGATTGTCAAAGTCTAGTAGTGGAATCCCATGAGCAACAACCTTGTGCCATGGTTTGTCAATCTGTGCAAAAGTAAATGGAACTAGATATTCCCAAAGTTCCCTTTCCTCTAGAAGGAATTCTGCTGTGTAGTCTTCTGTTGTGGTTATAGATAAATTCTTGGCTGATGTAGTGCTCACCATGTTCACTACTGGGCCGTTGATTCCCCTATCTGCAAGGGCCTTGTTAAGGCTATTTCTTGCAGCCAGGGGTGATATTACTGGTGAAGAGTTTGGAGCTTGGACAAGTATCAATCTCCTAACCTTTTTTTCCTTGGGTTGATTTTGGCTTTGTGGTTGAGTGGTATTGACCTTCTTTTTTCCCCCTACAACTGTCTATTCTTGAGGCTTTGCTTGATATGATTCTCCATTATTTGCAAGGACCTTGGCAAAGCTCATGGGCTGGGCTGCTTTTGATTGGGCAATTGTTTTTGTTACAGAGGGCTTAGATGGTACTTGCCGGACAATGGTGGTTTGTCGATCTCTTGTTTTATTTTCAATTTTTCTGGTGGCTTGTTCCAAGTTGGCTATCTGAGAGGTGATGATTGCTGAGGCTTTGGATAGTTGCCCCTTTTCTGTAAATTTCCTGAAAATTTCGAGAGGATCCAACAATTTGTCTTGCTCATTTTGATTTGTTGTAAGGCTGTATGCCTGGATGATATTGTCCCTTGCTGCTAGAAGTGCATCTTGGGGGGACTTAAATGATGATTTTTGACTATCTGCATATACAAATTGAATTTTTCGATGAAGCTCAGAGTGCTGGTTGAGGCTGCAGCCTCGTTTTTGGGAGTCCCCAGCCAAGTGGGTCCCTGAAAATCTTTTCCCATCATAAGATGGGCCAGAAATGGGATCACTTGAGAAATCCATGAAACCATCATCAATTGATGAATGAAAGGCAAGAGCAGGGTTAATAACAGCAGGAGGAGCTTGTAGATCATTCCAAATTGATGATTTCAGGGCTCGTTGTTGTGTCAGGGCTCTCTTGGGACTTGGTTACTTAAGTTGGAAATGGTTGGTGGGAAATCTTGCATACTTGATAATAAAGACAATATATTATCAGAAGACTAGGTTCTTGATTCTTGGGTATCTAGGTAATAGTACAAGACTGAAAGCTGGAGAGCTTTCGACATGAAGATACCTCAGCTACTTATACTTCGACACTATCTACTACAGACTACAGTAATCTAGTTCCAGCCCAATTCCTGTCGAACTCCTGAGAGTGACCTAGAATCTGATCGAAGCCCAGTGAGCTGGTAAGAGTACAAAATACTATCCGGAAACATCTAGAAACTAATTGCTAGAATAGCTTAGAATGCCATCGAAGTAACTCAACACCATGAATCATCTCCACATCAGTCAGTCCGTGACATGTTGAGATTTTGATGCTGGTGGGCTGGATGGTTTGTTTGTTTGTTTAATTCATTTACATCCTGTTTAAGTCTAAGACTATTGTAGGATGTGCATCAACTGATGCAAACTTGCCAATCTATTTATCAAAGTTTTGCTCATTTACTTTTACTTTCATTCAAACCCTCAAGTGATTACACCTCTTACAAAAAACTAAAAACATAAAACAAATCCACAATTAATCTTTCAAAATTTCCATATCTTCATATTGCCATTTATTATTACTCTGCGTTTTTCTCTCAAAATATATCATCAATATTTATCCCAATATTTAATTTAATCTTTATCCTACTCCAGTTTTATTGTTAATGCACCATTTCTGAGTGCATATGCCAGTATTTTCAATATATTCCAAAGCTGCTTTTGTGCCAGTTCTATTATGCAGAACCATATTGAGGCTTAGTTGACTTCCTTTGTTGCATCCATGTAATACTGCCCTTTCTTTATTATATCTTTGACATTGAAGTAATAAGTGGCTTGGTGTCTGTTTTGCCCCACAGATACATTTTTCATCATCTACTTTCCCAATTCTCTTTAGATAGGATTTAAAATATCCATGACCTAATTTTAGTTGGTAGAAGGCTGAGCTCACACTCTTCTTCACTCCTTTACCAATGCATGGCTTTTTTTGAAGATTCCACTCATATTGGCTTGCATATGAACTTGGTGAGTGTTGATTGCCTATCTTCCATTTGTATAGAATAGAGATGCATTCCTTGGTTCTCTGTACTTCACATTCTTGCTCTAAGTTACTAATGCTTATTGGTATTGCCTGTGGTATTTTTACAATAGCTGCTTCTTTTGCAAGTTTATCAGCCATTTCATTTCCAAATATTTCTAGATGGGCAGGCACCCATTCTAGTCTAACTCTGGTTCCAGATTATGCTAGTTTTGTAGCTGCTGTAATAGCTCTATCAACCCAAGCTTGTCCGGGTCTATCATCAGCTTTAAGGATCCTTTTCAAAGCTCCCTGATTATCTGAATATATTGTCACATTTCTTGGGTTATCAGTTATAGATGCAGCATGTTCTAAAGCTTTGACTATAGCTTCAAGCTCTCCAATGTATACTTGGTACTCATTTGCAAGACTGGTTGAATGCTAGATTGTTGTCAAGGTCCTGTGATCATACATCATGAATGCCACACCTAACCCTTTTGCATCTGGCTACCAGGATGCATCAGTGTAGTAAACTACATGATTTTGGCACCACATTTCTTTTATTTTAGCCAGATGTATTTCAGCTTCAATTTCTCTATCTTGATTACTAATTTGAATTTCATATGGAACCTTTCTTTCACATGGAGGAAAATGATTAGGAATTATAGTTTCAATATTTTCTAAGTCAATATTAGAATTTAATGATAGTCTTATCTTTTCAGACAGTAAAAATTTTCGTATCTGAATTTCTGCTTCTGGGTCAAGGTATGCTAGCTCTTGATATAGAGCCTTTTTAATTGGATAATATGGTGAAAGAGTCAGAACCCTCAAAGCAAATTTTCTTCTGCTATGATTGAGCCTCACTTCTGGTGGACATAAACATGCTTCTATTTCCATTGGCCTAATTGGAGATATTTTAAAACATCCAAGAATCTTCCTCAAAGCTATATTTTGAAGTCCCTGTAATCTGTCAGAGACCTGTTTTTGATCTTTCCACCATACTGGACTAGCATAATCAGCTATGCTTATCACACAATCCAGATAGAGTTGTCTCATTGCAATGTGGCTAAGGCCTTTTTCAGTATTGGTTAGCCTTGCCATCCTTCCAAATGCATTCTTTGCTTGTGCCACTCTTGTATTCACATGGTGATTGAAATTGAATTTTTGGTCAAACCAAACTCCTAACCATCTAACTATGCTCTTTGGTGTTATTGTATGACCATTTGGTAAGGTGAGATTCCACTTCCTTGCTGCTTTGGTGTTTTCAAAATGAATCAGTTCTGTCTTTTCCAAATCAAAGCTCACTGCATTTTGAAGCCCAATTTCTTGGAGCTTCTGAACCTCCCTTTCCATGAATTCAATATTTTACTTAAAGCTTTGAGATGAGACTGTTAATGCTATATCATCAATATAGGACAGAAACTCTTCAGTTGAAGATTTGAACATGTTTCTAATATAAATTAAAAACAATATTGGAGAGACAGGGCTTCCTTGAGGAATGCCTGTTTCAATGGGAGAAAACTTCTCTGTCTGTCTATCAAATTGAAGTTTCATTTGTCTTTTGCTAAGGAATGATAGCACCCAGCTAAGTAGACTAGATGGTAATCTTAGTTCACTCATTATGCCTACCAGCCAATCCTTTTAAACATGGTCAAAGGCACCTTTCACATCAAGAAATAAAGTTGATGTCTTCCGCTTTGCTGCTTTTTCAGTTTGTATTTTATTTAGAAGCAGTAGACATGCATCCAAAGCTGACTTTTTAAGTCGCCCACCAATCTGTGATATGTGCAGTAGGTGAGTTGTTTCTGCTAGGTATCCAAGTCTCTGTGCAAAGATTTTTTCCAAGGCATTCCCTAGACAATTCAGCAAGGAGATTATTCTGTATGCCTTAGGTTGTGAGTAATAAGGTTTACCAGGCTTTTTCAGAATTATGCCAGTTGCCTCTCTCCAGCAGCTTGGTTGATATCCAATATTGAAAAATATAGAATATATTTCAAAAAATATTTCTTTACTAGCATTGTTTGCATGATTTTTTTTTTTGTTTTTTTTTCATATTGTGTTCAGCTAGCTAGCTATGACAATTTATTTAACAAAAATACAAAGCAAATATCAGTCCCCATTATCAATCCTTTCCTCCATCTCCCCTCTTTATTTCCAATATGTTTTGTCCTAATTATTCTCCTTTGTGTATAGATATACACCTCGAAGTTTTTAAAAATTCAAGCAATGCTTGTTTTCCTCTTTTTGTTCTGAATAAAATTGGTAAAGTGAATGGCTCAATTTTTTTAATAGATTCTTTTCTTTCATTTTCAAACATTTGACAATGAATTATCAAATGTTGCTTGGTTTGTTTTTGGTTGTGGCAAAAATTGCATTTATCATCCTTGGTCTTTCCAATTTTATATAAGTATGCCCTCAAATTTCCTATGCCAGTCCTTGCCTGGAAGTATGGGGATTCTGTCAACCTGCTGTGGCCCTGAAAACTAGATGGGTGAGTTGAAAATATTGGCGTTGACATTTGGGCTTGGATCCTATAGAACTTGCCAAGACCAGAGCTCTTTCTTCCTTCTTCCTCATGGAAAAGCTCCGAGGTCCACTCTTTTTCTCAGGCTTCTAGTACAAGCTCCTTAGCTATTTTCTTTAGTAATGAATGTGATGTAAACTGATTCCTTCTCAGCACCTTCTTTTTGCTGGCTCCTTTGGCTAGGTTGTCAGCAAGCTCATTACCTACTATACCAGAATGTCCAGGGCACCAAGAGAGTTGAATTGAGCAGCTCTCTGCCTCTTGTCTTATCTGGTGTGAAAAGGAATTTTCTTTATTCTTTATTCTCAGGAGACTAGCCTGACTGTCAGATTGGAGAAAAGGCGTACGGACTGAAGCGTAATTGTAGTGGAATAGAGGTTAGATAGACTGCGAGAGATGATTGAAGGTCTACTCGAGATCACATAGAGAAACTAAATGGTTGAATTTGGTAGTATAATTATCTAGAGAGACTAAAGGTTCGAGCGAATACTGGTGTTGACTAATGGTTCTAAAGGCAACCGGAGATGATCAGGAGGTGTTGGGTATGACAGAAAACTAAGCGTGAAGAACTCTGAAGCAACAGACTAAGCAATCATATATACCTACTTTCCTTCCACTAGCTCATCATAACATAGACATTAACCTAATATCAACATGATCCCATATGTAAAGGATTATACTGTTGTCATAACAACATGAGAAGAAGGGTAAAATTTTATGGCAAAGGAAGAATCGGAAGAATTGGAAGGATCGGGAGGATCGGAAGAGGAATCCTTACACTGACTGTCGCTGAAGATATGATAGTTGCCTCTTGGTGATATCTTTTTGAGGTATTTGATGGCTTTGAGGATACAGAAAGTTTCTGTGTCTGTAATACCCATAGTTTGACCAAGGTTGAAGGGCAAGCATTTCATTTGTCTTGTCACTGGGAGATAGACAACAAATCCTATACTGCTGCCTTTTCCTTGGGTGAAGGAGCCATCTGTATAGACAATTGCTGTGTTGTCAGATATGGTATCAGTTAGGCATTTGTGACTCAGAGCAGCTTGTTCCTTTGGCAGTGGTGAAATGTCGATTTTCAGGTTAGATTGAAGCCAAGGGGGTACCCAACAGGCATCCAGTTGTTCGAGGTTGTTATATGCTGTGGATGACTGCAATAGCTGGCCAATCCTAATAAGCTGGCTCAGTTTTTTACCTAGGTACTTGAAAACCCCAAGATCCACTTCTGCTGATAGTGATAGCTCGTCCTGGAGTGGGGAGAGCAATTTGTCCTTCACAGGATGTGATTTTTGTACTCTGAGAAGACATAGTGCAAAGTTTATTGTTTGTTTTAGTTGTCTGACTTTGGTTGGGAGGATAGCTGCTTCAACCTCCAGGGCCTTGACTGGGCTGTGATGATATGCTCCAGTGATCATAATTAATGCCTGGTTTTGGAGCCTCTGGTACTTGGCACTCAATGCACCAAAGCCTATTTTTCTAAACCAAACTACTGAGCCATAGTCCAGGACAGGGAGGACACAACTGAGATAAAGCTGGCGTAAGGCATGGAATGGAAGGCCCTTTGTGTCGGAAGCAAGCTGCTTAAGCCTCTTTAGTGCACCATGTGCAAGCTGGAGTCGTTTTTCTACATGGGTCTTGAATTTCATTTTCCTATCAAACCAGATCCCCAGCCATCTTACTGCCTCTTTTGGCTCTATGACAGTTTGATTTTCAAGTATGATTTGATTGGTAAGTGGTGTTTTGTGGTGTGAGAAATGAATCATTTCGGTCTTTTCCATCTCAAATGTGACTGACAGTTTGCTTGCCCTTTCCATTAGTTCTTTTAGGGTTTGTTGTAGTTGGTCAGTGTTTTTTTTGATTGAGGTGGAGGCAACTGAGATGCAGATGTCATCCATGTATGAGAGTTGAAGAAGATTCATTTCCTGTCTTGCTGGAAAAAGGAATCTAATGGATATTAAGAATAGAATTGGAGAAATTGGGCTGCCTTGTGGTGTTCCTGTGACTGGGAACACCTCACTTAGCAGGCCATTAAATTGAAGCCTCATGGTCCTTCCAGTCAAGAAAGATTTAACCCATGAGATTAGTGAGACAGGCAGCTTGAGTGTCCTCATGACTGATAATAGAGCTTCTGGCTGTAGTCTATCAAATGCCCCCATGATATCAAGGAGAACTGTTGATACTATTCTGTGTTTAAGCCTGTTCTGCTCCACAAAATCTTGTAGCAGAAGTGCTGCATCAATAGCAGATCTCTGCTTGCGTCCACCCATTTGGGTCTCATGTAGTAGGCAATTAGTAGTGTTAGCAAGGTAAGCTAGCCTGTTGGCAAAGATTCTTTCAAACAGTTTTGATAGGCAGGGGAGAAGAGATATAGGTCGATATGCTTTTGGGTTGCTATAGTCCTTTTTATTCCTCTTAGGAATGATAATTCCCACTGCCTGTCTCCACATATTTGGATGATAACCACTATTGAATAAGCTAGTAAAAGCGTTGAAAAAATATTAGGTATAGCTGTGATTGCTGCCTTGATCATGGTCCAGTCAATCTGGTCCATACCTGGTGCTGTTGATTTATTTGGTACTGCATCAATAATTTCTTCCATGGTTAAGTCAGGCCATTTCCACTTGCTTGTGTCAGCTCCATCATAGCTAGCTGGGATGACATTTTGAGGTGCTGTTAAAAGGTGTTGCTGATGACATAGAGTCAGGCTGATAGGTTCCTTTGATGCAGTTACTGATGTTGGTGTTGGTGTTGGTGTGGAGGATTCTGGAAAAAGAGTTTGAATTAGTGCTTCGCATTTGTCCTTAAAGCTAGTAGCTACTCTGTCTGGACTATTTTCTCTTTTGCTGTACATCAAGTTAGGAATAAGAGTTGACTGAGTCCTTCCAGGCCGGGAGTAGTTGTAGGCAGTGAAGACAGTTTTGTCCTTAGCATTATCAAGGAATTTGATCCAGTGCTGCTTCTTATTGTGTTGAATCATGTGAAAGTATTGATTTCTTGCAGCCCTGGCATCATCTGCTGACCCAAGATATGGGAATTTTTTGAAGCGGCGTCTTATCTTATGAAACCTCATCCTTAACTGGGTAAATTCTGTTGTCCACCATGGTTTTGATCTTGGTGTGATTTTCATTGTTGGGATGGATACATGGGCAGCATTCTCGACAATGTTTTGGAGCAGGTTAGCAATCTGGTCATAATCTTTTGAATGGATGGCATTTTCAAGAAGTTGCTGGTATAATTCTTCTTTTGCTTGCAGTTCCAGTTTAAAAAGCTCCCAATCTGCTTTTTTGGTATTTAATCATGATGGTAGTGAATAGTCATTGTAGCTGGAAGTATTGACAATTTGAGGAATCAGTGCCTTGAAGGTAATAAGTTCATGATGTGACCCAGTTGATTCTCCATAGTTACAGTCCTGCCATCTTAATTGTATGAACTGCAACACCAAAAGCAACGGCAGCTTGCTGAGCGTGGCCCAGCCAATTTCGGTTGACACATGGGCTAGGTTCCGTTCACGGCACGATAGATCAAAAATTTGGGTCTCTTCTATTCAGTCTTTCAACAACTTCCCGATTGAGTGTGACTGGGAGGGCTTTACGACTCACCAACAACCTCCCAAAATCAAAGGTAAAATTCCTTTCACTTTCAACCTTACTAACATTGCGTGCAGGACTGGGCACTTGCTCGGCCTCATTTTAGACAGGCACCTCGACCGCGACATCAACATTCTCAACTTTTCGACACATTCCAAAGACGGCGCGAACTAAGACGCCTCACACAGACAACGATCAATGTACGACAAAAGCTGGGGCACCGATGCCTCGGTTTTGAGCTCTCAATTTCGGAATTTCAGCCCTCTCAAATGGGGGTTGAGCGCAATGCAGGGGAGAATGTGGGAAGAAGGATATGTGAATTTCAACAGGCCGTTGACACAGTTGGTCGGGTGCTGGATATGCTTTCTAGAAGTGGTAGGTTGGATTCCTACACGGCCTGTTTAAGGGGGGACTACGGCTGCTCGTCGTGAAAGAGTACAGGAGGATTTATTGAGGTTTTCCCACAAAGGTTTTCCCTCAATGCATGGTCTTAGGATCATGGTGAATGCGTTCCTACCTATTCGACCTGATGTAACAAGCGTGAGGCACGTAGCAGGAAAAGTCAGGAACCGGATGGGCTTTGCTGGAAAATGGAGGAACTTGTATTCTAGATGTCCTCCATACGTGTCATGTCCACTGGATGGAGGGCGTAAGCCTGGCACAAGAAGTAATAATAGTAATTAATTGTATGAACCCTGCAACAAATGTTAGGTCAATGATAGATGTATTCTTTGAATTTGCCCTATGGAAGGTGCCTCCATAGTTCTCAATTACAGAAGAGCAATTGATTAGCTGAGCATTGGTTCTCTCAAGGTAATCAACCAGGGAATTAGCTACAGTGTTATTAGTTTGTACTAGTGGATTCCACAATGGGTGGTGTAAATTGAAATCCCCGAGAAGTACAAAAGGTTTATCAAGCTTTAGTTGAAGATTAAGAAATTGCTTGACAGAATCATCAGAAAATGCGGGTGTGAGAGGTTTCTCATTGTACATGTGAATAATATAAAAGGCCTCCCCTGGAAGATCAACTTCCAGGATTTGAAAATCTGGGTCAGACACCAAGTCATACCTGGGCATTACCCTGATCTGGCTTGCCTTGTTGACATAGGTCATCACCCTTGGCCGAAGGAATTGGTGGGTAATTGGTGGAATTAGTTGATAAGCTGAATGAAATATTGGTTGGTATATTTGAGAATGAGTGTCATGGAACAAATAAGGTTCCTGAACTAAAAGAATGTCTGATTCCCCTTTGATGGAGACATCAAAGAGGGACTGCAGGATCTCGTGACCCCTTGCAGTATTATGCTGGCTGAATGTGATGTGACTTAGCATTCTAATGCTTTGAAGAAGTCGCAATCTTATCTTTGAAATGCCAAATGGGTATTTGACTTGCAATTGGCACACTGTACAGCATGATGAATACAGCTTTTGGTGGGGCTACATTTATTACATTTGTGGTCTGATGTGATATGGTGACCTAAGCAAATGGCACAGACTGGCTCCTTATTGCAGGAGATATGGTGATGTCCATATGTAAGGCATTTTCGGCATTGTGTTCTCTGGGTTGCCAATTGGAAGTTTACCACCTTGAGGTATCGGCCTCCAATAAGAACACCTGAATTCAAAAGTTGTTCCTTTTCCTCCTCAGTATTAACTGAGAAAGTGATGGAGGCTTTTGACCTCTGTTGATAGGTTCTGCTGAGCCATCTTGGTTGCCCCTGAGTTTTTATACCTTTATTGTATATTTCTATCTCTTCATTTCTGGACTCAATTGGGATGCAGGTTGGTACCCTATGTACCACCACTTTTGGCCAGTTAGTGATTTTCTGAGCTTTCTGAATGGGCCATCCTTCAAAAGCTTTATCTCATTTTTTGTTGGAAATATCGCGCAATGAAATGGGCGCAATATTCATGGAACGAAAGTAGAAGTTGACTAAAAGAGTGTCATGTTCGGATTACAGCTAAAAGTATGGAAAGTGTGCGCTACAAGTACATGTGTAAGCGACACGTAGCCTAAGCCACACCATAAACGAGTGTGGCGCCATCTAGGCATAGAAAACCCCCAATAACCTCCTTATGCCCACGCCATACAGCCGCTTGTATATCTAATGAGCAGCCTGAAGCGCTACCATATTACCCATTCCAACCTCTTAAACACACACAAGATTGTGTCGGGAACCTAGACAAAATGGAGGGCCCTTACGTCCACAACACTCCGTGTCTCCATTTCCAACATTTTTCTTGGTCTAGTAGAAGTTCTGTTGGGAAGAGTCCATACATGTCAGGACAATATTGCCTTTGATAGAGGTATGTACTCTAGATATTGCCCTTTTTCCTAGGATTCTATTGGTGTTTTCCCTAATTGTGAAAGGCTGGTAGCTGGGGAGGGTTGCACCTGATTTTGTGACTAAAGATATCACATTTTTGCTGTTGAATTGAATTGAAGCCAAAGGCTCCTTTGTTGGTCCTGTGCATTTGATATTCATTGGATTAATTGCTGTTTCCTCACAATCTCCAGTGTCTGACTGTGTGAACGGTTAAAGCAGACGGTCAGCGCATGTAAACTATACCATAAAATAATTAATATTCTTCTATGGGAGAGATAACTACAATGGATCGCGCGAGCATAAAGTGTGCCCTGACAATCACCTTACATAAGCATTATCCAAAGACCCTGTTCTGTGCAAAAGGCCCAGCCTTTTTGCGTAGTCTTCATTATATGCAAGGCTGGGCACGCAGGTCAGCCCAGACAACCAATGGCGGGTAAACCCGTAACATTACTCTCCCTCTTCAAATAATCTTCATTTTTTTTCATTTTATTTCTTTTACCTTGACGTGCGCCTTCATTCTCCCCTACGCCATCTCCTTTACCAAATTTGGCTTCAAAAATGTCTAATGCCTCGACGTCCTCTAAATCAGCTCTATCCTCCCAGGTAGGTTCGGAAAATCCTTTCCATTTCACTAAAAGTTGTCTTACCATTCCCCCTCTGCGGCGGATTTTATCAGCTCTTAGAATACGTTCCACAAATTGTTCAGGTTCTGGTTCTAGTTCGCCTTTATTTATCAGGATCGGTGCGGGCTGCGAATCATCTTGCTGTTGCAATGGTAGCGGATCATTACTAGCCCTTCGAAGTAAGTCGACATGGAAACGAGGCCAAATTTTAGATGGCACATCTAACTCAACAACATGTGGCATAATTATTTTTGTTACTGTATACTTTGCGTTCATCCAAGCCAGCTTCTTTTTTGGTTGTGGTGATTGAACATTCTTCAAGTTAAGCCAAACTTTGTCTCCAAGGCGCAACAGAGGCGAGGGGTTGCGCGATTTGTTTGCTTGTTCTTCCATTAATTGCTGAGCCGATGCCATGGCTGCTGACGCATATTCCTGTGCTTCGCAAATTCTGACCAAGAAATTTGCTGCTCGTCTAGCTGGGTTAGTAAGAGCTCCATGAACAGAAACGTGCTTTTGTTGTACTGGCTCTGCGTGGTACCCGTGTTCCAAGAAAAAAGGACTGACTCCAGATGTAGAGTTATTCCAATTATTGAGAGCCAGCTGAGCTGTAGGTAACATAGAAGGCCATTCAAATTGCGAATAAGAAATAAATGCTCTGAGATAAGCTAGGACTTCTTGGTTCATTCTTTCTGTTGCGCCGTCAGTTTCAGGATGGAATGCTGTTGAAAGCCTCTGATTGATGCGTGTTTCTTTGCAAAGATGTCGCCAGAAATCCCCTACCCAGTTGGATCCTCTATCTGAAGTTAAAGCATTTGGAAATCCATGAAATCGGAAGTGGCAATTGAGAAAAAGTTCTGCACAATCTTCCGCGCTCATTGAGTTCATTGCTTCTAGAGTTACACTTTTTAATAACCTATCGGTGATAACCATGAGGAAAGTAGGATCTTTGCCATTCCGTGCTGGTAGTTCTGTCATAAAGTCTATCGACAATTCACTGTGAAATCTTTCTGGTATAGGAAGTGGCAATAGTAAGCCTTGTCTCCTTGATCGCCAAACGTGAGATCGGCCACAAACTTCACAATTCCTGCAAAATCTTCGGACCATTGTGCTCATGTTAGGCCAGTAAAAAGACCGAGAAATAATAGCAAGAGTATTGTCTTGTCCCGGGTGACCGGACATATGGGAATCATGTATCCTTTGTATTAGTGCTGTGCGTAATGGCTCCCAGTCCGGTATCCATAGCCTATTTCTAAAACAAAGTGCTCCTCTTGAGTCTATTTGACATTCCGAAAGTGATATTTTCAATCCTAAACTTGCTGGGAATAGCCGATGTTCCTGCCACATTGAGTTGTATAACTGAAGAAATGTAGAGTTATTTTCCTTAACCCCTTGATCCCACAAGTTCTGTAACTCAACATCGTCAAACAATTTCTCTCCCTCAGGGATTTTCTTCAGAATTGATAGCCCAACAGAAGAAATACCTAAATCAATGACAGAAATATTAGGATTTATCCATTCGTTTCGGAGGATCTGAAATTCTCTTTCTCTCAGTTGCGGATCATCAGTACTCTTTGGAAGATCTTGACTACGGCGTGATAGGGCGTCAGGGCGGCTTGCCAATTTGCCTGATCTGTATTCCAGTCGAAAGTTGAATTGAGATAGGATTTGTGACCATCTTACTTGGCGTTCCGTAAGTTTGCGTGACGTCATAAAATACTGAAGGTTCCTATGATCTGTGAGTATGGTGAAAGGATGTTTTAGTCCTATTAGCTCTGGTCTCCATTCGTTAATGTTGGAAATATCGCGCAATGAAATGGGCGCAATATTCATGGAACGAAAGTAGAAGTTGACTAAAAGAGTGTCATGTTCGGATTAAAGCTAAAAGTATGGAAAGTGTGCGCTACAAGTACAAGTGTAAGCAACACGTAGCCTAAGCCACACCATAAACGAGTGTGGCGCCATCTAGGCATAGAAAACCCCCAATAACCTCCTTGTGCCCACGCCATACAGCCGCTCGTATATCTAATAGGTAGCCTGAAGCACTACCATATTACCCATTCCAACCTCTTAAACACACACAAGATCGTGTCGGGAACCTAGACGAAATGGAGGGCCCATACGTCCACAACACTCCGTGTCTCCATTTCCAACACTCCTCCTGACCGACAAGATCGACCAACTCAGGTGAAACCATAGTATCCAGCAACCCGACTCAAGCAACATATGTGTGGCGGGAAAACATTACGTCCGGAGGGGAACACCTTTAAGTATGTTTGGCCTTAGAAGAAATCCCAACGAGGGACGGCGAGGAGACTGGAAGAGGTCCCGAGAGGCGGAAGAGAAAGGGGCAGCTGGCTGTATAATTGTGCCTCGAACGGCATTGGCGGAAGAAAGAATGGCAACAAGAAAATAGGTCGATTGGTGAAAGTGCCAGCTTGAAGAAAAGTAAATCCGAAATATAAGAACAAGTGGTTGAAGAGCCAACTTGTTAGAGAATGTATCCGAAGGAAGGTATTTGGTAAGTGATGTCGAGTGGTAAATGCTCCAACCCGACAGAGAAAGAAAGCTTCCAAGTATAATAAATACAAGTCGGTATTGTGGCCGGCTTGAGTGAAAGTAGAAAATAAAATAAGTCGACCCGTAAATATCCCATCAAACTTTGTGTGCAAGAAATACCCCATAATCCAAAGTAGTCGAATTATAATGCCTCCTTTTCTATTCACTGCCTTCAACAGTCCTTAACTGAGACTGAAGAAGGATATCACGGCTCCTCCAAATTAAAGTACCCCTCAACCAAAAACTCTTCTGCTAAACCAGACAGAAGGCACACACGGTTGAGAACTCGGGGAGATTTGGAGGGAGAAAGATGCCGAGAAAGTGCCACGGCTCCTCCAACGAAGAATATCCCTAGATCAAGAAACTCTTCTGCTACAACAGACAGAAGGTATAAATAGGCGAAAAGTTGGGAACGTATGGAGGGAGAATTGCGCCGGTAAAGTGTGAAAGACTTCGGTGGGCGATAATCGGCAAAGAAAGTGGACGTGAGGGTTCTGCAGAATTGATCGATCGATGGACTGTTACATCGTATCGGAGATGGGGCGGAATGGAAAGAATTGAATCCGAACGAGAAAATTTGACGACTATACTCAGTTAGTTAGAGTCATATTGGTCTCATAATCTGTTGGAAATATTGCGCAATGAAATGGGCGCAATATTCATGGAACGAAAGTAGAAGTTGACTAAAAGAGTGTCATGTTCGGATTGCAGCTAAAAGTATGGAAAGTGTGCGCTACAAGTACAAGTGTAAGCGACACGTAGCCTAAGCCACACCATAAACGAGTGTGGCGCCATCTAGGCATAGAAAACCCCCAATAACCTCCTTGTGCCCACGCCATACAGCCGCTCGTATATCTAATAGGTAGCCTGAAGCACTACCATATTACCCATTCCAACCTCTTAAACACACACAAGATCGTGTCAGGAACCTAGACGAAATGGAGGGCCCATACGTCCACAACACTCCGTGTCTCCATTTCCAACAGTTAACACATCGGACAATGGCCAAAAGTTCCTTATCATGTATATCATAATTACATTCAGCAGGTGTCAACTTTTTTGAGTAATAAGCTATAGGACGTAGTTTCCTTGAATTATCATATTGTGATAAACAACCTCCTGTTGCCCAGCCTGACGCATCTGCCTCTAATACCGTAGTGCAGTCATCTCTCCACATGGCTAGAACAGGAGATGAAGTGAACCGAAGTTTCAGATCATCGAACGCCACCTGCTGGATATTATCCCATATAAATGGGGTACCCTTTTTGGTAAGTATTTGCAATGGCTCTGAGATTTGCGCAAAGTCTTCAATAAAGTTGCGATAAAAATTGGCAAACCCTAAGAAACTCCGTATCCCTTTGACATCCTTAGGTGCTTCCCAATTGTTTATGGCTCGGACCTTCTCAGGATCCACCTTGATACCTTCATCACAATTGATAATAAACCCCAAGTATTTAATTTGTTTTACACCAAACTCACATTTCTTGGGATCTAGCTTAAGTTTTTCAAACTTAAGACGCTGAAGAACGCGATTAACTTTGGTCCAGTGGTATAATATGTCGCCTTTGGTGAAGATTATAACGTCATCTAGGTAAGCGGCACAAAAATCACCCAGATAGTTCCCAAGGATTTTGTTTATCCAACGTTGGAAAGCTGCTGGGGCACCTGCCAACCCAAAAGGAGTTACAAGCCATTCATACGCCCCGAAACGAGTTCGGAATGCTGTTTTCCATTCATCTCCTTTGGCAATTCGAAGTCTGTGAAATGCTGAGCGAACGTCCACCTTAGATATCCATTTTGAGCGGGCAGTTAGTCTTAGAGTTTCTCTAATTAGTGGTAATGGGTATCTATCACGCTCTGTTATTGCATTCAATGCTCTATAGTCCACACAAAACCTCAAGCCGCCACCTGGTTTCTTTACAAACAGTACCGGGGCGCCCCCAGGTGAGCTACTCGCACGTATCCAATTTTTATCCAATAATTCAGAAAGTGTTTTCCGCAAGACAAGGAGTTCTTCTCTAGACATCCCATATAGAGGCCCCCAAGGTAGCTCCTTTTCCCTGCCATGTGTGTCTTTTTGGAGGTTAATTTTAGTATCGAGTCCTAGACAATGGGGGGGAAGAACGTCATTAGAATCAGTGTCATCTTCCAAGAAGAGGTCAGTATGATCTCGAACTTCTGGTGGTAAGTCATTTGTCACCTCTTCGCGAGAGATTCTTGCTTTAGGTTGGAGAGCTTGTGTAATATCATTGGTAGATATAGAACCGATCCAGTATTCTTTATAGTTTCTTAGGATCTTGTCAAATGTAGCTCTGTCAATTAATTCAATTTGATTAATTTGAATATATGCCACTCGATTTTGCACAACAATTGGCGAGCTGTGCTCATACCAGCCACTTTCTCTCACTATCATCCCAGTCTTTCTAGATCCAAATCTTAAACAACATCTCCTGGAAAGATAAATTACATTATTCTTCTCCATCCAAGGTTTACCAAGAATAATAGGGTACGCAAGTTTAGGCATCACATAGCCCCACAATTTTTCTTGACGTCCATCAATATCAAGTTTTATGCACGCAATTTTCGAAACATTTGCAACATTTTTTCCATCGGCTAGCGTTAATGACCGACCACAAATTTCATGGGTTTTAAGATTATGTTGGTGCACAAGGCTTTCATCAAACACAGAGTAACAGAGACAACCAGTATCAATTAGAGATTTTGTATAGAATGATTTATTAACTAAACAATCAACTAAAAATGGAGAACTGTGCATATTTTTTAATGCTCATTTTACAATGTTTTTCTCGGATAAGCTCTTGTCGAATACCCTGGGCGCGGCTTCGCTCAGGGTTCTTTGATTCCCAAATCGGAGTCGTTTGAAAGTGTTTCACTTACAGCCCTATCTGAGACCCCTGCAACAGATTTGACACTTTTTCCTGGGGGGCTGTGCCGCCCTGAATTTCGTACAGTCTCTTCCTGTGTGTCCTTCCCCCCTCGCACCGGGTGCAAACTCCTTTATGAATTAACTTCAGATAATTGTTTTTTGCACGCCATTTGGCGCGGGGCTTCTTGCTAGAATATTGATGGCTTTTTTGATCGGATCTAGGACCTACATTGGCCAGACTTTTACTGCAATTGTCCACAAGTTTAGCTATTGCTGCGAGGAGGGCATTAGTTCCGCCCATTGTTATATCTCCCTCCGAGTCGACCCGCGATGTCAGAGGAGCGGCAAAAAGGTTCCCTCCTTTAGGATTTCCTAATTTTGTCTTAGTCTGAGATGAGTTCTTTGGACGATAGTCATCAAAGCTCTCCAACTCGGCAGCGATCTCTTTCACTTCTGCTACCCAAGAGTTATAATTCTCCGGGGATGGTAACTTAACACCCAAGAGAGCTCTTCGAAGGCGACGGTTTATTGAAGACTTGAGCTGCATTGTCTGATTGGTTGTAGTATAGGTCATATTACCTCCACTTTGCGCCGTCTTGTGCTCAAAATCCTTCAAAAAATCAATAAAATATTGATGTTCACCTTGTTCCATCCGTTGTAAAGTCTCATGCGCAGCTTGTTGGGCCTGTGGATCTTGAAATTCCTTCTGTAAGTGGTCTAGTAAATCTCTCCATTGGAAGTTGTTCTCAGCCTTCCTTTGTTTAAACCAATTCTCTACTCTGGACTTTTTATCATCAGGTAAAGTGTCAATCATATCCATGCAAATTTGTCCCGGAAGCAGGTAGGGTTGCAAATCCATCTCAATTCTTGCTTCTACTCTATCAATATAGAACCCAAAATCCTCTTGAAGACCATTCCACTTAGGCAGAGTGACATCCCTTCTGGCCTGGGGCGTAACAGGCTGCGTCGTAGTGTGTTCAGCGGCCTTTCCCTTGGCAAGATGAATTAGCTTTTGGAGATCTTCTAAGGTTAAATCTGCGAGTAGTTGCTCATAAGCATTTCCTGTCATGATCGCATCAGGATTTTGGCTCTGAGAATTCGACATGGTAGGCAGATGTGTATTGGATAAATTTTCGTCAATATCTTTGCAGCTCTGGAAGGAAGTGGTAGTAATACTTGAATTTGAGTCGGAAATAGAATCAGGGACCTCGACTTTCATTAATTTTGACCGGTAAATTATAACAGGATCCCTCCAGGCTGCACCCCACAGAGAGATAGTCGAAAAGGGATAGAAGAATATATGTGAACGGTTAAAGCAGACGGTCAGCGCATGTAAACTATACCATAAAATAATTAATATTCTTCTATGGGAGAGATAACTACAATGGATCGCGCGAGCATAAAGTGTGCCCTGACAATCACCTTACATAAGCATTATTCAAAGACCCTGTTCTGTGCGAAAGGCCCAGCCTTTTTGCGTAGTCTTCATTATATGCAAGGCTGGGCACGCAGGTCAGCCCAGACAACCAATGGCGGGTAAACCCGTAACAGACTGTTCTGATGTTCTACATAAGACTTTCATTGCATTGCTGGATCTTGGCATTACAGTTACAGTGGCTGTTGGTACCTTGCTCTTTACAATATCTGCATATGATATGGTTGTTGGTATATTTATGTTTGAAGATGTTACCATTTGACAAGTTGGTGTGGTATTGGCTTTATGTGCAGCCTCGTTGGTGGGTGTCTTGTCAAATTTTTCCAAATTTGCTCTACCAGTTTCAGTGAAATTTCGGAATACTTCAACCAAATCTAGAACTGCATCTTGTTTTTCTTTACAGTTGGTCAAATGGTAGGCTTTCACAATCAAATCCCTTGCTTCTTGTATTGCTGATAGGTAAGTGTAGTGATTGGTTATTTTAGGTGCAGCAATCCCCATTACTTTGGTAGCTTGGACAACTGTTGGATTTATTTCAATACATTTTCTCTGTTTTTGTGTTATTGGAATCAGTTTAGTTTTCGAGATTTCAGGAAGTAGACTTTGTGCAGTAATAGGGTCACTGCTGAAAGGGCCATCAAGTGATCCTTTTGTAAAACTATTTTGAGTTGATTTAAGCAGGTTTGCTTTTGTTGATGTTTTTGAGCTCCAGATTATATCAGACAGCCTTGCACCATTTTTAAAATCAAAAGATATTTTTGTTGGTGGAGAAGATGGAAGTTCCACAGAAGAAGAACTTGAGTTTGAACTCATTCTCAATTGAATAACTAGAATAAATATTGAATTATATTTTGGAAATTTACGAAATTTTTATTATAAAGTTTAAATGTTCTATTATTTATTATATTTATTTTATTTCAATTTTTTGATCAATTTTTTTTTATAATTGCTTTTTTCAAGTAATTTCTTTTTTTGTATAATTGCTTTTTTAAATAATTGCATTTTTTAATTATGAATGTTAAAATTGAAAAATCACATGACCATGTTTTTAATCACCTGATTATGCATCCAGAACGCGTCGACGCGTCACGCGACGAGCCTTGGCAAAGCTAGGGTGAAATGTTTTTGTCCAGAGGATCAAAAATGGCGTTTTGGTCGAAAAATGTTGTGATATGAGGGTGCAGATGTCGAAATCAATATCGATCGAAAGTTACAGACGATGCGAAACCAAATATGTAGTTTATATTGTCGTAGTTGATGTTTGGCAGAAGTTGTGGATGAGTTGGTGGGGTTGGTGGGCCAGAGGGTCGAAAAAACGGGTTTTGGTCGAAATATGTTCCAATTGGTGGATGCGTATGTCGAAAACTATATTAATCGAAAGCTGGAGACGATGTCAAACCGAATATTGAGCTTGTATTGTTGTAGCTAATGGGTGGCAAAAGTTGTGGTCGAAAAGGCGATTTTCGAAAGATAGGTGCTTGACCTGTGTTTTGTATGCATGATTTATGATAGCCCAATTCATATGATCTAGACCACGTGTAGTTCCTTTGGATGCATTACAGCATACATTTGCTACTTCTGATTCAGTCAGCTTTGGCCATTTCCAGTTATCTTCCTTGTGGTAAGCCCAATCAAAAGGAGCTGTTCTTGGTGGGATAGGAAACAATTTCGACTTTAATGCCTGACATTTTCCAGTAAAACTTTCTTTCAATTGTCCATCTTCTCCTTGTAAATTTGGCAGATTGGTAAACTGTCTCTCTTTGGTGTATGCCAAAGCTTTGAATATTGTTGATGGATCCTCTTTTTCCAGAAATTTATTCCAGTGAGCTTTTTTGGCTATTTTGATCTCCTGAAAGTACTTGTTCCGTGCCTTCAAGTATGTTTCCTTTTTGAGTGGATCATTTGAATCTGCCTTGAGGTGTCTCTGAGCTCTCATCATTGTCTTTCTCAAAAACTTTAGATCTTCTGTCTTCCAGGGCTTTTGACTAGCACCATGCCTCAGCCTCGGTATTGATTCCTCTGCTGCTTTCAATAGAATATTTGTCATTTCTTGCCCAATTTTATCAAGGTCTGTTTCCAAATTGGTCTGGTTGCTTATCAGATTTTGAGCTGTGAGAAATGGAAGTCTCTTGAATTTTTCAGAATTAAATAACTCGGAACTTTGAAACATTGTAGCACTAATTTTCTCGAACTTTTCCCAGTCTGCCTTGTGGGTTTGAAATCTCGGTTTTTCTGGCTGCGTTGCAATGTAGAACAAATTTTGATTTGTAACTGTAAATAATATTCCTTGATGGTCAGATCCTGTTTCAATTGTTTGCCAATCATGTATGTTCTTTTCCATGACTGCTGTAGTTAATGTTAGATCAATAACAGATGGTACCTTCATATTTGACCTATAAAAGGTCCCATCCCCTTTTTTGTTGGTCAAGACTAGTCCTTTTTCTTCAAACCATGCATGAAGATCATCTGCTCTGTGTGATTTGGGATGAAAGAGATCCCAGTCAGGATGATGTTCATTAAAATCACCCATTACAATGCATTTTGATGGAATCTGTAGGGAACTTTGATGCCTCTCCATAGTTGTAAGGCTAGTTCTTTGCTGTTGACTAATATGATTGTAGATATTTATTAGGCTGAAATTATATTTGGGTCCAGTCACTTTTATTCCAATAATATCTGTATCAGCTGGTAGCTTTGTCAAATGGCTCACTGTTGCATTCAATTTTTTTGAAATATATATCATAGTTCTTGGTCTCATGGTGTAGTCTGTCATGTTGGGAAAAATTTGATAAAAGTTTGGATGGTGTATTGATTGTCCCCCTTCATAGTTTTTGCTCTCTTTTGAATATGAAACCCACGGTTCCTGTACTGCCAATATCTCAACTCCTAGCTCCATGGCCAGTTGAAGAGTGTTTTCTGTTGCCTGTATACTTTTGTTCAAGTTGCATTGGATTATTTTGAGTTGTCCTGTCATAGACAATCCTCGTCATTGTCCCCAGCTTGCTGTTGCTCTTTAGCAAATCTCTCTTGCATGGTTTTTCGAACTGGGCAATCATCTTTGTCCGATGTATGATTACCATTGCAGTTGGAGCATTTGGGTACAAGATGGATACACTTCTGCCCTATGACCCTGCAAATGCTGCAAATATGTTGTCTAGTGTTATGTGGGCTTGCACATAGCTGGCACTTTGCCTCCCATCTGCATCTCTTTTCTATATGTCCATATCCTTGGCAATTTGTGCATTGAGTGGTGGCAGGTATATTCAAATACTGCTCAGCCATTAATGACTGTCCTCCAATTATGAGTCTTCTTCTAATTGCTTGTTTTGCCTCGGCTTCTGTCTCAAAAGCCACAACTATAGAGCCTGCAGTTTGAGTCATTCTTTTATCTTCAGGGGTAATCCAGTAAGATTGTCCAATTATTTTTAGGCCTTGATTAAAGATTTCAATTTCTTGAGCTATGCTGCTCAGGTCCTCCATGCTCCCAAATTCAGTTGTTGGTACTCCATGGATGATCACTTTGTGCCAGGGTTCATCTTTAATTGCTACCACATGAGGTGCATGGTTCTTCCAGATGTCTACTTTCTCAATCAAGAATTCAGCTGAGTAAGCCTCTGTTGTAGTTAATGCAATGTTTTCCCTTCTTGTACTATTTACAATAGCCACCACTGGTCCTTCAACTCCTCTTGCCTTGAAGGCATGGTTAATTTGATCTCTCAACTGAATGGGTGAGAAGGCGTGCCTTGTTGTCTCATCTTGAAGGAGAATAACCCTCTTTGTTTTCTTTTGCTTTGGTGCTGCTCTCTTAGGTTTCACTACAGTCCATCCCTTTTCTTGTCCAACTGCTGCCTCTGCTACCTTACTCCATGTTTTTGGGGCTGCACTTGATGGGCCAGCATTGTTCTGTCCTGTTGGTTGACTTTGAGAGGGCCCTGTACGTGCTGTGCTATTTCCAGCTTTTTGCCCTTGTACACCTTGGCCAAGTTGTGATTGTCTAGCTGCTGTTTGCAAAATTTGTGTGCTCTGTTCAAGTCTTTGAAGCTGGGAAGTCAAAATTGAGGCGTCTCTTGGAAGATTTCCATCTTTTTCCATAAATTCTCGAAAAATGTTCAGCAAATCAAGGATTTTAGTTTGCCCAACCCTAGACTCAGCTTGGTGAGCAGCTTTAATCAACAAGTCTCTGGCTGTTGCAATGCATTCATCTGATCCATTTATGAGGTCTATGACTGACACCATGCCTGGTCCAGCACTTTTCTTTTGAGCCCTTTCTGGATAGTTGAGTTTTCTTTTTTGACCTGTAGTTGTATTATCCATACCATCTTCATCACAGCTCTCTGAGGTTACATGTCTCTTGGTTCCTGATCCTGATGCTGCTCTAGAATAATCAAAGGAAGTGTTTTGGTAAGCTTTGTTGTTCATGGTTTAGTGGTCCAGTGGTAGTGGCTGAGGATTATGATTGTCACAAGAGCTGACTGACATTTCATCCATATCATAGTCATAGGCTGACTGTCTTATAAGTGTCAATTCATTCAATGGATCTGGTGACTGATCCCTATCTTTTCCCTTCCCTTTATCCATTTTTTTTGATATTTTGATTATTTATATGTATATATATTTAAAAAAAAGACTAAATCAAATAATTTTCAATTTAATTCACTTTATTTTTTATTTTTTATTTTTTTTTCCAATTTTTTAACTTTTTTTAAGCAAGAATTCAGTGAAGTCACGTGACTTCTAGAGTCAAGTGATCACGTGATCGGAAATTTATTTTTCCTGATTTGACGCTTAAACCCCTGGAAAAACGCGTAAATTGACGCGAAACGCGTCCTGGGCCAATGAAAAATTTTCACCTATGGCGACCGCTTCTGACCAGTTGCGCAATTTGTCGCAAAAAGTTGAATCCTATGACTATATGTGCCAATTTCTCGACAAAAAATCGTTCGATCTTGTTCAAAATTTGTTATCAGATGGTGAGGTTGCTAAATATACTGTTGTCAAAATTTGGAAATAATGCGACGTTGTGGGCTCGAGATATTGATAGAACAGTTGTGACCCTTATCCAATTTTGGCCCGAAGCCTTTGGATGTCCTTAATTCTTCAATAAGTCCGCCAATATTTGTCGGATTGAAATTTCACCGATATTTTTGGAATGCGCTCGGTATGCTGACTCGAATGAGGTATATTTGAATTTTGTAGCACGATTTTTGCAAGTTCGGAAATTATGATGTCTCGGCATCTGTGTAATATATTGCTTGATTTGTTCCTTTTATTCTCGACAGGAATTGATTGTGCAATAATAACATCTCCTTTTTACTGGTATTTGATAAAATGACTTTGTATGGGATACCTTTGCCCCAGGGGGTGTAGAGGTTTGGTGTTACTTGCTCAATATTTTGATGTTCAAAATTGGATTGTAAGCAATCTATGATTTGGGTTACTTGGTTTCCCCTAAAAAGTTTGTGTTCTTGGTGAAATTGGTGCTCCAAATTTTGGTTGAATATCATCAAAATTGGATGAGTTGGGCTTAATTTATGCATTCTCATAGCATATTTTCTTCTGCTGTGATTTAATCTGATCTCAGGAGGACAAAGACATGCCTCCACCTCCATAGGTCTTATAGGAGATGATTTGAAACATCCAAGTATTTTCCTCAATGCTACATTTTGAAGTCCCTGTAGTAGGTCAATGAAAGACTGCTGCCCTTTCCACCAGACAGGACTTGCATAGTCAGAAATACTAATGACACAGGCAAGGTATAGCTGTCTCATAGCTATATGACTAAGACCTCTTTCAGTATTTGTTAGTCTTGCCATCCTTTGGAAGGCTGCTTTGGCTTGGGCAACCCTAGCTGTTATGTGCTGTTTAAAGGTAAGTTTTTGATCAAACCATACCCCTAGCCACTTGACCACAGTAGATGATGATAACTTTCCACCACCAGGTAAGGCCATCTGACATTCTTTAGCTTCTTTTGTCTTTGCAAAATGTATCAACTCAGTTTTCTCAATATCAAATTTTACTGAATTTTTCATTCCAGTGTCCTGTAATTTTTGAAATTCTCTTTCCAATGTTTGGGTATTCTTTTTGAAGCTGGTAAATGAGACAGTGAATGCAATATCATCAATGTATGAGATGAATTGACCTGTCCTAGAGCTAAACATGTCCCTAATGTAAATTAAGAAAAGAATTGGTGAGATTGGGCTTCCCTGTGGAATCCCTGTCTGAATTGGTGAGAAGTTTTCTGCCTGTCCATCAAAGGTCAATTTAAGTTGTCGATCACTTAGAAATGAATCTACCCATGATAAGATGCTGAGTGGGAGTCCCAATCTACTCATGATGCCAAGAAGTTGGTTCTTGGCTACATGATCAAAGGCACCTTTTATATCCAGGAAAAGGGTTGATGTCTTCCTTCCTGCTGCCTTTTCTGTCTGCACTTTATTCACTAACAACAGACATGCATCTACTGCTGATTTTTGGAGCCTACCCCCAATCTGTGATGGATCTAACAGGTTAGTGGATTCAGCAAGGTAACCAAGTCTTTTGGCCAACATTCTTTCTAGGGTCTTTCCCAAGCAGTTGAGTAGTGATATAATCCTGTAAGCTTTTGGTTGTGAGTAGTCTGGCTTGGAGGGCTTTTTGAGAACAATGCCAGTTGCTTGCCTCCAGCATTTTGGCTGATATCCTATATTAAATAGCACGGAATATATCTGGAAGAAAATTTCCTTATTAGCTTGGTATGTATGACTTATGATTGTCTGATCAATCTGATCTGGCCCTGGTGCTTTACCCTTAGATGGATTGCAGCATGCTCTCTCCACTTCAACAGGAGTAAGCTCCGGCCATTCCATTGTAATTCCTTATGTGAAGACCAATCATGTTCTGGTGCCACTGGGGGTGTTACAAATAGTTGTGATCGGAGGGTACCACATTTCTCTTCAAAGTTTGATCTCAGATTTCCATCTTTGTCTTGAATATTAGGTAGTGGAGCATTCTGATTACCCCTGGTGTATCTTAAAGCTTTGAAGATAGATGATGGATCTTCTTGCTCAAGGAAAGTATTCCAGTGATTTTTCTTGGCAATTTTAATTTCTTGGAAATACTTGTTTCGAGTATTGGTGTATTCTTTCAATTTATCTTGGTTAGAATTATCCTTAAAATAAATCCTTAGGGCTCTCATCATTTTCTTTCGAAGACTTTTTAGCTCCTCTGTCCACCATGGCTTGGGCTTTGCTCCTAAACTTTTCCGAGGAATTGATTCTTCAGCAGATTTAATCAGAATATTGGTTAGCTCTTGCCCTATCTTGTCAAGATTATCCCTTAATTCATTCCCTTGATGCCAAATATCTTGGGTTACTCTATGACTGAGAATTTGGAGGTTGGCAGGATTTAGTGAACTTGAGCTACTAAAAAGCTGGGTGCTAACCTTGTGAAACTTAACCCAATCTGCTTTTTTTGTGTTGAATTGCTCTAGATTAGGTGAAAGTTGCTGTTTTCCACCTCTCTGATTTAGGATGGTGAAAATGATTCCTTGGTGATCCGAGCCTGTAGGGATAGTTTGCCAATCTTGAAGGTATTTTTCTGACCATGGGGTAACCAAGGTTAGATCAATAACTGATGGTAGTGCCATATGGGGTCTAAAAAATGTTCCTTGTCCTACAGTATTGGACACAGATAGTCCCTGCTCTTCCATCCACTCCTGCAGGCTTTCAGCACCTGATGACCTTGGATAGTATGGGTCCCAGTTTGGATGGTGTTCATTGAAGTCTCCAACAATAACAGTATTTGATGGGACTTTCAGAGCTAATCTATGCCTCATGATTGTTGTAAGATTATTTTCCAGCTTTTGATTTTTTTGATTATAAATATTAATAATATTTATGTTGAAATTTTTATTCTTAAAATTGACTGCAAGAATATCTGGGTCATGTGGATATTCTAGGAGCCTGTGATGTTCAATTTTGATATATTTTGACATATAAAACATGGTCCTTGGTCTTAATGAATGGTCTTCTAATTTGGGAAATATTTGGCTGAATGAAGGGTGACTTATAGACTGGACTCCTTCATAAGTTTTTATATGCTTTATCTGAGGAAGCCATGGCTCTTGGACTGCTATGATCCCTACCCCTAGCTCAATAGCTAGTTGTAGGGTGGCTTCTGTGGTCTGGATGTTTTTGTTCAAATTACATTGGAGGACTTTTTGTTGTCCTATCATAAAGTTTTGTCGGAGTTGTCCATTGATTGGTGTCTTGATAAGATGGAAAACTTGGTTTCACATCCTTCAAAGTCGGCTGAATGGGCTCCAGAGCAGTTGCTACACTTTGGCACCAGATGAGCACATTTATTTCCTATACTTCGGCATTGCATGCAGCAGTGTTGCCTTGTGTTGTGTAGTCCTGTACAATACCTGCAGGCTGCCTCCCATCTACAGTTGGCTTCCATATGTCCAAACTTCTGACATTTGTTGCACTGGGTTGTTGGTGGTATATTCTGTAATTTTTCTGCTTTCAAGGATCTTAAGAAAGATATGTGGGACACTGTATTGCGTTGTAAATGTTGACTAAAGAACCCTATAGCTACAGATGAAATCTATGTACTGCTATGAAGGTCATGTGACCTGTCTAGCTTAGTTTACATGAGTAGGTGAAATGTTACCCCTAGAAACATCCCCTTACCTACGAAACTTTACAGGATTTCATCAAGCATCCAAGGTAGTCATATTTAGTTGTCCGACAAACTTTTTAAAAAGAACAGACGACAATGCCTTTGTGAACCTGTCTGCAGCATTTTCTAATCCTGATTTCCATTCCAATTCAATTACTTTGTCGCTTATATATTCCCGCAGTAAGAACACAGGTACATCGTAATGTTTGCTCTTTTGAGTTACGCCCTGTCCTTTTATTTGCCTGTAGCCTGGCTGATTGTCATAGTAGAGGCGGACTATCTTTGCGTCGTCTGAGTTGTAGTTGATACTTCGAAAAAGATTTCGAAGAAACACAGCCTCCTTAGCTGCTTCAGCCATAGCATAGACTTCTGCCATAGTTGAAGAACAAGTAACTCTCTTCATTTGATACGAACGCCAAGAGAAACAGGCACCTTTCAGGAAGAAAGCCCATCCACCATGAGAGCGTCGCGTTTCAGGATCTTGGGCATAATCGGAGTCAGTAAAACCGTGAAGCTGTAAGTTAGAGCCGGCACCAAAACTAAGACCCAGACGGGTAGTTTTGCAAAGATAGCGGTAAAGATGGCGAACTGCTGCTATATGAATTGGAGAAGGATTAGAAAGAAAACGACAGAGCTGTGTCATGGTATAGGTGATATCTGGTCTTGTTTGAGTAGCAGCATACATTGCAGAGCCAACCATCGACGCATAGAGCTCAATTTCCGCTGTTGAGGCAGTCCCTTCAAAAGGAATCAGGTGCTGTCCGGGTAGCATTGGTGTATTTGTTGGAATACATTTATTGAGACTGTACTTTTCAAGAATCTTCTCAAGATAGGCATCCTGATGAAGATAGAGGATTCGTTTTACGCGATCGCGAACAATACGGATGCCGACATAGAACTCCGCAGCGCCCATATCCACCATCTTGAAAGCATTATGCAGATGTCTGCGCAACTTCGAAACGCCAGCCTCGGGACCGATGAGTAGAAAATCATCTATATGAGTGACAAGGTAAGTTTCATCAGAGATGCTGTGATAAACAGAGGAATCAAGAAGTAAAGGCTTATAACCAAATTTGGCAACTTCTGAACGAAATTTTGATTGCCAAAGGTGTGGAGACTGCTTGAGACCATAGAGCGACTTCTTGAGTTTCCACATCCAGCGGTTAAGTGAGGAGCCATCTGGAGTACGCAGCCCGTCTGGACATGCCATGTATATATCAGTGTCAATGTCAGGGTTGAGAAAAGCGGTTACAACATCCATCTGATCGACTTGCCAGTCATTGAAAGCGGCGAGAGCAAGCAAAGCTTTCCAAACGCTAGAGAGAGCTGTACTGGCAAATGTGTCTTTGTAGTCTAAGCCTTCCCTTTGATGAAAGCCTTTTGCAACATAACGGGATTTGTAACAGGTAAGCTGGCAATCTTTTCCGGTCTTTCGCGTGTAGACCCATTGTCCTGGAATAATGTCACGTCCTGAAGGAAGCTCAGAGCGAGGTAAGAGCTGCGAAGTATCGTTCATTTCAAGAGCTGCCAATTCTTCCCTCATAGATGCTTCCCAAAGAGCAGCACTGGGACCCAGTAGAGCTTCACGAAAGGTCTTTGGATCGCTGTCAGGAATGAGAGCTGATAGATACGACTGATATTCTAAAAGCAGAATAGGATTCTCATCCTGCGGAGTATGCAATGAATTTGAGCCTTTTGCTTTACTGCGAGTGACACGGATATCTGATTCAGGCTTAGAGAGATCGAATGAATTAGGTCCAGCTGTCAACTTGGGCTTATTCTTGTCACCTGGAGGTCGACCACGGCCGCGCTTAGGGAGTTGTGGGAGAGGTGCAAATAAAGGATCTTCTTCAGCAGGCATGTCGTGTCTTGCATCGAGGAGCGGAGGTATTTCATCATCCAAATGTGCACCCCCTACTGAGCCATTTTCTTTGGAATTATCTGAGTCCCCTCCAATTTGTGGAGAATTAGGAAAGGGAATTTCAACCTCATCGACAAACTCAGAAGAGGGCTCAGGTATTTCATCAGGATGGTCTTCAGCAGAAAATTCATTGAAACGTCCCTCAAAGAAACGAACATGAGACGACCGTACAAGCTGATGGCCAAGAGGTCTTGAGGGGATCCAACAACGATAAATATGGTTCCCTTCAAATCCTACTAAGATACCTTCTTCAGCGCGTGCATCCATTTTCTGCGACTTTATTCGACGCTCGTTTGGTATGTATACAAGTACACAAGAGCCTAATACTCTGATTCCAGAATTATCAGGTTTGTGTTCAGAGGTATCGAATCCTGTAGCCCGAGATTGTGCTTCGTAGGGAGTCATATCGTCATAGACCGATGTGGTGATACGATTGAGAATGTAGATGACAGCACGGAATATCTCTGGCCAAAGAGAGAATGGGATACGCATATCTGATATGACACAACGCATTGGATCTAAAACTGTCCTATTTGATCCCTCTTGAGAGCCACCTTGTTCGTGAAAATAGGCTGTCGTAAGCTCGATTGCAATGCCGTACTGCTGACACCAGGCGACCATTTTATCACCCCCAAATTCTTTACCACCATCTAAACGAAAACATTTTGGCAGAAAACCATTTTGAGTTCGGAAGAAACGAGTAAAAGTGACCAAAGCATCGAAAGCATTTCTCTTTTCTGGAAAAGTGTAGCCATAACGTCCTCCTGTCTTTCCATCAGTGAAGATCATACCAGCTGTATGGCCATTATAACCGACAGGATTGCAAAAGAAGACATCTGCGTAAAATCTATCACCCCACTTCGACTCTCGATTACGCGGATAGCGGCATATAACCTTCTTCGGCTTTGAGAATTCGCATGGATCGCACAATGTGGTTACATCGAGATTGGAATCCGTGTTACGAGGTTTATAAGATAGACCAAGTGTTGCTTTTATTGTTTGCTGGACATTTGGAAAGCTAATGTGTCCTAGACGGCGATGAAGAAGTTCGAGAGTGACAGGGGCTTCATGGATTGCTGCAGGAAAGACATTATCAGCAACTGGAGAGAGAAGGAAGGTTGAGGATTGCATAGACGGATCATTAGTATTAAGAACATATGGAGAAGAGGCGGTGCGCAAGTGTAAACAATTTTGTCCACGAAGAAGCTGGCAAACTTCAGAACCGTCCGCTTCATATAGTACCCGATGTTTATCCCATCCATCCCGAAGATCATGAAGCCACCCAGAATAAATGTTAAGTGGGAAGCCAGGAATGTAGAGAACATTTTCAAGGACAATCTCATTGACTGAATCATCTTGCCGGAGAACGCGAAGCTTGATGTAGCCAAGCCCGACAGGCTGAACAGGACTTCCCCCTGTTTTAACAATAGGCAACCCAGATACTGGCCAATAACGGAAGAACGCATTGATATCATTAGTGATATGAACTGAGGCACCGTCATCATGAAGCCAGATATCACGAGAACTTGCAGCCGGGACTGCTGCAGCAAATGCGGAATTAATTACAGTTCTGGTCGAGCATAGATGATGATCTTTGTTGCGAAAGTTACATTTATGTTGGCGTAGCTCTATCTGAGATGGGGATACTGTAATCGCCTTTTGTTGACTCTTCGCGAAAGAATTGTAGGTGGGAGTTGAGGGTGTTCTCAAAACTCCCGCGCAACCCTATTGGAAAGGACTTGGATTAAAATCCACAAAATATGGATTAGCAGCTGTACAACTTGAGGATGATTGTGATGGAAAAAGTGCTGGCTGAACGCGGTCGTTGGTATCCTTTCGAAAAGAATCATAGTTCTCAAAACGGGCATCAAAGCCAGAGTAATGAGTGGAAATTTTGCTAGGTGGGTGACGTTTTTGAAACTCAGAACGCCACTTTTTATTTTCGGTATAATTGGCCCTAGGAAATCTCTTCATATACTCGGCACGCTGTTCTGGGTATTTAAAGAAGCATTTCGTGTCATCATGCGGACCAGTACACCATTGGCAGTTGGGACCATCCCACTTCTTGTTTCTCTGAAACTTGGGACCTGTAACATGAGCTTGTGCGAGAGGTACTGGAGTAGGCGCTATGCTCTCAGCCAATCTAATGTGGTCTTGGATAGTTGTATATAGAGTGTCAAGTGTAGGAGCAGGATTGACAGAAGTTGCAACAGAGAAGTGGTATCTTTGGGTGGATGCCCATTGAGGGTATTTTATGGATACCGCACAGATTAACACCAGACAGTATACAAGAGAGGGAAGAGGTGTACCGAGAGAATGAAGACTAGAGACCATCGATTTATGAGCCAGAATATAAGCCTGGCAGGATGAACACTTCTCAAAGTTCTCTGTGAGGTCGAGGAAGTCGGTGATACTCGTTTCAACAGCAGCGATGCTGTTTCCTTGAAGAAAGCGACAAAGCTTTTTATAGCTGTCGCAGGCTAGATTTTCGGCCATGACAATCTGAATGAATTCCGGATCGACGTTGATTGCCAGTGTCATTTTGACAAGCTCGTTTGAGCTGGACCAATCTTTAGAGCCAGTTTCCTTTTCAGACTTGTAAATAGCTTCAGTTTTTATTGGGTCAATCCAATCTGAGAGAGCGTTTTGTCGCAAGGTCGATTCGATGAGAAGCATCCAGTCTTTCAGGTTAGCGATGCCATGAAGCTTCAACGCTGGAGTGAGTGCCATATTGTTGGCGCGAAGATTAGATGGAGCCATGTTAAAGAGGAATGAAAGATTCAAGATGTGAGAGTGGCGAGCCAGAGATACCTTGTTTGATAAAAACTGAAAGGTAGAGGCGCAGATGTAGATACAAAACAAGGACACCGTAGTATTAGAAACTGATTGGTGAATGGAGTCGTAAACAGAAGAACAATGGAAGAATAAATCGTGATTCCACAGGAAGCGCAAGGGTCATAACCTCTTAAGAAAGATATGTGGGACACGGTATTGCGTTGTAAATGTTGACTAAAGAACCCTATAGCTACAGATGAAATCTATGTACTGCTATGAAGGTCATGTGACCTGTCTAGCTTAGTTTACATGAGTAGGTGAAATGTTACCCCTAGACAAAGGATAAGCCAGCAATAATAATTCTCTTACTGGTTGCTTGCCTTGCTTCAGCTTCAGTCTCAAATGCAACAACAATAGATCCTGCCAATTGATCTTGTCTTCTTTCTTCTGATGTAATCCAATATGGTTGTCCAACAACCCTGAGTCCTTGATTGAATGTTTCTATCTCATCTTTAATTTCAGAGAGATCACCTGATTCTGGGAAATCAATTGTTGGAATTCCATGTATCATGACCTTGTACCAAGGCTCGTCCTTCAGTACTTCAACATGAGGAACTGCATTCCTCCAAACGTCCCTGTTTTGAATCAGGTATTCTGCAGTGTAAGTTTGAGTGGTTACTTGTTGTGCCTAGACCCACATGGCTACAGTGCACAGCTTCAGTTATGATGGTCACGCAACTGCATGCATTTGCTCTGTTTGCTCCTGCTTTGTTGAGTTAGTATAATTAGTAAGCAATAGTCTAGGGACTATAAGTAGAGATCTTTCCTCCACAGTAGATAGAGTAAGCAATACAGTCTTTCCTCATTCTACAGAGATCATTCTCCACTCCTCTTCTTGACCTGTCCGGCCCAGCAGCACATCTGTGATCACTAGCAGCGAGCTCCCACAAATTGTATGTACACCCGAATCATAGACCTATCATAACAGGTTATGAGCCCGGCGCATCCACGTACTTACAGGAGTTAGCTAACCATTGTGAAAAACTAGATTAAGCATCATGAAAATGACTGATCCAAAGGAAATTCTTGGTAATGGTATCTCATTTATCGCTTGGAGAATGGCATTGCGTACTAAACTTGGACGCAAAAACGTCCTGGGACATGTCTTTCATGACATGCCTGGGATCCGTCCAGTCAACATCCCTACAGATCCTTTATTAGGGAGCCCAAACGCCGAAGATGCCGATAAACTCACGGAAAAGTACCTGAATGAATTCGAGCGCTGGACTTTGGGAGAAATCGAAGCAAAGAATATCATCACCCAACGACTATCTACGACCATCTGCCCCCAACATTATGACAACCTGACGGCCAAAGAACTCTAAGACACTGTAGCCGGGACCAGGAATGAAACTGCAACCGCACCATATGCTGCAGCACTCGAAACACTGTTGAGCATCAGGTTTGTTAGTACTGCTGATGATTATGTTGACCGTTTCCTAGCAGCATACCAGAGTGTCAACAACGCGGCCGATGCAATTTCTACTCGGCCGTTAGCCTCTGGGTATCGCATAGGTGACGGACAAGCATCAGCCATTTTTGTGATGGGAACGAAGAGGATCGAATGGCTAAATGTTTGGCGTGATACAAGAGCATTCGATTCCGACAACAAGTATGCACCACTGCAAACTCTGATGTCTTCTTTGCGATCTGTAGCAGGCAATCGGACCCAAACACCCAACACAGTGGCTGCGGTCGTACCCAACAGTATCGACGTAGACCCGGAAGCATACTGCAAGAGGTGCAAACATCGGCACAAGAATAAGTATTGTTATTGTCTACACCCAGAATTGGCACAGGGAAGCAATAACCGTTCTGGGGTAAATAGGGGCAATGGCAAACAGGCCTCGGTCAATAGTGTAGGAGACAATAGTGAGTCAGACTCAGGAGGGGTGATAATTGCTGCATCATCTCGAATGAATGAATCCGTTACACTCTATGACACAGGTGCATCGCACCACTTCGTCCCACACCGCTCCATGTTTAGTGAAGTGAATCGCTCCCCTAAACCATTCAAGTTCGATCAGGCTGTTGGTACTAGAGAGCTATGTCAACAAGGAACAGCGACTCTTAAAATCGGGACATTTTCGCTCCAGCTCCATGAAACTTTTCTTTCACCTGAATCTTCGTGCAATATTGTGTCAGCCGGTAGGTTGGAGAGGCTCAGCAACATAGTTCCGGATCCAGAAAAGTCTCTGTTGGTGCAGAAACGTGACAATGAGTCGAGTGTTCCCATAGCAAGACTGGTGCGCAAGAATGATGTATACTACATTTATCCCCTTGAAAAAACCGATACATCACGAAGTAATATAGCAGCTCCTGGTGTTGTAAGAATACCGCAGACCACAAGTGCACAACGATGGCACCAAAGACTCGGACACACGGGCCAGAAAATCTTAAAGAAAACCGCCCAACACACAAAGGGACTCGAAAATATAGACCTAAGTCAGCTCACAACATGCGAGACATGTCACCTCAGCAAAGCCCAAAGATTCGTATCTCGAGAACCTAGACCAATCCCGTTCGCACCTCTAGATGAAATATTTATAGATACAGTAGGCAAGATTACCACTGCAATTAACGGACTACAGTATGTTGTGATAATTACAGATTCTAAAACTCGCATGAGATGGTCATTATTAACCCAATCCAAAGACCAGATTGCCTCTTCTCTTGTGCAGTGGATTGAATTTCAACACCATCATCATGGAAAGAAAGTCGCGCAATCTTTAGAGACGGAGGCACTGAATTTTTACGCATTAAATCACACTGTGAACAGCATGGTATTCGTACTGATGTATCCGCTCCAGATACACCAGAGCAAAATGGAGTATCTGAAGCAGCAAACAAAGTAGTTTTAAGACTCGCAAGGTCAATGCTGATTGATGCCCGCATGCCTGCACTTTATTGGCCCTGGGCAGTTCGACATGCATGTTACATTGTTAATAGATTATACTGCTTACGCACTAAACAGATCCCATTACTTGATTTCATGCAAGGCCTTCATCAGCCGCACACTGGTCAAGTAGACCTTACGAACCTTCCAAGGTTTGGCTGTCGAGCATATAAACTAATACAACCGAAGCCAGGTAAATTCGAGCCCAGAGCAGCAAAAGGATGGTTTATGGGTTTCCAGGAAAATACTGACAAGAACTTCATCATTTATTATCCCCATTGGACAACATCACAGGGCTGGAAATGGATAGAAAATTTCACTCCCCATGCATCTTTCAATGAAGATATAATGTTTGGTGACGAGCTAAGTCCAATCAATCAGCAGAAAACAACGAACTACTGGGCCAGTGATAACTCATTATTTACAGAAACAATGAATTATCAACATAATCCTCCTTTAACTCCAGAACTTCAAACTCCAGCATCGTTTGAGGGGGAGAGTTCATCACCCACCACGCTAGAATCTGACTCTATTACACAAGATGCAACCGAAGATTCCGCATTAGCCGATAACATAAACAATCGGCCCAAATCAATAGTTCAAGAAGTGACTTCACTCTCGTCATCAGAAGAACAATTACCACCAACAGACATCAGAAATGTGAGTTCCCAAAGTAGTGAGCAAGGTTCATTAAGTGAATCGTACCACTCGAAAGATATAGCAGACTCCCCCCTAGAATCATCCTTCCCTAGCCATTCACAGGAGCTTAGCCTGCAGCCAGAAGATGAGGGGGAGTCCAGTTCTGAAGAAGAAGCAGATGAAACGCCATACGACAAGATCATGACTGGATGGGACCCTATACGCTCTATTGTTGGACAAAAACGAGCGCACTCACCAGAAAGGGAATACTCGCCGGAAAACGAGACCACAAGAACTAGGTATGGCAGAGAGGTTAAGAAACATGACTACAAACGTCTCCACTATGGCAAGGCAGCACAAATCTCCAACGATCCAAAAACCTGGAGCGAAGCCATGACTAGTCCGGAGGCCGTGCAATGGAAAAAGGCTACAGATGAGGAATTTCGCTCCCTCAAAGAAAAAGGAGCCATAAAAATCATTCGCCGCACAGAACTTCCACAAGGACGCAAACCTATGAAATGCAAATGGGTATTTAAGAAGAAATTTAGAGCAGATGGCAGCATCGAAAGGTGGAAGGCTCGTTGTACAGCGAAAGGCTTTACCCAGCGTCAAGGCATTGATTACCATGAAACTTTCGCTCCTACACCACGACCGGAAACTGGTAGAATCATGCTTGTGCTAGCCCACCAATTTGGCTGGCACCGTAGGCAAGGTGATGTTCCAACCGCTTTCTTAAACCCTGACATTGACATTGACCTTTACATGGAAATGCCCCAGGGCTATGAAAAAGAAGGATGCATAATTCTCCTTCGCAAAGGACTCTACGGTCTCAAGCAGGCAGCAGCTCTGTGGTATGATGATGCCAAAGCAACCCTTGCTAGACTTGGTTTCCACCCAACTACATCAGACGTATGTCTATACACCAACGCCCACCAAGATGTATTCGTGGTTATGCATGTAGATGATTTCCAGGTGATGGGTCCTAACTTAGGCAAGATAGAAACACTGATGCAAGCTTTACACAAGAGATATAAGATAAAATCGGTGAGCACAGACTTGTTTTTAGGCATCATATCAGTTACCCCAGAAAAGATACCCTAGCATTATCACAGGGTCAATACACACGCACACTGATAGATCGACACGGCTTAAAAGACTGCAAACCTGCTTCAACACCCCTTGAGCATCTAATGCTTCCAAGCGATAAAGAAAGCACACCAGAAGAGATTACAAGATACAACTCCATTATAGGTGGCCTGCAGTTTCTCGCAAATAGCACTAGACCTGATATCGCATTTTCTGTCAACCACTTGGCGCAATTTTTGACAAACCCCTCAGGTGAACATCTGCATGCAGCTCACCGGGTGCTAAGGTATCTCTCTAAAGAACCGGATCGAGGAATCACCTTCAACAGATCAATAGGTAAACCCTCACTTAAAGCTTACACGGACGCAGATTTTGCAGCAGATCCATCAACAAGCAGATCAACTTCCGGATCGCCGATTATACTAACTTCAGGACCAATAAGTTGGCAATCCCATCTTCAGCGGGAAGTTGTTTTGTCTACAACTGAGGCTGAGTATCTTGCTGCCACCGAAACATGTTGTCAGCTACAGTGGACAAAATCGCTTCTGGAAGAGTTAAACATTACTGATCACATTGAGGGAGCAAAATGCACCAAGTTGTACGTGGACAATCAATCGGCAATTTCCCTTATCAAAAATCATGACAATCACAGAAGATCAAAGCATATCTCACTTAGGAACTTCTATTGTCGGGAGCAGCATCAAAAGGGATTGATTGATGTGTCCTACGTGCCTTCTTCTGATCAACTAGCTGACTCACTGACCAAGGTTAAATCATCAGTCGCTATTCAATAACTTAAGGAGTCGTTACCAACAGGGGGAGTGTTGTGCCTAGACCCACATGGCTACAGTGCACAGCTTCAGTTATGATGGTCACGCGACTGCATGCATTTGCTCTGTTTGCTCCTGCTTCGTTGAGTTAGTATAATTAGTAAGCAATAGTCTAGGGACTATAAGTAGAGAGCTTTCCTCCACAGTAGAGAGTGAAAGCAATACAGTCTTTCCTCATTCTACAGAGATCATTCTCCACTCCTCTTCTTGACCTGTCCGGCCCAGCAGCACATCTGTGATCACTAGCAGCGAGCTCCCACAAATTGTATGTACACCCGAATCATAGACCTATCATAACATTACTACTGCAATATTATCTCTCCTTGTTTTTGACACTAATGCCACTACTGGTCCTTGCACTCCTCTATTCTTGAAGGCCTGGTTCATTCTGTCTCTGTAGGCCAATGCTGAAAAATTTGTCCTGGTTGTCTCATCTTGAATCAGAATAGCCCTTTTGGTGTCCACAGGCTTTGCTGGCTCTTTCTTCCTTCTGGGCTGCACTTGTATCCAGTCTCCTTCAGCTTGATTTTGTTGCCCTGTACTGTTTGATGCTACATTAGCCCATGTTCTCGGAGCTTGGTGTCCTGCTTGATTGGCCCGGTTTTGGGTCTGTCTCCCTCCATTTCTAGCTCCAGGTCTGGTGTTTTCAGGTATTTGTGGAGGCACATTGTTCCCCATGGTGTTTCTAGAATTGTTATTTGCAGCACTTGTTCTCTGGACTGAGGTTTGCAAGATCTGTGCTGTTTGCTCGAGTCTTTGCACTTGGGCTGAAAGTATTGTATTTGTTCTATGTGTAGCCCCATCATTTTCCATGAATTCACAAAATACATTTAGCAGGTCAAGGATTTTTGTTTGTCTAGATCTAATTTGCTCTTGATGAGCTGCCTTGATTAGGAGGTCTCTAGCCCCATGAATGCATTCCTCTGCTGAGACAATTACAATTTTGGTTATTTGGCCTAGTGGTATTAGTATTCCTTACTTCTGGTTCTGCTTCACAGGTTGCTTTTCTTTTATTTTCATGTCCAGAATTAATGAATGGATCCTGGGATGAATGAAAATCAAAATCCTCACTCATGATGAGAGCATGATTGCTGTTTTCAGCTGCCATGTAATGTGGCCCAGCAAGTGGGTCAGGTGAACCTGTCTCCATGGCTCCCTAAGTTTGAAAATGTATTTTTTTTTTTTTTTTCTCCACTACAATAAAGGTTGACCAATAGTCATGTGACTTAGAAATCACGTGATCCGATGGTTCGGAATAATATAATTCCGGATGTGGTAACACCTGGACCAATAAAAAATTTTCTTGTAGGGTGACCCTCTCAGACCAGAAGCGCAATTTGTCGCAATCTGGTTAATTTTCAACTTTAAACAATGATATCTCAACCAATTATCGCTCCATTGCTTTAAAATTTTGAGTCCTAATAGATCATTGTATGATTTAATAGTATCGTTAATTTCACAGTGTTGCACTGAGTTGGGAAGAATTTGTGCTGGTTTTGGAACCTTCTCCCAGCCAAATTTGGCTTGGGATCACTGTGTAACCTTTTAACCTGAATAACTAGGCTCAAGCAAAGAATAGTCTCAACAGTTCTCCTTGATATGCTAGGGGCATTTGATAGGCTGCAACCAGAAGCTTTAATATCAGTCATGAGGCAGCTCCAGCTGCCAGTATGTTTAATTGCATGGGTACAATCTTTCTTGACTGGAAGGACTATGAGGCTTCAATTCAATGGCCAGCTGAGTGAGGAGTTTCCAGTCACAGGAACACCACAAGGAAGCCCTATATCTCCAATTCTTTTTTTTATATCCATCAGGTATCTCTTTTCACCACAACAAGAAGCATACTACCTTCTTTTTTTTTTTTTTTTTTTTTTTAATTCATATTGTATTCAGCTATATAGCTATGACAATTTTGTACTAATTTACAGTAAAAGATATCCTGAATAATATCCTTACTCCCATTCCTTGATCCCTTCTTTCAATGTCTACTTGTTGTCAATCTAATTTATCTCCCTTGGGTACATTTATGCACCTTGAAGTCTTTAATAATTCTAGCAATGCTTCTTTCCCCCTATTAGTACAGAATAGAATTGCTAGATTAAGTGGTATTATCTCTTTTAAAATTTTCTTTCTCTCTTCTTTAAATTTTCTGCACTGCAGTATGAGATGGTGCATAGTCTGCTTTACATTTGCACAGAAATTGCAGGTTTCATCTTTTGTTTTTCCAATTCGGTATAGATATGCCTTCACATTCCCTATACCTGTCTTTGCTTGGAAATATGAGGACTCAGTTAATCTGTTATGACCTTTAAATTTAATTGGCTTGGTTGAGAATATTGGAGTGGTCATTTGGGCTTGAATTCTGTAAAACTTCCCCAGGCCCCTGCTCTTCCTTCCTTCTTCTTCTTGGAGTAGCTCTGAGGTCCATTCCTGGTTCCATGGTTTTATAACTAACTCCTTGGATCTTTGTTTTAGAAATGAATGTGATGTTGACACATTCTTTTTTATAACCATCTTTTTGCTGGCTCCCCTGGCCAAGCTATCTGCAAGTTCATTACCAACTAGAACAACATTTCCTGGACACCAAGTGAGGCTTAATGAGCAACTATATGCTTCTTTTTTTATCTGGTATGAAAATTGATTCTCTTTCTTTTTGATCCTCATTAAGCTTGCTTGACTGTCAGTAAAGATATGATAGGTACCATGTGGAATGATCTTTTTCAGGCATCTGATGGCTTTGAGGATGCAAAAAGTCTCTGCATCAGTAATTCCCATGGTCTCCCCAAGGTTGAAAGAAAAGCTCTTCATCTCTCTAGTGACTGGAAGATATATTACAAAGCCAATGCTGCACCCCTTTCCCTTGGTGAGTGATCCATCAGTATAAGCTATGGCAGTATCTAGTGCTATGTTGTTGACTATTTCTAAATGTTCTCTTTTAGCCTCATCCTTTGACAGAGTTGAGATGACAATTGAAATATTTGTTTGCTGCCATGGTGAGATCCAGGTAGTGTCTATTTTTTCTAGATTGGTGAGATTTGCAAAGGGCTTTAGTAATCTACCAATTCTTAATAATTGAGTTGGAAAGTTGTCCAAGTATTCAAAGACCCCAAGGTCTAGCTTATTTGATAATGAGAGCTCATCTATCAAAGGGCTCAGAAGCTTTGCTGAACTGGGTGTGACGGTTGAAGCCTTATTAATCGGAGTGCAAAGCTGTATGCCTGCTTTAGATGCCGGACCTTTGTTGGTAAAATGCCTGCTTCCACTTCTAGAGCTTTCATGGGACTGCTTTGAAATGCCCCTGTGATCAGGATAAGAGCTTGGTTCTGTAGCCTTTGACATCTTGAGCTCAATGCACCTGTGCCATACTTCCCATACCATAGTATTGCACCATAGTCTAAGATGGTAGTAACACAGCTGAGATAAAGTTGTCTTAGAGCATGGAATGGAAGGCCTTTTGTTGATGAAGCTAGCTGTTTCACCCTAGTTAGAGCTCCATTTGCCAACTGCAGCCGCTTCTCAACATGAGTCTTAAAGGTTAGCTTCCTGTCAAACCAGATACCCAGCCATCTTACAACCTCTTTAGGTTGCAAGGTGAACTGATTATCAAGTACAAGAGGGGTTAGTATAGGCTTCCTATGTTGTGAAAAATGAATAAGCTCGGTTTTGTCCATCTCAAATGTAACTGACAGTCCCTTTGCTCTAACCATTAATCTCTGCAATATTTTTTGTATTTCTTTAATATTTTTGTTAACTGATGTTGATGAAACAGAGATGGAGATATCATCAATGTATGACAGTTGGAGATTGCTTATATTTTCTTCAGGAGGGAAGAGGAACCTGATTGAAAGTAGAAATAGTATTGGTGATATGGGACTTCCTTGAGGCGTACCAGTAACATGGTATACTTTACTTAGCTGACCATTGAATTTGAGCTGGATGGTTCTTTTGCTCAAGAATGATTGTACCCATGAGATAAATGTTATGGGAAGCTGGAGCCTTCTCAACACTTGAATCAGAGCTTCTGGCTGGAGTCGATCAAATGCTCCTAGTATATCCAGGAAGACTGTTGATACAACTCTGTGCTTCACTCTATTTTGTTCAACAAAATCTTGCAGGAGTAGTGCAGCATCAATGGCTGATCTCTGCTTACGTCCACCCATTTGACTCTAATGAAGTAGACCATGACTGTTGTTAGCAAGATAGGCAAGTCTGTTGGCAAATATTCTTTCCAATAGTTTTGATAGACAAGGTAGTAGAGAAATAGGCCGGTAGGCTTTTGGAGAGCTGTAATCCTTTTTGTTTCTCTTGGGAATAATGATCCATACTGCTTGTTTCCATTGGCTTGGATGGTATCCACTATTGAATAAGGCACTATAAGCTTGAAAGAAGAAGTCAGGATAGCTGAAATTGCGGCCTTTATTATTATCCAGTCAATTTGATCCAATCCTGGGGCAGTTGCCTTGACAGAGGCTGCATTTTTGATCTCTTCCAAAGTTAGAGCTGGCCATTCCCATTTTTTAATACCACTGATGCCTGGACTACCCTGAATTATACTCAATGGCATCTCCATATTTTCTGGTGGAATAATTGTGGTATTAACAGTAGATTCACTTTGAAAAGGATCTGATTTGATGGGCAATGGAAATAGATTTGGATCAATGCATCACATTTATCCTCAAAGCTTATTGCAGTTTTGTCCTCATTGCTTTCCTTGATGTAAATTTTAGGGCTGGGATGAGTGTTGATTGTGTCCTTCCGGGATTTGAATACTGATATGCTGTGAATACTGATTTATCCCTAGCTGCTTCCAGAAATCTGATCCAATGCTGTTTTTTTAAAAATTGAATTTGATGAAAGTAGTGGTTCCTAGCAGCTTTAGTATCTTTTTCTAGCTGAGGATTAGGGAATATTTTTGAATAGCGTCGTAATCTATGGTATCCCATCCTTAAATTTGTCAACTTTTCTGTCCACCAAGGCTTAGATCTTGGCACAATTTTGATAGCTGGGATGGAGACTGTGGCAGCATCTAGAACTATCTGCTGTAGGAGGGAGGCTATCTGATCAAAATCCTCAGATTGAATTGCTGTTTCTAGTTGTAATTGTTGTTCCGCTTGGTTGATTGTAGCTCATGATAGAACAGTTTCCAATCAGCCTTTTGAGATTAAATCTTGCTTGAAGGTTTGAAGTATTCATAGCCTGATCAGTTGTTGATAGAACTGCTTCAAATGTTATGAGCTCATGATCTGATCCTGTTGCTTCACCATAGCTCCAATTCGCCATTTGATCTGGTTGAATCCAGCTACAAAGTTAAATCAATGATTGATGTGCTTTTTGAATTTGATCTATGAAATGTGCCACCAAACTTTTCAATTACCAAAGGACAATTGAGTAGTTGGGCATTAGTTTTCTCAATATATTTGACTAAAGAGTTAGCAAGTGTGCTGTTAGTTTGAATTATTGGATTCCATAGTGGGTGGTGCAGATTAAAGTCTCCAAGAAGGACAAATGGTTTGTCAAGCTGTAAGTTTAAGTTAAGAAAGAGACGGACTGTGTGGTGAGAGAGTGCAGGTGTGAGTGGCTTCTCATTGTAGATGTGAATAATGTAAAATGGTTCCGCTGGAAGATCAACCTCCAGGATTTGATAGTCAGGGTCTGATACTAAGTCATACCTGGGCAGTACCTGGATCTGGCTTGCCTTCTTGACATAGGTCATGACCCTTGGGCAAAGATATTGATGGGTGATTGGTGAAATTGCTTGATAAGCTGAATGTAAAATAGGTTGGTAAGTTTGAAAATGAGTGTCATGGAACATATGAGGTTCCTGTAGTAAAAGAATGTCTATTTCCCCTTTGATGGACACATCAAAGAGGGATTGCAAGATCTCGCGACCCCTTGCAGTGTTGTGTTGGCTAAAATGGATGTGACTCAGCATGCCAATGCTTTGTAATAATCACAGTCTTGTCTTTGAAAAGCCAAATGAGTATTTGACCTGCAATTTGCACATTGAATTGCATGGTGCACACAGCTCTGGGATGCCTTGCATGTAGAACATTTATGTTCCATGGTTGTGTGTGCACCCAAACAGATAGCACAAACAGGTGTCTTTTTGCAACCTATCTGGTGATGTCCAAATGTAAGACACTTCTTACACTGGGTCCTTTGAGTTGACTGTTGGTAATTTACTACCTTGAGCAGCAGTCCACCAATGAGGACACCTGCTTTGAGAAGATGTTCTTTTTCTTGCTCAGTGGTGACTGAGAATGTTATAGAGGCTTTGACCCTCTGTTTATAAGTTTGACTTAGCCATCTTGGTTGACCTTGTGTCACAATGTTCTCATTGAAGACTTCTATTTCTTCATTGATATGTTGAATTGGGATGCAGGTAGGCACACCATGTACCACTAGCTTTGGCCAGTGGGTGACTTTTTGTGCCTTTCTAATAGGCCAATCTACAAAAACATGCTCCCATTTTTCCTGGTCTAGGAGAAGTTCAGTTGGTGAGGAATCCCAGCAGGTAAGGACCAAATTCCCTTTGGTGGAGGTATGGACTCTGGAAATTGCCTTCTTTCCCAGTATTTTGTTGATATTTTCCCTAATAGAGAAAGGCTGGTATGTTGGCAGTGCACTGCCAGATTTGGTGATGAGAGTTACCACATTTTCTGTGTCATAACTGTTTTTGAATGGAAGTGATTTTTGCATTGAATTTTCAGGGTCAATATCATGCTTTGGAAGATCTTTTGTAGCTGCTGAAGGTAAAACTACAGCTGGAGTGGTTAATGTATTTCCACAATTGTTGATTTTGTGGCTGAGAATTTTCATGCCTGGCTTAGTAGGCACTCTGATTTCTGGTTGAACACTTGGGATTCCTTCCCGAAGCATTTGAGCATAAGATGGGGCAATTGGTGCCTTCAGAATGTCTTCTGCAACCACCTCCGCCTCAGGTTGAACTTGTCTTATTGGTGGTGCAGTGTTGACCTTTCCCTCTTCAGTAAAGGTTCGAAAAACTTGGATGAGATCCAAGACAGCTGCTTGCTTGATCTTATCCTTTGTAAGGCCATATGATTTGACCAAGAGATCACGTGCCTCAAAAATGGCAGTTTCAAATGTGTGTTTAATGGTGCAAGGTGCAGAGATCTTGACCATTTTAGTTGGCTGTGAGTTGGTAAGAATGGTAGCTGAGATACCTCTTTTTCGAGGTTGATCAGCAAAAGGTGTTTTTACAAATAAATTTTTTGCACCCAGATCTGTGGATGTGATTGGGTTGCTGCTAAACTAATCAGGTTTTGTTGACAACTTGAGAGGTCGAACAGAAGAAAGTAGCCTTGAGGGCTTAGGTGACGAATCAGTATTCCAGATTGATGAGGACAGCCTGGGGGCATTTGCCATATTTATATCTGGTGAGGAAGGTAGACTGGGAAGACTCCCTGGTGAAGAGGGAGTGTTCTTAGCCATTTTGACCTTGTTTTTAGCTGACATAATCAGGAAGATTACTAACAAAAATTCAAATCAACATAAAAATTTTAAAAAAATTTTATACTGATTTAAATTTGAATTGTTAAGATAAAGGTCACCTGACTTAGTGCCAAGACTTTTTTTAAAAAAAAAAAATTAAAAATAAGATTTAAAGTTAAAAGTCACGTGACTTTAAAATGATCACCTGGTTACGCGTCAGGAACGCGTGACGCGTGACGCGTCGAGCCTTGGCAAGGCTGGGGTGAAAAATTTTCGTCCAGAGGGTCGAAAATGGCGTTTTGGTCGAAAACTGTTGTAATATGATGATGCAGATGGCGAAATAAATATCAATCGAATGCTACAGACAATGCGAAACCAAATATCCAGTTTATATTGTCGTAGCTGATGGCGGGCAGATGTTGTGGATGAAATGGTGACAAAAGATGGGCCAGATGGTCGAAAAATCGGGTTTTGATTGATAAATATTGCTATTGGTGGATGCATATGTCGAAAACTATATGAATCGAAAGCTCGAGACAATGCGAAACCGAATATGGAGTTTATATTGTAGTATCTGGTGAGGGACGGAAGTTGTGGACAAAAAGGCGATTTGCAGAAGTTTGTTGCTTGTCAGTTGGCACATTGAACTGCATGGTGGATGCAGCTTTGGGTGGCACTGCAAGTGGAACATTTGTGGGATGTAGTAATATGCTTTCCAAGGCAGATAGCACAGACTGGATCCTTGGTACATCCTATTTGATGGTTTTGTTTTGTTTTGTTCATTGACGTGCTAGGTACATTGGTTCCCGTCGCACTCCTACTGGAGCTTAAGCACGAGTGGGGCCGGGCTGGATCAGGTTAACTACCATTGAGTATATCTACCTCGTCCCACCTAAATGACCGGACCACCTCAGACTTCACCCATGTGTTGAATCATGTCAAGCCCAACCGTCCAGAGAACCCTCTTTTGACGCGCCAAAGCGCAAATTCCTCCTCAGCCTCGGCCACTACGCGCCCGAGCCCTTGACATCCTCATTGACTCCGAAATATAATTGCCGTCCAATATCTCATCGTTGCTCTAGCCTTGCACTTTCATATCGTACAGTTGGGATGTTGTCGTCATTGAGGATTTGTATAATCCCCTCGGCATATCTCCCATTATCTTCCTTCTTTATACACGTCCCGTTTCCATCATGACTTTCCTCATTAGGGCGTGTGTAGGTAAGTGATCTGACGAGTATGGAGGTGGGTCGCAGGTGTAGGTCCGACTGAGAAATGCTTCGTCGCAAATATATGAGGAGCTTAAGAAATGTCGGATGTTTGAATACGGCCCCCAGACAGATCCTTGTCCATCCTTGAATTGTATGTTGGTGGTGATGAGTTATTATTCAACTTTCTTGCGGTTGTGAAATCTCTGTCAACTGATTTTTCGACCAAAATACCGAGTACAACTCCTTCAAGCCGAAAATCCATCAAATAGAATTCATCCCACCCTTTTTCATGGCTGAATCTCGGCTCTGGGAGAATATTTCACTCCCAGGTTTGTAAAGGACACCACTGACAGGTGTTCAGCCTTCGTCCTCCTCCTATTTGATGGTGTCCAAAGCTTAGACACTTTTGGCACTGGGTCTTCTGGGTGGACTGCTGAAAAGACACCACTTTCAATCTGAGACCTCCAATGAGGACTCCTAACTTGATTAAATCATTTTTTTCCTCTTCAGATGTAACAGAGAAAGTAATTGATGCTCTGAGCCTCTGTTGGTAAGTTTTGCTTAGCCATCTGGGCTGGCCCTGGGTTTTTGTTCCCTCATTGAAAATCTCAATCTCTTCATTAATGGCATTAATTGGGATTGAGGTTGGTACACCATGAACCACTAGCTTTGGCCAATGGCTTACTTTTTGAACTTTATTAATGGTCCATCCTGAAAACACAGGCTCCCATTTTTCCTGATCTAAAAGTAGTTCACTTGGAGGTGAGTCCATGCATGTCAAAACCAGGTTGCCTTTCACTGAGGTATGTACTCTTGAAATGGTACGCTTCCCCAGAATTTTATTAATCCTCTCTCTGATAGAGAAGGCATCATATGAGGGCAATTTTTCCCCATGCTTTGTGACTAATGTAACCACATTCTCTTTTGGCAGTGCAGTTGTGATATGGTCAGGTGAAGATTTTGGTAAACTCTCTTGTAAGATAGTTTCAGTGGGGCAGACAACTGGAGCTACATGGTTTGTCAATTTATGTAAGATTTTCATTCCATTTGCTGAATGCTGTGCAGTTGATGGTGGTGGAATTGTTGTAATCCTAGTCCGTGCTTACATAACGTAGAGACGTGCATGGTCTAGGTCATGGATTAATATAGTTGCTGTGCCTACACAATTGAGGTAAGCTACGTAGTGGTTGTAGAGATCTGTTGAGGATCAGGATGTTGAGAAGTGATAGCAGTGCACGGACCAGCTTCTCATGTATTTAGACAGGTGGTCAGGCACTGCCCCCAGAAGTGTCCAACATAGATCACACACTTTATCCAATATACTTTAGTAAATAATAATCCCTTCTAAAGTCTACAACTCAGTTCTCGAGCATTATATCACAACTGTCTCTAAGTCTATCCCAAGAATATCTTTTTTTTTTTTTTTTTAATCATATTGTATTCAGCAATTATGCTATGACAATTTATTTTACATTTATATATCCCTAATACCGGTCTCAAAATGAACTCCCCTCCTCTGTACTACTGCCTTATTTCTATTTCATTCTGTCCTAATTATTCTCCTTTGTGTAAAAATATGCACCTTGAAGTTTTCAAATATTCAAGCAATGCTTGTTGTCCTCTTTTAGTTCTGAATATTATTGGTAATGTAAGTGGCTCTAAATTTTGAAAACTTTCTTTTCTTTCTTTATTAAACATTTGACATTGTAGTATCAAGTGTTGCATTGTCTGCTTTTGCTTCAAGCAAAAATTGCAGCTTTCATCTTTGGTCTTGCCAATCTTGAATAAGTATGCCCTCACATTTCCAATACCAATCCTTGCTTGGAAATATGAGGATTCTATAAGTCTACTATATCCATGAAAATTGATTGGTTTTGTTGTGAAATTTGGTGTGGATAATTGGGCTTGTATCCTGTAGAATTTTCCTAAACCACAGCTCTTTCTTCCCTCTTCTTCCCTAAAAAGCTCAGATTTCCAATCTTCAGCCCAGGCTTTCAGTACAAGCTCCTTTGCCTTTTGTTTGAGAAATGCATGTGATGTGAACTTATTCCTTCTCAGCACCTTCTTTTTGCTGGCTCCTTTGGCCAGGTTGTCAGCAAGCTCATTACCTACTATTCCAACATGTCCAGGGCACCAGGAGAGATGAATTGAGCAATTCTCTGCCTCTTGTCTGACTTGGTGTGAAAAGGAATTTTGTTTTGTCTGAATTCTCAATAGACTAGCCTGGCTATCGCTGAAGATGTGATACTGGCCATTTGGTGAGATCTTTTTGAGGTGTCTAATTGCTTTGAGTATGCAGAAAGTTTCTGTATCTGTGATACCCATAGTTTGGCCAAGGTTAAAAGAGAAGCATTTCATCTCCCTTGTGACTGGGAGATATATAACAAATCCAATGCTGCTGCCTTTTCCTGGCATGAGAGAAATATCTGTATAGACAATAGCTGTTATTGGAGGTATTGTATTAGTAAGCTGTTTGTGTCCCAAAGCAGCCTCTTCCTTAGGCAGATGTGATATATCAATGGTCAGTCTAGTTTGAAGCCATGGAGGTGCCCAACTTGCATCTAGTTGTTCAAGGTTTGTATACTTAATGAATGACTGCAATAGTTGGCCAATTCTTATAATTTGTGTTTGTTCCTGGTCCAAGTATTCAAAGACACCTAGATCCACCTCAGTTGAAAAGGACAGCTCATCCTGAAGTGGGGATATCAATTTATCCTTCACTGGATGTGTTTTTTGTAGTCTTAAAATTCTGAGAGCATAGTTAAATGTCTGCTTTAGCTGCCTTACTTTGGTGGGAAGAATTGCTGCCTCAACTTCCAAGGCCTTGATTGGACTATTATGATATGCTCCAGTAATCATGATTAAAGCCTGATTCTGAAGCCTTTGGCACTTGGCACTCAATGCACCACAACCCCTTTTCTTAAACCAAAGCACTGAGCCATAGTCCAGGACAGGGAGGACACAACTGAGGTAAAGCTGTCGTAATGCATGGAATGGTAGTGCTCTGGTGTTTGATGCAAGCTGTTTTATCCGTTTAAGTGCTCCATGTGCAAGCTGAAGGCGTTTCTCTACATGTGTCTTGAATGTAAATTTCCTGTCAAACCAAATCCCCAGCCATCTTACTACTTCTTTAGGTGCTAAGGCAGTTTGATTGCTCAGAGTCAGCTGATTGGTGAGAGGTAATTTATGGTGTGAAAAATGTATCATTTCAGACTTTTCCATCTCAAATGTAACTGATAGTTTACTTGCCCTTTCCATGAATCCCCCAAGTATTTGTTGAAGTTGATCAGTATTTTTCTTGATTGAGGTTGATGCAACTGAGATTGAGATGTCATCCATGTATGATAGTTGAAGGTAATTCACTTCCTGTTGTGGGGGAAAGAGGAACCTGATTGAAAGCAAGAAGAGAATTGGTGAAATTGGGCTGCCCTGGGGTGTCCCTGTGACAGGAAACTCCTCACTTAGCTGGCCATTGAATTGAAGTCTCATGGTTCTCCCACTCAAGAAAGTTGTTACCCATGATATTAGTGAATTTGGAAGCTGTAATTTGTGCATGACTGATACTAGCACTTTTGGCTCTAGCCTATCAAATGCCCCTAGAATGTCAAGGAGAACTGTTGAGACTGTTCTGTGCTTGAGCCTGTTTTGTTCCACAAAATCTTGCAGAAGGAGTGATGTGTCTATTGCAGATCCAACAAACTGACTGGTCAACATCAAAATTTTCAGAAAATCGTGAACTTGAGCTCAGATCCAGTGTAACCTATGCATTAAGCTGATCAGATTCCGAATATCCAATCTAAAATTCAATCTGATAACTGGTTCAAGAGTTATTAAGACTCAAAGTTGGATCAGGAGATTTGAAGTCAAATTTGGGTGAAAGCCCCAACAATTCAATCAACAACAATTGTCCACAGCAAGCAATTGATTCAAAATTTTGACTACAGATATTTCAGATACCTCTTCAACTGATCACAAATTTGCAGTAAAATTCAGCCATTTTTCATTGATTAATCTTGGTTCAAAGAACGAATCAAAAGGATTTTGCGACAAATTGTGGTTTTGGTTTTAAGAGGTTACCCTATAAGAAAAATTTTCATTCGTCAGAGGCGCATTTTGCGTCACTTTACGCGTAAATCACGTGGTTTACGCGTAATTGCACAAAAAATAAATTTGAGCAGATCACGCGACTTTTAATCACGTGACATTTTCGATATTTAAAAAACAAAATTCAAAAAAAATTGGCAAAATTGTAATTTAAGGATATAAAATATAAAAAATATACACATAAAAAGAGAGAAAAATTCATTATAAAAAAAATAAAAATATATATATATATACTATGTCAAATTTCAGTCCACAATCACCTGGATCTAATTCTCAATCTGCATATGACCCAGCATCACCAGTCATGGATATGGATCTCAACAACTACCAATCAACCAGTAACCAACTGATGTTGCACCCAGGTTATTCATCAGAGGATGACTTTCCACCCCTCATGCCCAGTTCAAAGAAACCTAAGCTATCAAACATTGATGAGGTAATTGAGTTTAGCAGTGACCCCATTGCTGGCCCATCCAATCAATTTCAGTTAAAGACAGGAGCTCCATGCTATGCAGATCCTAACCCCTCAGTCAAAGGGAAAGGCAAAGAAAAACTTGCTTCATCTATCTACTCCACCCCACAAGTTGAAACTAACCATAGCATTGAAACCACCAAATCAGTACTCCTTCAGGCAAGGGACCTCATAATCAAGGCATGTAACCTTACCAAGGACCATACTGAACAAACACAGCTACTGGATCTCCTAGAAGTATTTAGAGAATATACTGAAAAGGGAAATATAAGCAAGGCATCCAACATTATAGCATCACAAGTAGCTAATTTAGAGACTGCAACAAGGCAAATTGAAAACAAGGCAAGAGCCCTGAACAAATGTGTGCCACCAGCAGTATCTTTGCATACAAACAGAGGCTCAGGACCTAACAACCAAAACAATCCCAATCAAGCTACATACCAACAAGCTTCCATGGCTTCAATGGCTGCAAGAGGGGTAGATCAGTCCAGCAACCCCTTACAGTGGACAATAGTAGGAAAGAAAGGACAGCCACAGTGGCCCCATCCTCAAGAGCCTACCCAATCAAAGAGCAAAATCATTTGAAGAGTTATCCTTGTGCAAGACCCAGAGGCAATGACCAATTTCACCCCCCTATATGCAAGAAATCAAATCAACCAAATGTTTGCCAGCAATGGAATCAAGGGACCAGTAGTAAATACAGTTCTGAAGACACAGAATGGGAACATGGCAATCACCACTACTGAAGACTACTCAGCAGACTTTTTCCTGGAGAAGAAATCAATTTGGGAGAAAATAATACCATTTACAAATGTGCAAAAAGATGAGCCATGGTACAAGGTGATTGCTCATGGAATACCTCTAGCTGATTTTGACAATGAAGATGGCATGGAAATGATCAAATCAGAGGTAAAAACATTTAACAAGGGACTAAACCCAATTGGAATGCCTCACTGGATATCTACCAGAGAAAACCGTCAGATTAAACAGGCAGGATCAGTGGCCATTGCATTTGCCACACAACAAAAAGCAGAGCGCGCCATCCGGAACAGGCTCTACATTGCTGGGATAAGCTCAAGGGTAACCAAATTTTACAATGTAGCACAAACCACTCAGTGTGACAAATGTCAGGCATTTGGATAAGTAGAGAGCTATTGTCGACGCAGTGCAGTATGTCGTCTCTGTGGAGCACGAGATCACAGCACCCAACAGCACTACTGCAGTGTCTGTGAATCTAAAGGAGTTCATTGCAGTCACTTGGCCCCAAAGTGTGCCAACTGTGAAGGAGACCATACAGCTAATTCAAAGACCTGCCAGGTTTACCTGAGCATTCGACACAGGACTGAAGACACCGAACTTTAATGTCTGGTACACCAGAAATTAAGGTTCTCCAAATAAATCTAAACAAAAATCAATTTGCAACAGAGAGTGCCTTACAAAGGGCAGTTGAACTAAATATTTCAGTAATAGCTGTACAAGAGTCTTGGCTAATTCCTCATGAAAGAATGCAGCCAAGCTTCTTGAATACAAGATCCATTAACCATCCAAATTTCATTCAAATATTTCCAAACTCACCATCAAATCAAAGACCTCGCACAATGATCTATGCTGCTGTTCAGCTAGGTCCTAAAATCAAGCTTTCCTGTCATTCCCCCCAGGATCCTGATCTCCAAGTCCTTGACATTATTGATGGACTTGGGAATATCACATTAATTAACATTTACAATCAATCACGAGAAAATGGCCCAACCATTCAAGCTCTCACTCAATACCACCTTCAGGGCAGCAGGATCTTACTACTAGGTGACTTTAACCTGCATCATCCAAGATGGGAACCAGAAGCAAGATGCACTAGTGAATCAGAAGTGGTGGTAGATTGGCTAGACAGTATGGGCTTGGAGCTCATGAACTCCCCTGGAGAAGGTACATTTTACAGGCCACACATGAGGAAGCCAACAGTGATTGACCTTACATTTGCATCCCAGGCAATGGCTGATCAGGTAAAAAATTGGCAAACACTGGAAGATCTTGGATCTGATCACTTTGGCATTCTGTTCACTGTAGAAGGCAAATTTGATAAGTTAAAGCATCCAATAGAGAAATCTCCACTCAATACCAAACATGCAGACTGGGATAAGTTCAATTCCATTCTAATTCACTTGGTAAAGAATAGCACTTGCCTCAGTAAAGGACGGCCTGTAACACCATACAGAACCAATGAAGGGTTACAATATCTATTCTTGGGCTCTACAAAATACACAGAGGAACTTGATAATGCAGCTCAAACCTTGACTACTATCATTCAGGAAGCTTCCTATGCAAGTATTCCACTTGTCAAACATGGACAGAGATCAAAGCCCTGGTGGTCACCTGAGCTGAAAAAGATGCGAAAAAACATGAGCAGGTGCCAAAGGTCCCTGAAAGGCAACAAAGAAGATCATGCATTAAAAGCTGGGTACACACAAGCAAGAAACCTTTACTTCTCTTCTATCAAAAATGCCAAACAGGCCCATTGGAACAAATTCTTAGAGAAAGGAGATGTCAAATCAGTCTTTAAGGCAATGGCTTACACCAAAGAAGGTAAGATCTATAAAGTCCCACCTATAAGAAATCAAGAGGGGGTAATTATGCAATCATTTGAGGATAAATGTAAAAGCTTTCGAATCACTCTTTTTCCAACACCACCTGCTTGCTCACCACCTGATTGGGAAAGATATCAGCCTGGAAATTGGAATTGGCCAAAACTCACAAAAGAAGAATTGGAAAATGCCTTTTCTACTAACATCAAAGGGAAGACACCTGGGCCAGATGGAATCACACATGAGATAATAACAATGGCATTCAAAGCAATTCCAGAAATATTCTTCAAGTTGTATTCCCAACTCATAGATGTGGGATATCACCCAAAGTGCTGGAAACAAGCTACAGGAGCAGTTCTTAGGAAGCCAGGCAAGCCAGACTACAGCCAACCAAAAGCATACCGTGTAATCTCACTCCTTAACTGCCTAGGAAAAGTAAGTGAACGAATTCTTGCCAAGAGGCTTAGCTATCTTGCTGAGACCACTCATCTCTTGCACTCCTCTCAGATTTGGGGGAGACTCAAAAAGTCAGCCATTGATGCAGCACTCCTCTTGACAAACGAGGTTGAGACTAATCGACAAATGAACTTGATCTCATCAACCATATTTCTGGATGTCAAAGGAGCATTTGACCATGTAGCCAAGAACCAACTTTTGAAGGTGCTCCAACAGCTCAAGCTTCCAGTGAGCTTGATATGCTGGATAGCTTCATTTTTAGACTGTAGAACACTTCAACTGAAATTTGATGGGGAACAAGAGGCAATAAAAGGTATCAAGATTGGAATCCCACAAGGCAGCCCTATCTCACCAATTTTATTCCTCATTTACATCAGAGACATTCTCAAATCAAGAGTTGTCCATGTCCTTTCATATTTGGATGATATTGCTATCACCACTGCTTCAACAAGCATGAAGCGAAACATCAGAATCCTCGAGAGAGAAGTTAACCAGCTTTTTTTTTTTTTTTTTTAAATTTTACATCCTATATAAGTCTATGACTATCAGAAGATGTGTAGCTTCCAGCTACAATTTATTCAACTAAATACAATCCCTGTCTAATTCTCTGTTTTCATTTCACTTTCCTAGATACCAACCCCTTGTTGATATATTTGTCTCATTTAAATATTTCAATATTGCTCTTATCCCAATCTTGCTATGAAGTAACATTTCAAGGCTGAGCTCCTTGCCACCAAGATTGTCCTTCATTCTTTTCCGGTTCTGTTTGTATCTTCTGCATTCTAATATCAAATGTTTTGGTGTCTGTTTCTCCCCACATTCACACTTATCTGAGGTTGTATGTCCAATCCTTTGCATGTACCATCTGTTGTAGCCATGTCCTAACTTAAGTTGATAGAAGGCTGAAATTGTTCCCCTCTTGATCCCTCTTGGTACCCAAGGCTTTTTCCTTATTTGCCATGGGTATGTACTTCAATATGGGGAGGGATTCTCCTGCTGCTCTCTCATTTCTTCATATTTTGTCAACATTTTCTGCCATTCCTCACATTTTATACTTTCTACTTCTTTGGCTATGGATGCTAGACTAATAGGATAGCTCTCATCTGGGTGATAATTTGATGCTTTTTTGGCTAGCTTGTCAGATTCTTCATTTCCTTCAATACCTTGATGAGCTGGTACCCATCTCAGGTGGACTTCTGTTCCTTGCTCTTGTAGTTGTACAGCAGCATCTATGGCACGAAGTACCCACACTTGGCCTGCCTTATCTCCAATCTTTCTCAACCTTTTGAGAGCTGCAGTGCTATCAGAGAATATTGTAACTAGTTTTCTATTCCATGATTGTCTTAGGGCGTGTTCAATAGCTCGGACAATACCTTCTAACTCCCCGTCATACACAGTGTTTGTTTCTTTTGAAATTGTGTAATATTCTTTCCAGCATTTTGAATGTTTTTGATCATACCCCACCAGAGCGCTGCCTATTCCTAAACTTTCAGATGATTCTGAAGCATCTGTATAGTAAATAACTTCATTTTTTCCCTTTGCTTTAGATAGTAGTTGATTATGCACTGTTTTCTCAATCTCTTTCTCATTTAGACTAATGTGCACCCTCTAGGTAGTATCTTGGTCCCATGGTGCACATTTATTTCTTATTATTTGTTCAATATTAATGTCTGTATTATGATATGGTAGGGATTTCCTGATGCTTCTCACTTGGTTTTCTCCTCTGGAAATGTGGCTATCATATTCTTCTTTTTCTGCATCTTCATTTATCATCCTTGAAACGGGATGTTTTGGAGACAATTTTAATATTCTCATAGCATATTTTCTTCTGCTATGGTTCAATCTAATTTCCGGAGGACACAAGCACGCTTCCACCTCCATTGGTCTTATTGGGGATGTTTTGAAATATCCCAAAATTTTCCTTAATGCCATATTTTGCAGACCTTGTAATTTGTCAGCAATTGCTTGCTGCCCTCTCCACCAGACTGGGCTAGCATAATCTGCTACACTTGTGATACATGCAAGGTAGAGCTGTCTCATGGCTACATGGCTGAGACCCCTTTCAGTATTTGTCAATCTTATCAACCCTTGAAAAGATGCCTTGGCCTGGGCCACTCTATTTGTAATATGGTGTTTGAAGGTTAGCTTTTGGTCAAACCAGACCCCCAACCATTTCACAACTGCCGATGCTGCTAATGTTCCTCCCATTGGCAAGGTAATGTGTGCTTCCTTGGCTTGTCTTGAATTTGAAAAATGGATTAGTTGTGTCTTTTCAATATCAAATTGAACTGCATTGTTTGTTCCAATTTCATGTAGCTTATTATATTCTCTCTCTAAAATTTCAGTATTTTTCTCAAAGCTACTTGTTGAAACAGTTAATGCAATATCATCTATATATGATATGAATTGTCCTGCTGTAGAGTCAAACATGTCTCTGATATAAATCAAAAATAGTAAGGGTGAAATTGGACTTCCTTGTGGGATACCAGTTTCAATAGTCTCAAAATTTTCCTCTTTCCCATCAAATGCTAGTTTAATCTTCCGATCACTGAGAAAAGAATCAACCCATGTCAAGAGACTAAGAGGGAGACCCAATCTACTCATAACCGCCAACAGTTGATTTTTGGCCATATGATCAAAAGCACCCCTAACATCCATAAAGAGGGTAGATGTCTTCCTTCCAGCTTGTTTTTCTGTCTGAACTTTGTTGTTAACCAGCTTTTTGAAACAGCTAAATCCAACTCCATTCAATTTGACTCATCAAAGACAGAATTGATGCACTTCACTAACAGGAAAGCATCCAGAAACTACCCATTAACCTTACCTGATGGACAACAAGTAATCCCCAGGACACCAAACTTTCGGAAATCGCCATTTTATCCACAACTTCTGCCCATCATTAGATACGGATCTATAAATTCAATATTCAGTTTCGCATTGTCTCCGGCTTTCATTTGATATATTTTTCAACATTGGCATCCACCAATTACAACATTTTTCGATCCTAACCCCGATTTTCGACCCTCTGGACTATATCACAACACTACTTCATCCACAATTTCCGCCCACCATCAGATAAGGCTCTATAAATTCGATATTCGTTTTCGCATCGTCTGTAGCTTTCGACTCATACCTTTTTCGACATCTACATCCATTTATTGCAACATTTTTCGACCAAAACGCGATTTTTGACACTCTGGACGAAAAAATTTTCACCCCAGCCTTGCCAAGGCTCGACGCGTCACGCGACGCGCTCTAGACGCGTGATCTGGTGACCAAATATCAGATCACGTGACATCTTATTTTATTTTCATTTTCATTTTCTAAATATTAAATTTTTCTAAAAAAAAAAAAATAATAATAATAAAAAATTGGAAATTTGTTTTATAAACACAATTCATAATAAATTAAAAATAAATCAGGAATAATCAGTATTATATAAGTATTATATTAACATCCAAATTTTACTAGCCTGGACTTATTAATTATCATTTCTGGATCTATCTCAGAGCAAAATCTTACAGCAAAAATGGCTGGAAAATGTTTATCCTCACCAGCCTCCCAAAAGGGCTTACCATCTTCCCCACCAACCCAGAGATCCTTTAACCTTGGAAATGTTGCTCGAATTTCAGACTCTATGTGGAGTTCAAAAGCAAATAAGAACAAAAAAGTGCCACCATCACTCCCAACAACCTTTTGTCTTTCCAATTTGAATGGCCCATTCAGCAGTGATCCAATTACTGCCCAAGATCTTCAGCCAAATTCTACATCAATAAAATTGCCACCAATGAAATCAAACAAAAGAATATCATCCGAAATTATTCCTTCAGCTTTCCAGTCAAGGAAAATTATTAAAGTTGCAGAACCAACACAAATAAGGCAATATACCTACCTTTCTGCCATCCAAAAAGCAAGGGACTTATTAGTTAAAGCTTACAGCTTGACTGAAGACAAAGGAAAGCAAGATGCAGTGCTTGATCTTGTTGAGGTCTTCCGAAATTTTACTGAAGAGGGAAGAATTGTATTACCAAAGAACCCTGAGCAAATTACAAAACCAAGTGAGCCATTATATGGCAAAATTACAGTTCAACCACCAACTCCTTCTACTCCCTCATATGCTCAAATTTTGAGAAATGGGGCACCAGCAACACCTCCAATGGTTGTTGTTCAAAGGCCATCTAATGGAATGAGAGCATTAGGCAAGGTGACCAATCAGGCAACAACAGTGCAGACAACAGCATCATCACTAGCATCATCAGGGCCAACAACAATAGCAACAGGATCAACAACAACAGAAGCTCTCTCAACAACAAATTTCCATAATGAGAATGTGATCACCTTGGTGACAAAATCTGGTGGAGCTCTTCCTGCCTACCAGCCTTTCACTATCAGAGACAGTATCAATAAGGTTTTAGGGAAGAGAGCTATTTCAAGAGTTCACACTTCAGTAAAGGGGAATGTTGTTCTGACCTGTATGGATTCTACTCCATGAGAGCTACTACTGGACCAATAAAAATGGGAGCCTGTATTTGCAGGATGGCCCATCCACAAGGCCCAGAAGGTCAGCCACTGGCCAAAACTTGTGGTGCATGGAGTACCAACTTGCATACCAATTGAGTCAATCAATGAAGAGATTGAGGGATTCAACAAGGGTATTTCAACTGAAGGTCAGCCAAGATGGCTCAATAAGTACTAGAAGCAGTCCAACAGAGCCTCAATCACCTTCTCAGTCACTACAGAGGAGGAAAAAGATTATCTTCTAAGCTCAGGTGTATTGATTGGTGGTCTCTTCATGTAAGTTGTTCCATTCCAACAGTCAACACAGAAAACTCAATGCAGAAGGTGTTTATCCTGTGGACACCACCAATCAACCTGTAGGAAATTGCCAGTTTGTGCCATCTGCTTAGGTGGTCATATGACATCAGATCACAGCTGTACTAAGTGCCATTCAAAACAGAGTTGTGAACACCATGCTATGCAATGTGCAAATTGCAAATCAAATACCCACTTGGCCTTCCAAAGACAAGACTGCGACTTCTACAAAGCATTGGCATGCTAAGCCACATCAAATTTAGACAGCACAATACTGCAAGGGGTCGCGAGATCTTGCAATCCCTCTTTGATGTGTCCATCAAAGGGGAAACAGACATTCTTTTAGTTCAAGAACCATATTTATTCCATGACCAAAATTTACAAACTTTCAAACCTATCTTACATTCAGCTTACCAAGCAATACCACCTATTACTCATCAGTTTCTCCGCCCAAGGGTCATGACCTATGTCAAGAAGGCAAGCCAGCTTCAGGTGATGCCCAGATATGACTTGGTGTCTGACCCAGACTATCAAATCTTGGAAGTTGATCTTCCAGGGGAGGCCTTTTATATCATTCACATATACAATGAGAAACCTCTCACTCCTTCCTTTTCTCAACATACTGTTCAGCGCTTTCTCAATTCACAACTGCAGCTGGATATGCCATTTCTACTCCTGGGAGACTTCAACTTGCACCACTCTTCCTGGAACCCACTCATCCAAACTTTCAACCCATTGGCTATCTCATTTGCCAACTACCTAGAAGAGACAAATGCACAACTTTTGAATGACTCATCAGTGATGGAAGAGTTTGGAGGAACATTTCATCGCTCAAATTCCAGGAGCACTTCAATAATTGACCTCACCTTTGCAACCGGTTTTAAAGATATTGTATGGCACAACTGGAGCTATGGTCAGTCAACTGGATCAGATCATGAACATATCAACTTCGAGGCCCAGCTACCACTTTATGATTCTCCTAACACTAACCAAAGCTTGAATAATATGCCAGCAAAGTATAATCTCAAAAGAGCTGATTGGGATCTCTTCAAATTTGAGTTAAATAATCAACAAAATATTAACCCATCTCGAGCAGGAATCAGCCATTCAAGACCTGGACTACGAAAAGGTTGCATTGCTGCTACAAACAGTGGTGCAAAAGGCAGCTCAACTGTCCATTCCAACTGTGAGATTGTCATTTAGATCAAAGCCATGGTGGACAGATGAATTGAGGCAGTTGAGAATAAGATTTCACAGGCTACGCCGCTATTTTAAGAAGTATGCCTTCCCTGGTTTGGAAAGTGAAGTCAAGGCAGCCAGGAATAAATACTTCCAACAAATCCAGCATACAAAGAAGCAGCACTGGATCAATTTTCTAGCTGAAGCAAGGGATAAATCTGTGTTCACAGCTTACAATTATTCAAGACCAGATAGAACCCAATCATTGCTTATCCCATCACTGAAGTATAAAGATTGTTCTGGGCCAGAAGACAAGACTGCCATCTGTTATGAAGATAAATGTCAGGCCTTAATTAAATCGCTTTTCCCGACATCCCATGACATGGATTCTTCTAGATGCCCAACTCACTTGTGATGAAAATAACATACAGACAGAAATAACAACAATGGATAACCCAGTAAACCAGATATTCTCATATAAAAGAAGTCATAACACCTGGAAATGGCCACCTCTGACTCAAGAAGAATTGATAAATGCTGTCCCAAGCCAGTCAACTGCTCCAGGACTGGATCAAATCAACTGGCCAATCATCAAAGTGGCTATTACAGCCATACCAGATTTCTTCTTCCGAGCCTATTCCTGTCTATTCAATAGTGGATACCATCCAAGTCAATGGAAGCAGACAGTGGGAATTATCATACCAATAAGAAACAAAAAGGACTACAGCTCTCCAAAAGCCTACCGGCCAATCTCGCTTCTTCCCTGTCTGTCAAAGCTGCTGGAGAAAGTATTTGCCAATAGGCTGGCTTTTCTTGCAAATACCAATATCAATTTGCTCCACAACTCACAAATGGGTGGAAGGAAGCAGAGATCAGCAATTGATGCAGCCTTACTCCTGCAGGAATATGTGGAAGAAAATAGATCCAAGCATAGAATTGTGTCAACAGTTCTGCTTGATATCCTGGGTGCATTTGATAGGCTACAGCCCAAGGCCTTGATAAATGTCTTGAAAACCTTACAGCTCCCTGGTACATTTATTTCTTGGGTAGAATCCTTCTTGAAAGATAGAAGCATTAGGCTGTATTTCAATGGGCAATTAAGTCAGGAGTTTCCTGTCACTGGCACCCCTCAAGGAAGCCCTATTTCACCACTGCTTTTCTTACTTTCAATCAGGTATCTCTTCCCACCTGAAGATAAAATTCCTTACTTACAACTGTCATACATTGATGACATATCCATCTCTGTGTCATCCACTTCAATCACAAAAAATTAAAGCAGTTAAAATCAATTTTGCAGCAAATAATGACAAAGGCTGAGGATCTTTCAATCACCTTTGAGATGGAAAAGACTGAGCTTATTCATTTTTCTAATCATCGAAAACCACTAACAGATCCACTAATTCTAGATAACCAGCACACTCTCCTACCTCAGGAAAAGATCAGATGGCTTGGTATATGGTTTGATAGAAAACTTACATTCAAGACACATGTGGAAAAGCGTCTCCAGCTAGCTCATGGGGCTTTGATAAGAGTCAAGCAGCTTGCATCCTCAACAAAAGGGCTTCACTTCCAAGCTCTCAGACAGCTTTATCTCGGCTGTGTCATTCCTGTCCTGGATTATGGATCAATACTTTGGTATAAGAAGCGGGGATCTGGAGCATTAATCAACAAATGCCAAAGACTTCAGAATCAGGCATGCATAATGGTCACTGGAGCATACTACAACAGCCCAATTAAAGCACTTGAGGTTGAATCTGCTATCCTACCAACTAAAGTCAGACTACAAAAACAGGCCTACCCTTATGCACTTCGACTACTGAGACTCCAGTCAACTCATCCTCTTCAACTGAAACTGCTGTCTCCTTTGAGGGACGAGTTGTCATTATCCACAGATATTGATCTGGGTATTATGGAGTATTTATCATCAACTCCTACCCAGCTTTTAAAAATTGGTCAAATATTAAAGCAGTTTACAAGCCTTGAGAATCTGGAACAGATAGATGCCACTTGGGTTGCACCCTGGCTGAAGCATAACATTTCAATTACTGTCTCAAAATCAACTAAGGAAGTGGCTGCAGAAGAACATGCATCTACAATCAGTTTGCTCTCCCTCAACACAGCTATAGTATACACTGATGGGTCCCTTACCAAAGGGAAAGGAAGCAGCATTGGATTTGTAATCTACCTTCCAGTCAGCAGGGCAATGAAGGTCTACTCTTTCAATCTTGGTGAAACTATGGATATAACAGACACAGAGACATTCTGTATTCTTAAAGCCATCAGACATCTCAAAAAGATCATACCACATGGACAATACCATATCTTCACTGACAGTCAAGCTAGCTTGTTGAGGATCCAAAAAAGGCACAATTTCTTTTCTCATCAGATCAGAAAAGAAGCTGAATCTTGTGCCCTATATCTCTCCTGGTGTCCAGGACATGTCGGAATTGAAGGAAATGAGCTGGCTGATGGCTAAGCAAAAAGAGCAAGTAAGAAGAAGGTGCTGAGAAAAAACCATTTTACCACTCATTCATTTTTGAAGCAAACAACAAAGGGACTCATTATAAAAGCTTGGTCAGAAGATTGGACTTCTGAGCTCTTGTGTGAGGAGGAAGGGAGGAGAAGCAAGGGGCTGGGGAAGTTTTACAGGATCCAGGCCCAGATGTCAACCCCAATATTTTCTACCAAACCAATCAATTTTCAAGGACATAGTAGGAGTACAGAATCTGCATATTTCCAAGCTAGGACTAGGATAGGAAGTGCAAGGGCATACTTACAAAAAATTTGAAAAACAAAGGATAACATTTGCAACTTTTGCAAAAAAATAAAGCAGACAATGCAAAACTGGATACTACAGTGTAGGAGCTTTGCAAAAGAAAGGAAAACTTTATTTAAAAATATTGAACCATTAAGGCTCCCAATTCTTTTCAGAACACAGAGAGGTAGAGATGCACTACTGAAATTTTTGAAGGCTTCTGGGTGCATAAATGCACATATAGGAGATTAAATAGGTGAAAAACAAATTGGAAATATAGATTTAGAATGCAGAGACTCTAGAGGGGAGGTTAAATTTGACTAAAGGATATGTAATAGATTAGATAAATTGTCATAGCTTCATAGCTGAATACAATATGATCCAAAAAAAAAAAAAGTTGTTGGTAGTTGTAAAGAGTGCAGTGTGTTAATTAGTCTCGAAGGCTGAAAAATAAGAATTTTATTATAGTCCCTTCTGAGTCTGAGACTATGAAGGGCTTCTAGAATCTACCAACTAAATTCTGGCTAATATTTCACTTTTAAATTGTGGTTGTTTTATCTTTTCCAATAGATGTTGAGGGTCATGCCCTTATTCTCGAAGGCTGAAGTTGATCAAATGCCCCCATTATGTCCAGAAAGACAGTTGAGACAATTCTTTGCTTATTCAGATTCTTCTCAATGAACTCCTCCAATAATAGTGCAGCATCAATGGCTGATCTCTGCTTTCGACCTCCAAGTTGACTTGAATGCAAAAGGTCACAGTTGGTGTTAGCTAAGAATGAAAGGCGGTTGGAGTAGATTCTTTCCAGCAGTTTAGAGAGACAGGGGAGAAGGGAAATAGGTCTATAGGCTTTGGGTGCACTATAATCTTTTTTATTTCTCTTGGGAATAATTATACCCACTGCATTCTTCCACTGGTTTGGATGTTGACCAAGCTTAAATAGGCTGTGATATACTTGAAAGAAGAATTGTGGGATGATTGTCATAGCTTTCCTGATGATAGTCCAGTCAAGGCAGTCGAGGCCAGGGGCAGTGATATTCTTTGGTAGGGCATTATGTATCTCATCCATGGTTAATTCTGGCCAATCCCAATGATGGTTTCCTCTTGCTGATAATTTCTGCTGTGAAGTTTCCAATACAAAGCTATCTGTGCAGGCAGCTGAAGTTGGGTCCTGAGTCTGTGGAAAGAGGGTGTGGGCAAGGGCTTTGCACTTGTCCGAAAAGGTAGTAGCTTGTACTGGTGCATTCTCTTGGACTGGTGTGTAGATGAGTGATGGTATCATACTTGTCTGGTACCTATCTGGCCTTGAATAGCTATAAGCTGTGAATATCATCTTTTCCTTTGCTGTAGCTAGAAAATTATACCAATGTTGTTTTTTAGTGTGTTGAATTTGTTGGAAATATTTGTTTCTAGCAGCTGTAGATCTCTCAGCATTCCAAACATTTGGATACAATTTCTGTAGCCTCCTTAACTTATGGAACTGTTAGATTAGATTAGATTAGATTTTATTATAGTCCTAGCTGAGTCTATGACTATGGAGGACTTCTAGAATCTATATAAGATACTAATTTATATGATTTATTTCATGCTTATAACTTCAAACTATTTTCTCATAGATATTGAGGAACAAGTCCTGTTTAATTTCATGCTATTTCCTCCTAATTAATTCTTGGATTATTCTGCTTCCCAATTGGACTCCCTCCTACTCATATGCCATACACGAGTAGATATTCCAGTGTCATTTATGTAATCAATAGTGGCATCAATTCCTTTCTTGGTATGAAGCAGCAACTTCATACTTAAAGGATTTCCATTCAATTTCTGTTTGAGCTCTTGTCTTTTATGTTTGTAGTTGCTACAGCTAAGTAGCAAATGTTCTGGTGTTTCTCTCTTTCCACAAATGCATTTGTCAGTTGTACTTTGTCTATACTTATATAAACATGATTTATTGTAACCATGCCCCAGCTTGAGCTGAAAATAAGCACTAGATACTTATCTATTAGCCTTACTTGGTACCTGGATTTTTCGATTGGTTTCCAACTGGATTTTTTCCTATATGACAGCGGGCTCAATTGTATTCTAAGATCATTCTGATGAATATATTTCAGCCACTCCTGTTGGGTTTTGATTTTTTGTATGGATCCTAACATGGCATAACTTGTCTCATTTGTTTCAGGAGACAATTTGGATGCTTCCCTTGCTAATTTATCTGCTATTTCATTACCCTTGATACCAGAATGTCCCGGGATCCAGTTTAATGAAACAGTGGCATTTTCACTCAATATTTTTCTGGATGCTGTTAAAGCCCTTATTTGGCATGACTGTCCAGGATTATCTGAAAGGTTGGCTAGGCGGAGTATTGCTGCTTGGTTCTCGGAGAATATCTCAAAATGATGGCCATTCTCAGCCTTTATACTAGCATATTCAAGGGCCTGAGTTAGAGCTTCCAACTCACCATTATACACCAGTACTTTGTCCCCAATATTTGATTTTAATTTATGTGTGAGCAGTCCAAATCTATCTGTGGCTATCCATGCTATCCCAACACCAATACTCTCCTTGTGAAGAGAGGCATCTGTATAGATATAGGTCACCTTTTGCCAGCACACACTTTCCATCCTTGACTGGTGCAGCTCAGCTGATGATTCTGATGATTTCGCAAATATATTGATCTTGTAGAAGGGAAGTGAAACCCATGGTGGAAATGCTAGAGGAATAATATTTACAGTAGCTGTTTCATCTGTGATCTTTTCTAGCCTGTATTTAATTCTACTAATCTGAGTTGGTTTTGGAAGTAAAAAATCCTTCTCACCATTTATTTCTTGATTAACTGGGTGATTTATTGAAAGCTTTGACATCCTTAGGGCAAACTTGCTAATATTAGCCTTTAGTCGGATACGGGGTGGTAGTAAGCATGATTCAACTTCCATAGGAAGTGTTGGTGCAGTCTTGAAGACCCCAAGAATTTTTCTCATAGCCAAGTTTTGAAGCTTTTGAAGGTTTGTTATGATATATTCCTGGCCCTTCCACCAAACAGCTGATCCATAATCTGCTATGCTTACAATGCATGCAAGGTAGATTTGTCTCATAGCTGCTGAGGATAGGCCATGCTCTGTATTTCCTAGTCTTGCCATCCTGTGAAAGGCCTGGGTTGCTTGTGCTGTCCTTGTAGTGATATGGTCTTTAAATTTAAGTCCAGGGTCAAACCATATGCCAAGCCAGCGGATTTTCTCTTTAGGAATGACTTTTGTCCCATCTGGTAAGGTTAGGTAAGATGTTTTGAATGATTTCCGTTTTGTAAAGTGCATCAGTTCTGTTTTACAAGGGTCAAATTCAATAAAATTTTGGTTAGCCAAATTAAATAGTTATCTCACTTCCCTCTCTAGTACCCTTATATTGCGCTTTGGACTAGTAGAGGCTGTAGATATTGCAATATCATCCATATAGGACAAAATGTGAACAGATTTTGATCTAAAGATATCCCTGATGTAAATGAGGAAGAGAATTGGTGAGATTGGGCTGCCTTGTGGAATCCCAGTTTTGATATCTTTCACATTCTCAGTCATTCCATCAAATCTAAGTTGTAATGTTCTTTTGTTCAGAAATGAATCACCCAGGATATCAAGTTCATTGGTAGCTTGAGACCTTGAAGTACTCTTATCAGTTGATTTTTAGCAACATGGTCAAATGCTCCTTTGACATCCAAAAATATGGTTGAGGTAATTTGATTCATTTGGCGGTTTGTCTCTATCTCACTGGTCAAAAGAAGAGTTGCATCAACAGCTGACTTTTTGAGTCTTCCTCCAATCTGAGATGGATGCAAGAGATCAGTTGTTTCAGCAAGGTAGCTCAGTCTCTTGGCTAGGATCCTTTCACTGACTTTTCCAAGGCAATTTAGCAGTGAGATCACACGGTAGGCTTTTGGCTGACTGTAGTCTGGCTTTCCTGGCTTCCGAAGTACTGCTCCTGTAGCCTGTTTCCAGCACTTGGGGTGATATCCAACATCTATGAGCTTGGAATATAACATCAAAAATGTATCTGGTATTGCTTTGTAGGCTCTGTGACAATCTCATGGCTGATTCCATCAGGCCCAGGGGTCTTTCCCTTGATATCTGTAGAACATGCTCTTTCCAATTCATCTTTGCTAAGCTTTGGCCAGCTCCAATTTCCGGGTTGATAGTTCATCTGGCTTGGTAATTCACAATCTGGTGGTGCTGGGAAAAGTGTACTTCGAAATGATTTGCACTTCCCTTCAAATGACTCCATCAAGACACCATCTTGATCAATGATAGACGGAACTTTCTGGACCTTATTGTCCCTGGTGTATGCCATTGCTTTGAAAATTGACTTCACATCACCTTTTTCAAGGAAAGAGTTCCAATGAGCTTGTTTTGCATTCTTAATGCTTGAGAAATATAAATTTCTTGCCTCAGTGTATGCAGCTTTGAGATCGATATCTTCCCTATTAGCTTTCAGTAATCTCTGGCTCCTACTCATACATTTCCGCAATTGTTTAAGCTCAGGTGACCACCAAGGTTTGGCTTTATGCCCAAATTTATGAAGTGGGATACTTGCATGGGCTGCTTCCTTTATTATTTTGTTAGTTGATAGGCAGCAATGTCAAGCACATTGATAAGTTCATTAGTAGCTTTAGTTGGATGTTGATCTTCTGTAAGGGTTGATAATGATCTTAGATGGTCAGCATCAAGAAGCTTCTGGCCATTTCTGAGTCCAATGACAGTTGATGTGAATCTCTTCCAATCAGCATATTTGGTATTAAATGATGATCTTTCCATGGGATGCTGTACCCTATCAAGTGTACTTTCTATGGTGAACATTATTCCATAGTGATCTGATCCTAGGTCCTCTAAAGTCTGCCAGTGCTTGATCCGCTCGGCTATTGTTTGTGAGGCAAAGGTAAGATCAATTACTGATGGTTTATTCATTTGTGGTCTATAGAATGTACCTTATCCAGGTAAATTCATTAGTTCCATTCTAAGATTGTCAAGCCACTAATGAACATGTCTGCCTCTTGAGGATCACTAGAATCAGGCTCCACCTTGAATGATGCATGTTGAAATCACCTAAAAGTAAGGTATTCTTACTACCATAGAGATCAGGAGGAAGAGCTTGGATTGTTGGACCACTATCTCGAATTTGATTGTATATGTTGATCAATGTAATTGAACTTGTTCCATCAATGATATCAACAACTAAGAGGTCCGGATCTTGGGGTGAAGTGTTTGTGACTTAATTCTATGGTTTATTTGATGAGAAACATAGAGCATAGTTCTAGGTTTTGATTTGGTGGAAAATTTGGAAATAGTTGCATAAAACTTGGATGGTTGATGGATCTAGAGTTAAGGAAATTACTTTGGTCTGACTGCCTTGGAGGAAGCCAAGGCTCTTGTATTGCTATAATTGAAATGTTTAGTTCTATTGCTCTTTGAAGAGCACTCTCTGTTGCAAATTGATTCTTGTTTACATTTATTTGGAGGACCTTGATATCTGGTGTGTCAGACATTAAAGGTCAATCTCTTCAGCCTTGTCTCGAATGCTCAGGTAAACCTGCAGGTCTTTGAATTAGCAGTATGATTTTCATTGCAGTTGACACACTTAGGTGCCAGATGACTACATTGTACTCCCTTAGCCTTACAGACACTGCAGTAATGCTGCTGTGTGCTGTGGTCTCGGGTTCCACAAAGTCGGCAGGCTGCATCTCGTCTGCAGTAGCTTTCCACATGGCCAAAGCTTGGCATTTATTGCACTGGGTGGTGGAGCTACATTGTAAAACTTTGTGACTCTTGAGCTGATTCCAGCAATATACAGTCTGTTCCGGATGGCTCTTTCTGCTTCTACTTGAGTGGCAAATGCAATGGCCACTGATCCTGCTTGTTTTATTTGGCGGTTTTCCCTTGTTGATATCCAATGTGGCATTCCAATGGGGGTCAGGCCTTTGTTGAATGTTTTTATCTCTGATTTAATCATTTCCATCCCGTCCTCATTGTCAAAGTCTGCCAAAGGGATCCCATGAGCTATCACTTTGAACCATGGCTCATCTTTTTGGACTGATGCAAATGGTATTATATTTTCCCAAATTGATCTTTTTTCAAGAAAGAAATCAGCTGAATATTCTTCTGTAGTGGTAACAGCAATATTTCCGTTTTGAGTTTTCATCACTGTGTTAACCACTGGTCCCTTTATTCCATTTGATGCAAATATCTGATTAATTTGATTTCTGGCATGGAAAGATGTAAAATTATTATTTGCTTCAGGGTCTTGAACAAGAATGACCCTTCTAATAACCTTGTCTCTAGCTTGTATATTTGGATTGGGTTTTGATTGGTTAACTTGATTCTTCTTTCCTACCACAGTCCATTGCAAGGGGTCTGTTGATTGGCCCACTCCTCTTGCTGCCATTGAGGCCATGGAAGCCTGTTGTTGTACTGGATTGGTAGTAGTTGCATGCCGTTGAGTGGTTGGAGAGTTGTTTATATGATTTGGTAATGCAGGTGTTACTATTTTGTTCAAAGCTCTTGCCTTGGTCTCAATTTGTCTGGTGGCTGTCTCCAGATTGGCAACTTGGGATGCAATAATTGTTGAAGCCTTGCAAAGATTCCCCTTCTCAGTATATTCCCTAAATACTTCAAGTAGGTCCAGGAGCCTTGATTTTTTTTTTTTTTTTTTTTTTTTAAATTCATAGTGTATTCAGCTATATAGCTATGACACGGTTCTAGCATACAAAATATATCTAAAGAAACCCTCCATGTTATTTTTCTCAAGTAGTTTTTATTTTGCTCTGTTTCATCTTCTGCCTGCCCTAAGGCATTTGGTTGAATCAAGAAAGCAAAGTAGAGCTGTTTTCCCAATGTGTGTTCCAAAAATTAGTGATAGTCTTAGTGGTGTTACTCCTGCAAAATGTTTTCCTCTTTCAACTTTAAATTTTTTACAATGTAGAATGAGATGTGGCACTGTCTGTCTCACTTCCCCACAGTAGTCACACAAATTACTTTCTGATTTTCTGATTTTTTTGAGATAAGCCAAATATTTCCAATACCAGTCCTTGCCTGGAAGTATTCAACCTGAGTCCTTCTGCTGTATTTGTTGTAGTTGTAGGGTTTGAGCTTGAAGTCTGGAGTATCTTTTAGTGCAAATATCCTGTAATATTTTCCAAGTCCTTTGGCCTTTCTGCCCTCTTCTTCTCGAAATAGCTCTGATTGCAATCTTTGTTTCCAAGAGATGACTATCTGTTGCCTCATTCTTTCTCTTAAGAAGGATAGTGTGGTGTATTTGTCTTTCCTCATAGCAGGCATTTTTTCCCCAGCTTTGGCTAGTCTATCTGCCATTTCATTTCCTCTATACCCATGTGTCCAGGGCACCAATGGAAATGTAGGCTTAGTTGTTTTGCAGAGCTTCTTATTTGGTGACAGATTTTGGTTGGTTTATTTTGGATCCGAGATAGTGAAGCTTGGCTGTCAGAGAACATGAAGATATCTCCAGAAATATTTAGTTTCTTGACAGTTTGGATGCCTTCAGGATGCAATATGTTTCTGTATCAGTGATGCCCATTCTGTTACCAAGGTTGAATGAGTAGCATTTGATCTGCCTTGTGACAGGGAGATAGATAATAAAGCCAATGCTGCTGCTTCCTCTTGGGGACAGTGATCCATCTGTGTATACTAGACAGTCCTCAAGAGATAATTTGGACAGAAGATTCAGATGCTCTGTTCGAGCCAGATGTTTGGGCTTCTGAGAGATAGTTGTTTTGATACTGGTGGTTAGCCAAGGTGGAACTCAGTTTNTTGACTAAAGGATATGTAATAGATTAGATAAATTGTCATAGCTTCATAGCTGAATACAATATGATCCAAAAAAAAAAAAAGTTGTTGGTAGTTGTAAAGAGTGCAGTGTGTTAATTAGTCTCGAAGCTGAAAAATAAGAATTTTATTATAGTCCCTTCTGAGTCTGAGACTATGAAGGGCTTCTAGAATCTACCAACTAAATTCTGGCTAATATTTCACTTTTAAATTGTGTTGTTTTATCTTTTCCAATAGATGTTGAGGGTCATGCCCTTATTCTCGAAGGCTGAAGTTGATCAAATGCCCCCATTATGTCCAGAAAGACAGTTGAGACAATTCTTTGCTTATTCAGATTCTTCTCAATGAACTCCTCCATAATAGTGCAGCATCAATGGCTGATCTCTGCTTTCGACCTCCAAGTTGACTTGAATGCAAAAGGTCACAGTTGGTGTTAGCTAAGAATGAAAGGCGGTTGGAGTAGATTCTTTCCAGCAGTTTAGAGAGACAGGGGAGAAGGGAAATAGGTCTTATAGGCTTTGGGTGCACTATAATCTTTTTATTTCTCTTGGGAATAATTATACCCACTGCATTCTTCCACTGGTTTGGATGTTGACCAAGCTTAAATAGGCTGTGATATACTTGAAAGAAGAATTGTGGGATGATTGTCATAGCTTTCCTGATGATAGTCCAGTCAAGGCAGTCGAGGCCAGGGGCAGTGATATTCTTTGGTAGGCGCATTATGTATCTCATCCATGGTTAATTCTGGCCAATCCCAATGATGGTTTCCTCTTGCTGATAATTTCTGCTGTGAAGTTTCCAATACAAAGCTATCTGTGCAGGCAGCTGAAGTTGGGTCCTGAGTCTGTGGAAAGAGGGTGTGGGCAAGGGCTTTGCACTTGTCCGAAAAGGTAGTAGCTTGTACTGGTGCATTCTCTTGGACTGGTGTGTAGATGAGTGATGGTATCATACTTGTCTGGTACCTATCTGGCCTTGAATAGCTATAAGCTGTGAATATCATCTTTTCCTTTGCTGTAGCTAGAAAATTATACCAATGTTGTTTTTTAGTGTGTTGAATTTGTTGGAAATATTTGTTTCTAGCAGCTGTAGATCTCTCAGCATTCCAAACATTTGGATACAATTTCTGTAGCCTCCTTAACTTATGGAACTGTTAGATTAGATTAGATTAGATTTTATTATAGTCCTAGCTGAGTCTATGACTATGGAGGACTTCTAGAATCTATATAAGATACTAATTTATATGATTTATTTCATGCTTATAACTTCAAACTATTTTCTCATAGATATTGAGGAACAAGTCCTGTTTAATTTCATGCTATTTCCTCTAATTAATTCTTGGATTATTCTGCTTCCCAATTGGACTCCCTCCTACTCATATGCCATACACGAGTAGATATTCCAGTGTCATTTATGTAATCAATAGTGGCATCAATTCCTTTCTTGGTATGAAGCAGCAACTTCATACTTAAAGGATTTCCATTCAATTTCTGTTTGAGCTCTTGTCTTTTATGTTTGTAGTTGCTACAGCTAAGTAGCAAATGTTCTGGTGTTTCTCTCTTTCCACAAATGCATTTGTCAGTTGTACTTTGTCTATACTTATATAAATATGATTTATTGTAACCATGCCCCAGCTTGAGTTGAAAATAAGCACTAGATACTTTTCTATTAGCCTTACTTGGTACCTGGATTTTTCGATTGATTTTCCAACTGAATTTTTCCTATATGACAGCGGGTTCAATTGTAACCTAAGATCATTCTGATGAATATATTTCAGCCACTCCTGTTGGGTTTTGATTTTTTGTATGGATCCTAACATGGCATAACTTGTCTCATTTGTTTCAGGAGACAATTTGATGCTTCCCTTGCTAATTTATCTGCTATTTCATTACCCTTGATACCAGAATGTCCCGGGATCCAGTTTAATGAAACAGTGGCATTTTCACTCAATATTTTTCTGGATGCTGTTAAAGCCCTTATTTGGCATGACTGTCCAGGATTATCTGAAAGGTTGGCTAGGCGGAGTATTGCTGCTTGGTTATCGGAGAATATCTCAAAATGATGGCCATTCTCAGCCTTTATACTAGCATATTCAAGGGCTTGAGTTAGAGCTTCCAACTCACCATTATACACCAGTACTTTGTCCCCAATATTTGATTTTGATTTAAATTGTGAGCAGTCCAAATCTGTCTGTGGCTATCCATGCTATCCCAACACCAATACTCTCCTTGTGAAGAGAGGCATCTGTATAGATATAGGTCACCTTTTGCCAGCACACACTTTCCATTCTTGACTGGTGCAGCTCAGCTGATGATTCTGATGAATTCGCAAATACATTGATCTTGTAGAAGGGAAGTGAAACCCATGGTGGAAATGCTAGAGGAATAATATTTTCAGTAGCTGCTTCATCTGTGATCTTTTCTAGCCTGTATTTAATTCTACTAATCTGAGTTGGTTTTGGAAGTAAAAAATCCTTCTCACCATTTATTTCTTGATTAACTGGGTGATTTATTGAAAGCTTTGACATCCTTAGGGCAAACTTGCTAATATTAGCCTTTAGTCGGATACGGGGTGGTAGTAAGCATGATTCAACTTCCATAGGAAGTGTTGGTGCAGTCTTGAAGACCCCAAGAATTTTTCTCATAGCCAAGTTTTGGAGCTTTTGAAGGTTTGTAATGATATATTCCTGGCCCTTCCACCAAACAGCTGATCCATAATCTGCTATGCTTACAATGCACGCAAGGTAGATTTGTCTCATAGCTGCTGAGGATAGGCCACGCTCTGTATTTCCTAGTCTTGCCATCCTGTGAAAGGCCTGGGTTGCTTGTGCTGTCCTTGTAGTGATATGGTCTTTAAATTTAAGTCCAGGGTCAAACCATATGCCAAGCCAGCGGATTTTCTCTTTAGGAATGACTTTTGTCCCATCTGGTAAGGTTAGGTAAGATGTTTTGAATGATTTCCGTTTTGTAAAGTGCATCAGTTCTGTTTTAGAAGGGTCAAATTCAATAAAATTTTGGTTAGCCAAATTAAATAGTTGTCTCACTTCCCTCTCTAGTACCCTTATATTGCGCTTTGGACTAGTAGAGGCTGTAGATATTGCAATATCATCCATATAGGACAAAATGTGAACAGATTTTGATCTAAAGATATCCCTGATGTAAATGAGGAAGAGAATTGGTGAGATTGGGCTGCCTTGTGGAATCCCAGTTTTGATATCTTTCACATTCTCAGTCATTCCATCAAATCTAAGTTGTAATGTTCTTTTGTTCAGAAATGAATCTACCCAGGATATCAAGTTCATTGGTAGCTTGAGACCTTGAAGTACTCTTATCAGTTGATTTTTAGCAACATGGTCAAATGCTCCTTTGACATCCAAAAATAGGGTTGAGGTAATTTGATTCATTTGGCGGTTTGTCTCTATCTCACTGGTCAAAAGAAGAGTTGCATCAACAGCTGACTTTTTGAGTCTTCCTCCAATCTGAGATGGATGCAAGAGATCAGTTGTTTCAGCAAGGTAGCTCAGTCTCTTGGCTAGGATCCTTTCACTGACTTTTCCAAGGCAATTTAGCAGTGAGATCACACGGTAGGCTTTTGGCTGACTGTAGTCTGGCTTTCCTGGCTTCCGAAGTACTGCTCCTGTAGCCTGTTTCCAGCACTTGGGTGATATCCAACATCTATGAGCTTGGAATATAACATCAAAAATGTATCTGGTATTGCTTTGTAGGCTTTTGTGACAATCTCATGGCTGATTCCATCAGGCCCAGGGGTCTTTCCCTTGATATCTGTAGAACATGCTCTTTCCAATTCATCTTTGCTAAGCTTTGGCCAGCTCCAATTTCCGGGTTGATAGTTCATCTGGCTTGGTAATTCACAATCTGGTGGTGCTGGGAAAAGTGTACTTCGAAATGATTTGCACTTCCCTTCAAATGACTCCATCAAGACACCATCTTGATCAATGATAGACGGAACTTTCTGGACCTTATTGTCCCTGGTGTATGCCATTGCTTTGAAAATTGACTTCACATCACCTTTTTCAAGGAAAGAGTTCCAATGAGCTTGTTTTGCATTCTTAATGCTCGAGAAATATAAATTTCTTGCCTCAGTGTATGCAGCTTTGAGGTTGATATCTTCCCTATTAGCTTTCAGTAATCTCTGGCTCCTACTCATACATTTCCGCAATTTTTTAAGTTCAGGTGACCACCAAGGTTTGGCTTTATGCCCAAATTTATGAAGTGGGATACTTGCATGGGCTGCTTCCTTTATTATTTTTGTTAGTTGATAGGCAGCAATGTCAAGCACATTGATAAGTTCATTAGTAGCTTTAGTTGGATGTTGATCTTCTGTAAGGGTTGATAATGATCTTAGATGGTCAGCATCAAGAAGCTTCTGGCCATTTCTGAGTCCAATGACAGTTGATGTGAATCTCTTCCAATCAGCATATTTGGTATTAAATGATGATCTTTCCATGGGATGCTGTACCCTATCAAGTGTACTTTCTATGGTGAACATTATTCCATAGTGATCTGATCCTAGGTCCTCTAAAGTCTGCCAGTGCTTGATCCGCTCGGCTATTGTTTGTGAGGCAAAGGTAAGATCAATTACTGATGGTTTATTCATTTGTGGTCTATAGAATGTACCTTATCCAGGTAAATTCATTAGTTCCATTCTAAGATTGTCAAGCCACTTAATGAACATGTCTGCCTCTTGAGGATCACTAGAATCAGGCTACCACCTTGAATGATGCATGTTGAAATCACCTAAAAGTAAGGTATTCTTACTACCATAGAGATCAGGAGGAAGAGCTTGGATTGTTGGACCACTATCTCGAATTTGATTGTATATGTTGATCAATGTAATCGAACTTGTTCCATCAATGATATCAACAACTAAGAGGTCCGGATCTTGGGGTGAAGTGTTTGTGACTTTAATTCTATGGTTTATTTGATGAGAAACATAGAGCATAGTTCTAGGTTTTTGATTTGGTGGAAAATTTGGAAATAGTTGCATAAAACTTGGATGGTTGATGGATCTAGAGTTAAGGAAATTACTTTGGTCTGACTGCCTTGGAGGAAGCCAAGGCTCTTGTATTGCTATAATTGAAATGTTTAGTTCTATTGCTCTTTGAAGAGCACTCTCTGTTGCAAATTGATTCTTGTTTACATTTATTTGGAGGACCTTGATATCTGGTGTGTCAGACATTAAAGGTCAATCTCTTCAGCCTTGTCTCGAATGCTCAGGTAAACCTGACAGGTCTTTGAATTAGCAGTATGATTTTCATTGCAGTTGACACACTTAGGTGCCAGATGACTACATTGTACTCCCTTAGCCTTACAGACACTGCAGTAATGCTGCTGTGTGCTGTGGTCTCGGGTTCCACAAAGTCGGCAGGCTGCATCTCGTCTGCAGTAGCTTTCCACATGGCCAAATGCTTGGCATTTATTGCACTGGGTGGTGGGAGCTACATTGTAGAACTTTGTGACTCTTGAGCTGATTCCAGCAATATACAGTCTGTTCCGGATGGCTCTTTCTGCTTCAACTTGAGTGGCAAATGCAATGGCCACTGATCCTGCTTGTTTTATTTGGCGGTTTTCCCTTGTTGATATCCAATGTGGCATTCCAATGGGGGTCAGGCCTTTGTTGAGTGTTTTTATCTCTGATTTAATCATTTCCATCCCGTCCTCATTGTCAAAGTCTGCCAAAGGGATCCCATGAGCTATCACTTTGAACCATGGCTCATCTTTTTGGACTGATGCAAATGGTATTATATTTTCCCAAATTGATCTTTTTTCCAGAAAGAAATCAGCTGAATATTCTTCTGTAGTGGTAACAGCAATATTTCCGTTTTGAGTTTTCATCACTGTGTTAACCACTGGTCCCTTTATTCCATTTGATGCAAATATCTGATTAATTTGATTTCTGGCATGGAAAGATGTAAAATTATTATTTGCTTCAGGGTCTTGAACAAGAATGACCCTTCTAATAACCTTGTCTCTAGCTTGTATATTTGGATTGGGTTTTGATTGGTTAACTTGATTCTTCTTTCCTACCACAGTCCATTGCAAGGGGTCTGTTGATTGGCCCACTCCTCTTGCTGCCATTGAGGCCATGGAAGCCTGTTGTTGTACTGGATTGGTAGTAGTTGCATGCCGTTGAGTGGTTGGAGAGTTGTTTATATGATTTGGTAATGCAGGTGTTACTATTTTGTTCAAAGCTCTTGCCTTGGTCTCAATTTGTCTGGTGGCTGTCTCCAGATTGGCAACTTGGGATGCAATAATTGTTGAAGCCTTGCAAAGATTCCCCTTCTCAGTATATTCCCTAAATACTTCAAGTAGGTCCAGGAGCCTTGATTTTTTTTTTTTTTTTTTTTTTTAAATTCATAGTGTATTCAGCTATATAGCTATGACACGGTTCTAGCATACAAAATATATCTAAAGAAACCCTCCATGTTATTTTTCTCAAGTAGTTTTTATTTTGCTCTGTTTCATCTTCTGCCTGCCCTAAGGCATTTGGTTGAATCAAGAAAGCAAAGTAGAGCTGTTTTCCCAATGTGTGTTCCAAAAATTAGTGATAGTCTTAGTGGTGTTACTCCTGCAAAATGTTTTCCTCTTTCAACTTTAAATTTTTTACAATGTAGAATGAGATGTGGCACTGTCTGTCTCACTTCCCCACAGTAGTCACACAAATTACTTTCTGATTTTCTGATTTTTTTGAGATAAGCCAAATATTTCCAATACCAGTCCTTGCCTGGAAGTATTCAACCTGAGTCCTTCTGCTGTATTTGTTGTAGTTGTAGGGTTTGAGCTTGAAGTCTGGAGTATCTTTTAGTGCAAATATCCTGTAATATTTTCCAAGTCCTTTGGCCTTTCTGCCCTCTTCTTCTCGAAATAGCTCTGATTGCAATCTTTGTTTCCAAGAGATGACTATCTGTTGCCTCATTCTTTCTCTTAAGAAGGATAGTGTGGTGTATTTGTCTTTCCTCATAGCAGGCATTTTTTCCCCAGCTTTGGCTAGTCTATCTGCCATTTCATTTCCCTCTATACCCATGTGTCCAGGGCACCAATGGAAATGTAGGCTTAGTTGTTTTGCAGAGCTTCTTATTTGGTGACAGATTTTGGTTGGTTTATTTTGGATCCGAGATAGTGAAGCTTGGCTGTCAGAGAACATGAAGATATCTCCAGAAATATTTAGTTTCTTGACAGTTTGGATGGCCTTCAGGATGCAATATGTTTCTGTATCAGTGATGCCCATTCTGTTACCAAGGTTGAATGAGTAGCATTTGATCTGCCTTGTGACAGGGAGATAGATAATAAAGCCAATGCTGCTGCTTCCTCTTGGGGACAGTGATCCATCTGTGTATACTAGACAGTCCTCAAGAGATAATTTGGACAGAAGATTCAGATGCTCTGTTCGAGCCAGATGTTTGGGCTTCTGAGAGATAGTTGTTTTGATACTGGTGGTTAGCCAAGGTGGAACTCAGTTTTGTCTAGACTGCTCCATACTGCCAAATTTGCCCAGTTGTTTCAGATGTTTGGCCAGTTGAAAAAGCCCGGATGGACACTGGTCAACAAGACTAAACATTCCAATATCACCTGTTGATTGAAGATGATTTGTGTCTAATTCATCCTGCAAGGCCTGAGTTAGTACTTCTAGTATTGGATGATTAGTTTGGAGCCCCAGTAATCTAAGTGCATAGTTATTCTCTAGCTTCAAATGCCTCACTGTTGTTGGTAATATTGCTGCTTCCACCTGCAGAGCTTGTGCAGGGCTGCTTGGATATGCACCAGTAATGAATCTGACAGCCCTATTTTGGAGCTTTTGGTATTTATTGGTGAGTTGTTGTTTACCATATCTTCCAGACCACATCACAGACCCATAGTCAAGCACAGATGTGACACAGGATAAATACAACTGCCTCAAAGCATTGAATTTGAGTCCTTTGGATGGAGAAGCTAGCCTTATGATCCTCTGAAGAGCTCCATTGGCCAGTTGAAGCCGCTTGTCCACATGGGTCTTGAAGGTTAGTTTTCGATCAAACCAAATACCAAGCCATCTGACTATCTCCTTTGGATGTTGTGATATCTGATCTACTTTTAATGATGTCAGGATTGGTAAGCGCTTATTACCAAAGTGTATAAGTTCCGATTTATCCTTCTCAAAAGTAATTGAGATTGACTTGGCTGTTGAAAAGATGGTGTTGAGTTGGACTTCCAGCTCCCTTATATTTTTGCTGACTGAGGTTGAAGCACAAGAAATTGATAAATCATCAATATATGAGAGCTGGAGTGTGTTATTAGTGTTATTATTTGCATGTAGGAACCTTACTGAAAGGAGAAATAGTATAGGTGAGATAGGGCTTCCTTGAGGTGTTCCAGAAACAGCAAATTCTTCACTCAGCTCCCCATTGAAAAGCAGCCTGATGGTCCTGTTAGTAAGGAAGGAACCAGCCCACTTAATAAGCTGTTATGGTAACTCCAGCTGACCCATGACTTGGATAAGCTTTGCTGGCTCAAGTCTGTCAAAAGCTCCAAGGATGTCCAAAAACACTGTGCTGACTATTCTTCCTCTCTTGGTATTTGATTCAATAAAATGTTGAAGCAGGATTGCAGCATCTATAGCACTACGCTGCTTTCGTCCTCCCATTTGACTGTTGTGGAAAAGATTAGTGGTTGTGTTGCCAAGAAAAGATAGTCTGTTGGCATAGATTCTTTCCAACAGTTTGGAAAGACATGGAAGCAAGGAAATTGGGCGGTATGCCCTCGGCTCTGAGTAGTCCTTTTTATTCTGTTTGGGTAGAATGATTCCAATTGCTTGCTTCCATCTGCTTGGATATTGACCACTGTTGAATAGATAGTTGTATGCCTTGAAAAATGTTGTTGGGACACACTCCATAGCAGCTTTGATAATTGTCCAATCTAGCTGGTCTATTCCTGGGGCTGTCTTCTTGTTAGGTATTGCTGCTTTTATTTCTCCAATAGTTAGCTCTGGCCAATCCCAATTTTGTCTATCAGAGCAAGATCTGTCAAGTAGTGAGGAAGCTGATGCAGTGTTGCAGTCTAATATTGCTGTTAACCCATCATCAGTAGGGCTTAAACAGCTTTTTGGGAATAAACCTTGCACAAGGGCTTGTCACTTGTCCTTGAAAGATATTGCTACGGTTGGAAATTCTGACTCTCGAATTTATGACTTAATCATTACCTGTTTTGTCTCAGGTTCCCGACAAGATCAACTCTCTCTACAAATGTCCTGAGTACGCTAATTGCGCCTACTGTCGCCTATACGTTTGGATATTTACGTACTACAGTGTACCTTGGCTCATCATGGTAGATGAGAGGTGGCTAGTCATCACTAGGTTTGACAGGCACACGAGGCTAGCGGGAATTTCTCCCTTAGATGTATATATAAGTCCAATGTTCCCATAGTTGTAAAATAATTTAAGTCTTCTTTACTTCATCATATTTATCCATATAATATTGTACAGAGTATATTTTCCAACAGATTATGAGACCAATGCTCTAGACAACTGAGCTATTATTTCTGTTCAACAATTACTCGTCGATATTCTGTTCAACCATCGACCAAGAAAGTATCCTCCCTACTTGTGTCGTAATTTTGTTGTAACACTTTTTGGATTATTTTCACCTCATTTTATTTTATATATTTTCTATAATGTCTACAGCCGACATAGTCGCATCGTTCAAAAATGCACCTCATCTAAGCAGAGCCACATTCAGAAGATGGCGTAATATGTTTGAGACTTGCATGGTTGGTCTTGGGGGAGAGCAATATATCCTCCGAAGAATACCTGAGCTTGTAAAGGCTGAAGCGTCAACTTTACTAACAGCGGATGCTAAAGAAACGAGGAGTTCATATGTAAGATATGATGCTAGAGTTCGGTCAGCAATTTTACAGCTGGTTCCTGAGGAAGTCTATTACCTCATAGAGTCGAAGGAGACTGCCAGGGACATGTGGGAAACCCTGTGTGATTTTTACCAACCGAAGGACGATGGAGACGTCGATACCCTACTGAAGGAGTTTTGGAGTCTTTCTATGGATGAAGGGACGGAAGTGGATCTCTTCGCTTTCAAACTTACAGAATTACAGTCCCGCATAGCTTCTATCGACCCATCACAACGTCCTTCTGACATTGCAAAGAAAAATCGGCTTTTAAATTATTTTGACGGTTGCTGCAATGGACGATACAGTGGATCGGTTACAGTTCTCAAGTTAGATAAATCTCTAACCTTTTCTGATGCAGTAAACTCGTTGCGTTCTACGCAAGAGAACTCCAAGCGCCATTTTTCGCCCATAGAACCGGTTGTCGCCCTTGCCCATGGGCCTAACTCAAATTTGAGGAGAACCACTGTATGCGGACACTGCCATCGCAAGGGCCATACCAGAGAATTCTGCTTCATCTGGTTAGATACTCCGGATGGCACAAAGTGGGCCGCTAAGAACCCAGCCAAGGCTTCACTAGTCCGCGAAAAGAAGAGCCAACTAATGGTTAGCACAAATAATAGAGTAGGGATAAGTACGAGATCGCATAGTTCTAAAGATGGTGCATGGCTGGCGGGAGAGAGCAAATATGCTCCTCAAAATAATAGTAATTCGAGTGTTGTACTCGATACCGGCGCCTCACACCACATTTTCTGCAATCGTTCGGCATTCACCTCTCTGTCTCCAATTAATAAATCCATACAGTCGGCTTCGGGACATCATGTGGCCGTGTCAGGTGTTGGCTCCGTCGAGTTTCGCGTTTTCGACCTCGAGAATAAAGGCCTAAGTAAGATGGTGAGATTTGATGATGTTTGGTTTGTGCCTGGGTGTACCAAGAATTTAGTATCAGGAACACAGCTTCTTGCCAACAACTTCGGAATTTTGTCTAACCAAATGGGAATTAGCGTTCTTTCAGGCTCTGGATCGGTTGTTGCAACCGCTAGGCCTGAGGCAGGATTATTTTGTTTCAAAACTGCCCAATATGAACACCCATTGGTAGCTAACAAATTTGTTGGCTTATGTTCGGAGACTGTTGTCTCCATGGATAATTTTCGGACGAAAACCGCCAATACATTGAATGTCTTCGCCACTTCAAAGATCCGACATCCCATTTTTTCCAGTCCGGTTAGAAATTGTCATCAATTGCCGGCTGATGTAACACCCGAAATTTTTCCTCGATCATCTCTGCCGCCTCATATCAACGGCGGCCCTATAACTTCTCCTAAGAGAAATATTTCGTCTTTTAACAACTACTCCTCTGCCATGATGCGCTGCATCTCTAATGGCAAATCTTCAAAGCCGCCTTCGGCACAATATCGTGGCCTACGACCTATTTCAATGTCTAGTCACACTTATAATAAAAGAGACAGTCACTCTTCAAACTTAACCTCCCAACATTTACCGGGAATTCTTTATCGCATGAAGAAACTGCCATCTTCAAATGCTATTACTAATATTATTTCGGCAGAGGGAGCGACTAGACCAGATTAGCGCCTTTATACAACTAATTTTATGAACTTGGCATTTACTTATCTATCAGTTAAAATCTCATCGGTCTTGTCGGTCAGGGTGTCACAGGCTCATACCTGGTTATCATTAGGCTGCTGCCTAACAAATAAGGCTTGAACTCTTCCAACCATGTTAAACACCATACATGTCATGAACCCCTCCACGATTCAATAGACCCAAGTATAGGCCTTGGCTCAGTTCATGCAAATCTATTCTTAAATGACAAATTTAGATTGCAGACAGGACGACTCGAACACCAGTCGTGAGTCATCTAAGCCACATGCATCATAACTATTTTAATAACTAAAATTGGTAACATTAAAATGAAGCTAAATTAAAATAGACGGAGATGCTGGTGTTTGTCGGAGGACAGGTCATGATCTATTTTGAGAATGGTATGAAATGATGGAACGAGATCATAGTCTTGTAAATAGATAGGCGGCTTTCAGTCATGTCTCTTCTCGTTACTTTAAGATTTTCATATGTATCTAGCTCTGAGTTCAGTTTGAATAAAACGCCACTTTAAGACCGTCACAAGATGGCAGTCTTGTCTTCTGTCCCAGAACAATCTTTATACTTCAGTGATGGGATAAGCAATGATTGGGTTCTATCTGGTCTTGAATAATTGTAAGCTGTGAACACAGATTTATCCCTTGCTTCAGCTAGAAAATTGATCCAGTGCTGCTTCTTTGTATGCTGGATTTGTTGGAAGTATTTATTCCTGGCTGCCTTGACTTCACTTTCCAAACCAGGGAAGACATACTTCTTAAAATAGCGGCGTAGCCTGTGAAATCTTATTCTCAACTGCCTCAATTCATCTGTCCACCATGGCTTTGATCTAGATGACAATCTTACAGTTGGAATGGACAGTTGAGCTACCTTTTGCACCACCGTTTGCAGCAGCAATGCAACCTTTTCGTAGTCCAGGTCTTGAATGGCTGATTCCTGCTCGAGATGGTTAATATTTTGTTGATTATTTAACTCAAATTTGAAGAGATCCCAATCAGCTCTTTTGAGATTATACTTTGCTGGCATATTATTCAAGCTTTGGTTAGTGTTAGGAGAATCATGAAGTGGTAGCTGGGCCTCGAAGTTGATGAGTTCATGATCTGATCCAGTTGACTGACCATAGCTCCAGTTGTACCATACAATATCTCTAAAACCAGTTGCAAAGGTGAGGTCAATTATTGAAGGGCTCCTGGAATTTGAGCAATGAAATGATCCTCCAAACTCTTCCATCACTGATGAGTCATTCAAAAGTTGTGCATTTGTCTCTTCCAGGTAGTTAGCAAGTGAGATAGCCAATGGGTTGAAAGAGTAAGCAACAGCATTGGCTTTATTATCTATCTCCCTGTCACAAGGCAGATCAAATGCTACTCATTCAACCTCAGTAACAGAATGGGCATCACTGATACAGAAACGTATTACATCCTGAAGGCCATCCAAACTGTCAAGAAACTAAATATTTCTGGAGACATCTTCATCTTCCCTGACAGCCAAGCTTCACTATCTTGGATCCAAAATAAACCAACCAAAATCTGTCATAAAATAAGAAGCTCTGCAAAACACCTAAACCTACATTTTCATTGGTGCCCTGGACACATGGGTATAGAGGGAAATGAAATGGCAGATAGACTAGCCAAAGCTGGGGAAAAAATGCCTGCTATGAGGAAAGACAAATACACCACACTATCCTTCTTAAGAGAAAGAATGAGGCAACAGATAGTCATCTCTTGGAAACAAAGATTGCAATCAGAGCTATTTCGAGAAGAAGAGGGCAGAAAGGCCAAAGGACTTGGAAAATATTACAGGATATTTGCACTAAAAGATACTCCAGACTTCAAGCTCAAACCCTACAACTACAACAAATACAGCAGAAGGACTCAGGTTGAATACTTCCAGGCAAGGACTGGTATTGGAAATACTTTGGCTTATCTCAAAAAAATCAGAAAATCAGAAAGTGATTTGTGTGACTACTGTGGGGAAGTGAGACGGACAGTGCCACATCTCATTCTACATTGTAAAAAATTTAAAGTTGAAAGAGGAAAACATTTTGCAGGAGTAACACCACTAAGACTATCACTAATTTTTGGAACACACATTGGGAAAACAGCTCTACTTTGCTTTCTTGATTCAACCAAATGCCTTAGGGCATGCAGAAGATGAAACAGAGCAAAATAAAAACTACTTGAGAAAAATAACATGGAGGGTTTCTTTAGATATATTTTGTATGCTAGAACCGTGTCATAGCTATATAGCTGAATACACTATGAATTTAAAAAAAATTAAAAAAATGGGTTGAAAGTTTGGATGAGTGGGTTCCAGGAAGAGTGGTGCAAGTTGAAGTCTCCCAGGAGTAGAAATGGCATATCCAGCTGCAGTTGTGAATTGAGAAAGCGCTGAACAGTATGTTGAGAAAAGGAAGGAGTGAGAGGTTTCTCATTGTATATGTGAATGATATAAAAGGCCTCCCCTGGAAGATCAACTTCCAAGATTTGATAGTCTGGGTCAGACACCAAGTCATATCTGGGCATCACCTGAAGCTGGCTTGCCTTCTTGACATAGGTCATGACCCTTGGGCGGAGAAACTGATGAGTAATAGGTGGTATTGCTTGGTAAGCTGAATGTAAGATAGGTTTGAAAGTTTGTAAATTTTGGTCATGGAATAAATATGGTTCTTGAACTAAAAGAATGTCTGTTTCCCCTTTGATGGACACATCAAAGAGGGATTGCAAGATCTCGCGACCCCTTGCAGTATTGTGCTGTCTAAATTTGATGTGGCTTAGCATGCCAATGCTTTGTAGAAGTTGCAGTCTTGTCTTTGGAAGGCCAAGTGGGTATTTGATTTGCAATTTGCACATTGCATAGCATGGTGTTCACAACTCTGTTTTGAATGGCACTTAGTACAGCTGTGATCTGATGTCATATGACCACCTAAGCAGATGGCACAAACTGGCAATTTCCTACAGGTTGATTGGTGGTGTCCATAGGATAAATACCTTCTGCATTGGGTCTTCTGAGTAGACTGTTCTCAAGGGCGAGGTTAGGACAGTGTTCCACAGGGTGCGTATGTGGTCTAACGGAGATCTAGGTGGTAGATGAAGGTGATGATTGGGTCGAAGGGATGACTGGTCTTCTCTAGGAAGAGACAAATAGGTAGATAGTAGCGATAGAGGATACACGTGGGTCTTGCTGATGAAGAGCTGTAAAGAGATAAATGGTCTTCCCGAAGAAGAGATGGGTAAACAAATGTATTGTTAAGGTAATTGAAGAAGACGTTGCGTGAAGAATAATGCTTCTTCACACCGAGTATTTATATACATAAAATTACCAAATAGCATGTAACACACCGCCTCTATGCCAAACAATCTGCTACACATCACCTGATGAAACCAGCCTACTCTTATCTGTCTTCCTTGCTGGTTTTAAACGTACATTGAACTAATGTTTGTGTTTTAGCCTAGCCGTTCACATGACGTTTCATATTACGCTATGCCAGAACGATCCATGAAAACTGTTGGAAGGGAACAACTTTCATGAAGAGACCACCAATCAATACACCTGAGCTTAGAAGATAATCTTTTTCCTCCTTTGTAGTGACTGAGAAGGTGATTGAGGCTCTGTTGGACTGCTTGTAGTACTTATTGAGCCATCTTGGCTGACCTTGGGTTTTGATTCCTTTGTTGAACCCCTCAATCTCTTCATTAATTAACTCAATTGGAAAGGTTGTTAGTACTCCATGTACCACAAGTTTTGGCCAGTGGCTGACCTTCTGGGCCTTGTGGATGGGCCATCCTGCAAATACAGGCTCCCATTTTCCTTGGTCCAGTAGTAGCTCTGATGGAGTAGAATCCATACAGGTCAGAACAACATTCCCCTTTACTGAAGTGTGAACTCTTGAAATAGCTCTCTTCCCTAAAACCTTATTGATACTGTCTCTGATAGTGAAAGGCTGGTAGGTAGGAAGAGCTTAACCAGATTTTGTCACCAAGGTGATCACATTCTCATTATGGAAATTTGTTGTTGAGAGAGCTTCTGTTGTTGTTGATCCTGTTGCTGTTGTTGTTGGCCCTGATGATGCTAGTGATGATGCTGTTGTCTACACTGTTGTTGCCTGATTGGTCACCTTGCCTAATGCTCTCATTCCATTAGATGGCCTTTGAACAACAACCATTGGAGGTGTTGCTGGTGCCCCATTTCTCAAAATTTGAGCATATGAGGGAGTAGAAGGAGTTGGTGGTTGAACTGTAATTTTGCCATATAATGGCTCACTTGGTTTTGTAATTTGCTCAGGGTTCTTTGGTAATACAATTCTTCCCTCTTCAGTAAAATTTCGGAAGACCTCAACAAGATCAAGCACTGCATCTTGCTTTCCTTTGTCTTCAGTCAAGCTGTAAGCTTTAACTAATAAGTCCCTTGCTTTTTGGATGGCAGAAAGGTAGGTATATTGCCTTATTTGTGTTGGTTCTGCAACTTTAATAATTTTTCTTGACTGGATAGCTGAAGGAATAATTTCGGATGATTTTCTTTTGTTTGATTTCATTGGTGGCAATTTTATTGATGTAGAATTTGGCTGAAGATCTTGGGCAGTAATTGGATCACTGCTGAATGGGCCATTCAAATTGGAAAGACAAAAGGTTGTTGGGAGTGATGGTGGCACTTTTTTGTTCTTATTTGCTTTTGAACTCCACATAGAGTCTGAAATTCGAGCAACATTTCCAAGGTTAAAGGATCTCTGGGTTGGTGGGGAAGATGGTAAGCCCTTTTGGGAGGCTGGTGAGGATAAACATTTTCCAGAAATTTTGGCTGTAAATTTTTGCTCTGAGATAGATCCAGAAATGACAGTTATAAATTTCAGGCTAGTAAAATTTGGATGTTACTTTAATACTAATTATTCCTGATTTATTTTTAATTTATAATGAATTGTGTTATAAAACAAATTTCCAATTTTGTTTTTTTTTTTTTTCAGAAAAATTTAATATTTAGAAAATGAAAATGAAAATGAAAATGAATATGAAAAATAAAATAAGATGTCATGTAATCTGATATTTGGTCACCTGATCACGCGTCTAGAACGCGTCTAGAACGCGTCGCGTGTAGCGTCGAGCCTTGGCAAGGCTGGGGTGAAATTGCTTTATCCTCCAGAGGGTCGAAAATCGGGTTTTGGATCGAAAAATGTCGTAATTGGTGGGTGCCAATGTTGACAAATATATCAATCAAAAGCTGGAGACAATGCAAAACCGAATATTGAATTTATAGAGCCGTATCTAATGGTGGGCAGAAGTTGTGGATAAAATGGCGATTTCCGAAAGTTTGGTGGGGATTGATGTTGGTGGACTGGCATGATAGCAGCTTCCACCTCAAGGGCCTTTATAGGACTTCTTCTATAAGCTTCAGTGATCATTGGTAGGGCCTGATTCTGAAGCCTTTGACATTTATTTGTTAGTGATCCAGTTCCCCTCTTACCATGCCAAAGGACAGAGCCATAGTCAAGAACTGAAGTGACACAAGTTAGGTATAGTTGACGGAGAGCATGGCAGTGTAGCCCTCGAGTAGATGAGGCCAAGTTCCGAGTCTGACTGAGGGCCCCATGGGCAAGCTGTGACCTCTTGTCCACATGGGTTTTAAAGTTTAATTTCCGATCAAACCAGATTCCTAGCCACCTAACAACTTGCTTTGGTTCTCAGATGATGTTATTTTCCAGGATCAAAGGAGACATGACATGCTTCCTCTGATGATTAAAATGAATAAGTTCTGACTTGTCCATTTCAAAAGTAACTGAATACTGGTTGGTGTTGTGAAAGTGTACACTGTGTGACAGAGATATGTAGAGAAGATATTATTTTTGATAATAATACGGCTCGTATATGATACTGTCTAACTAAAATGTGTAGTGAAAAGTGTTATGTACATGCTTTTGTCAAACAGACCCATTACGCAAACGCCAAGGCTATGAACACGTGATTCAGATTCATAACACTCCCCCTCACTGTGTACAGTGTTAAAAGTAATACATGGAAAACTAGAATTATTACAATCATTCAATTCGAACTGTTGATACCGGCTTGGTAAGAGAGTCAGCTTGTTGTTTACCTGTCGGTATATAGTGTATATCAATTAGCCCACGATGATATTGCTGTCGTCAATAGTGGTTCCGAACGTTTACATGACGTGAGCGTTTGTGATTGTCATGGTTCTTTGTTAATGAAATGGCAGCCTGATTATCTACAAAAATACTAGTGCAATTTGATCCTTTTATTCGCTAACTGAGTCCGAATTCTTCGAGAATATTGCGAGTCCATGTAACTTGTCGTGTGGTCTCAGTGAGTGCAAGGTATTCAGCTTCCGTGCTAGACAATACAACATCTTGCTGTAGATGAGATCTCCAATAAATTGGACCTCCGAGCCTTATAAGAGATCCAGTTGTTGAGCGAGCTGTGAAGGGATCCCCTGCAAAGTCTGAGTCCGAGAATGCCTCTAGAACAGGACTTTGATCTTTGGTGAAGATAAGACCGGAGTCAGGATCTTTGGAGATATATCTTAGTACGTGCCTCGCAGCGGTTAGGTGCTCTTCAGACGGATTAGTAAGAAATCGGGATAGGTGATTTGTTGCAAATGATATATCTGGGCGTGTTTGATTTGACAAGTACTGAAGACCTCCCACAATCTGATTGAAAATTGTTACGCGCTCAGCCAAAATTGGCTCAGATGATGGTTCCATTCGTCGTTCCATGGGAGTAGTCGCTGGCTTGCAGTCAGCAAGCCCATGTCTCGATAGTAATTCACGCGCATTTGAACCTTGAGAAAGCTTTAGATTTTCCCCCTCGTGACTGACAAATATTCCCAGGAACTGATCACTTGTGACAATCTTAAAATCAAACTTTTCCTTTAGAGCTCTTGCAAGGCCGACAATCTTCTTCTTATCTGGGCCAAGAATTTGAAAATCATCCACATGAAGTATGACAAATAGATCTTTCTCTTTGTTAGAAAAGAGGCAGACATCAGATTCCGTAGCTTCGAGTCCCTGGTTATGTAGCTCCGATTTTGCGTTATCATGCCATAAAGCCGCAGCTTGCTTGAGACCATAGAGCCCTTTCTCAAGTCTTATTACTTTATCTTTTTGCTCGAATCCCTGTGTCATGATTTACCCCAGACTGACATGATGCCGTGTGATGTTAGTCATGACACGAGCTGTTCTACATCATATTTTATCATTTGTGTTCGCAGCAGCTTCTTAATCGAATCAAGACCAACTACCTTACTGACAACAGTTGCTTGCGCTTCCCTCGTTAGGTTGCAATCATCTCTTAGCTTAGAAGTAACGAGTTGGGTCACGTCATGGTTAACCACAAATGATCCTTCCTTTAGTAGTAGGTTCTTACGTATGGATCATAAAGTTAAGGGAGTTAGGGAAGTAGGAATGGAATGGTACATGCAAATATGAGCTGGAGTATTAGAGCAGAGAGAAGTATTTAAGGAACTCGAGGGACATTGATGTACAGTAGCTTCTTGTCTTATTCATGTTCTAGAGATACCTTGAACCACGTCTTGAACCACGTCTTGAACCACGTCTTGAACCACGTCTTGAACCACGTCTTGAACCACGTCTTGAACCACGTCTTGAACCACGTCTTGAACCACGTCTTGAACCACGTCTTGAACCACGTCTTGAACCACGTCTTGAACCACGTCTTGAACCACGTCTTGAACCACGTCTTGAACCACGTCTTGAACCACGTCTTGAACCACGTCTTGAATCACACAGTGAACCACACAGTGGACCACGCTCACACCCTGAGGCATATGTATGAAGAGTACAACGTCTTGGTTTGGATTGAGAAAAGCTGCTGGGATGTCACCTTGGATTCTATGCCATCCAAGATGATGACCAAGGGCCAGAAGAAGTCTTGTTGTCTCAGCTCTAGGCGTGGGAGCGAATGTATCAAAGTAGTCCAGACCTTTTAGTTGTGTAAATCCTCGTGCAGTCCATCGTGCTTTGTACTTATCTAAAGAGCCATCTGCATTGGTTTTACGTTTGAATACCCACTTTCCAGTAAGCATATTTCGATCTCTAGGAACCTCTTTACGATCTACAATGATAGCAGTGCCGGTGGAGATTAGAGATTGTATCTCTGATTCGGCAGCTTCCATCCACATGTCTGCATCTGATCTCGTCATCGCTTCTGTCCATGATTTTGGATCAGTGTAGGCTGAGTGTATTTTGACGGCTCTCCCAGAGTTAAGACGTTTGTAATCATGGCGTTTAACTGTACGTCCGCGACTAGTTATCATTGTTGAACTGGGAGGAGAAGATGGGGGGCTTGGTGAATGGATGCGCTTTTTGCCAGAATAAGATGGAGGGAAAAAAGGAGTTATTAAATTATCACAGTTAACCTCATCTTCTTGCTGCAGATGATCATTTTCTACGGAGCTTATAGGGACCAGATTACTTGTAGGTAGAGGCTCTGGGCTTGAAGAGTGTCTTCTTTTCTGGCCTACGTAAGTTGGGGGCTCAAAAGGTGTCATTGAGGTATCATAAATATTATGGCTGTGCTCATGATCACTAGGGTCATCATGCTGTGATGCATGGTCCTCGTATTTTTCTGTATTCTCTGGCTCCCCCTGGCTGGACGATTCATGAATTTCTGGCTCCCCCTCAAGCGGTTGTTCATCAGTAGAGCTCTCAGGTAAAGGACTGGGAGGCAACGGTGTTGATGGGGATGGCGTTAAATTTGATGAAGGCGTTGGTGGTGGTATTAGATCATTCTCCGTGGTACCTGGGTAGTAAAATCCAAGACCACCCCCTGAATGACACTCAAGAGGTGTTGATTCATTGAGCTTTGCCATAGTGGGCCCATACATGCAGTTTTCGTAGAAAGAGGCATGAGGGTGTTGAAAACTTTCCAAGACCATTCATGTTGTGGCGTTTTGTGCGGGGAGAGAATGATAGCATTCTTAGTTGTATTGGCTTGGAAACCAACAAACCATCCTATTTGTGCTCTTGGGTCAAATTTACCACCTTTTTCTGGCTTATTCAATGTTGGTAGGCTTTACAGCCAAAACGTGGGAGACATCTGAAATCTAGCAATTTATGATGAGCAATATTGAGGCCTTATTGAAGTGTAAGATAGGTACGTCACTGGTGGAGAGATTGTAAATGTGATTAGTCAGATAAATTGCATGATTAATTGCCCAAACCAAAAACAAACTGGCATACCAGCATCAATTAATAAACAGCGTGCCCGAGTAATGATGACTTTGTTGGCTGCCTCCGCCACCCGTTTTGCTCTGGTGTGTATGGAGAAGAAATATCTTGACGTATGCCTTTTTCTCGAGCAATGGTCTGCCACCGCGTGTTTTTTTGAATCTCGGTTCCTCCATCAGAAAAACAAATGCAAATAGTTTTGCCATACTGATTTTTTATTGCTGATACCCATTCAATAAGCTGATCCGGTATTTCGTCTTTCTTAACAGCACCAAACCACCATCTCATACGTGTAGTGGCATCTGTAATGATAACGGCATAAGCTTGATTGTAAATATTAGGGTCTATGGGTCCTACCATATCAACAAAGACTTCATCCAGGGGCTCAAAGGGAATAGGACGAGGTTCTCGAACTACGGTGCGCTGTGCTTTACTGAGATGACAAGCCTCACAGTGTGAGAGATCGCTAGTGTCTAGTGCGCCCAGTCCTTGAGCGAAGTTCTTCGTTTTGGACATTATCAAAAGCCCGACATGGCCAAGGCGTTGATGCCATCTGTCAGCGGATGTGCATTTCGTTAGTTTGGAAATTGCTGGCTTCGCAAGCAGAGGTGCAGCTAGTTTGATTGAGTTGGAGCTATGAGGAGAGGTATCTGAGAGTGGGACTATAATGGAGATATCACTTATAGTAGCAAGCCGAGCTACTGGAGTTTGGCGACCGTTGACACTTCGGATGAGAAGACCAGCTTTACGATCCTCCGAAATTTTGGCAAGACGAAAAGCCCGACCTGCTGAGATCAGGTTGATAGAAGATTTTGGAGAATAAAGTGCGTCACCAAGAAGTAAGTCTAATTTTCCAATTTTGATGAGCGCTGTACCCGCATAATTGAGAGAAGTTTTATCGATAGCTTGGTCAAAGGTGAAGGGGGTTTCAAGTTTATTTAAACTAGAAAATGCCGAGCGTTTGTTGATAAAATGATTTGACGCACCTGAGTCCCATATAAATGAGTCTCTTGTTATTGAAATACCAGATGCGCTAGCTGCTCGTATGAGGACGGTGGAAACACTGTCATAGCTAAAGGAGAACTATCATCATTTTCATAGTCTTGAGCTATCACGGCATTAGAGTGTCCACTATGTTCCTTGTACCTATTTTTAAGAACCCCTCGGAGCTCAGGATGTTGAACTCGGCATTCTTTATTGGTATGATTTAACTTTGGATGAATGTAGCACAGGTCGTCGTCTCTACGGCCAATTGACAGAGCTGCCACTTTGACATGTTGTGGTTGGGCATGACGGTCACCTGAAACAGATCGTAACGTTGCCATCATCTGATCAAGCGATGCATATGTCTGATTATCTCTATCTACGGCTCCCGTTGCTCTCCAAGTTTCCAGCCAATCGATATGGGATGTTCCTTCAAAGAACATCATTCGACGCCATTCCATCTGTAATACCGTATTTTGTGGAGTTCTTCACAGTTGTCTCTAGGTTTGCAGCGGCATTACGGAAATTTGAGAGATTTTGTTGAAACTTGTTACAGTAGTGCGTTGCGCTTGAGGTAAGCTTGGTATTCATCAGTTTATTGAAGGATGTTCGATATGGAATGGCGGAAGATGGTTTGTGGGTATTGGCATCATGTTATAGAGCTGCAGAGCTGTCTGTGTATCAGTTGACTCTGGTCTAATACTTTGGTCAATTCTTCGTAAAATTATTCCGTATGCATGTAGATCCTTCGTTTTCCATGCTTCATATTGATCAAGATATTTTTCAAGGCAAGAAGGATCTTTGATAGATTCTGCGCTATCTGGTGCAGATGGTGCAATTTTAGGACGAATACTGTCAATGTTGTGAAAGAACCCTACCAGATCTTCTTGTGCGAGGGCACTTCGAAGATCCGACGACCAAGTTAGAAATGGTATGCCGGACCTCAGAATTATTGACCTGGTATCATCTTTGTAAGTGGACATCCTGAGCAAGAGAATGGTAATGCTAAATGAGAATGATTAACGTTAGATATTGGAAAAAGTCTTTTGATTCTTTCGAGAGAAGGGAAACTAGAGAATGGGATGTTGATAATCCCGGGATTTGAGAAGATAATGGATGTTGATAATCCACGGATTGCTGTACGCTACTACCGGGCTCTAACCTGTTGTGAAAGTGTACACTGTGTGACAGAGATATGTAGAGAAGTATTATTGTTGATAATAATATGGCGTATATGATACTGTCTAACTAAAATGTGTAGTGAAAAGTGTTATGTACATGCTTTTGTCAAACAGACCCATTACGCAAACGCCAAGGCTATGAACACGTGATTCGGATTATAACAGTTGGCCTCTTCATCAGCTCTTCAGTTTATTTTCTTCAGGGTCCTTAGCGTTTTTGTCAACAGATGTTGATGAGACTGATACTGAAATGTCATCCATGTAGGAAAGCTGAAGATAATTTTTGCTTGTTGATGATGGAAGAAGTTGACTAATTGAAAGCAAGAATAGTATTGGTGAGATAGGTGTGACGGCTTGTAAGCCGGTAATTGCCTGTAGCCTGCGCTGTCTAAAGCAGGCTTAGCATGAAACTAGGCAGAGACTATTCTTGGAAGCAGGGACTTACAACTTGGCAAACACCTCAAGAATAGGCACAATAAGGGGACACGAGAAGGGATACGAGGAGGGACACGGATATATGGATAGAAAACTGCGTCATTGGCCTGGATAATAATATGTATAAAGCAACTGTTATTATTGTTGTAATTATTAACAGTCCTGCACCTGTAACCCTTGCCATGCACTGTCTCGTTTTCATTTCAATCTTGTTGACAAATCATGCAAGGTCTGTCTTACACTTAGTTAGCTTGGGGCCTACTGGTAGTAAAGACACATCACACCATGATAATGTTGCCATAGTGGAATTAAGCGCGCATATCCTAGTTATTTTCTGCATTAGTCCCACTAGGNAGCAGAGAAAGTATTTAAGGAACTCGAGGGACATTGATGTACAGTAGCTTCTTGTCTTATTCATGTTCTAGAGATACCTTGAACCACGTCTTGAACCACGTCTTGAACCACGTCTTGAACCACGTCTTGAACCACGTCTTGAACCACGTCTTGAACCACGTCTTGAACACACGTCTTGAACACCACGTCTTGAACCACGTCTTGAACCACGTCTTGAACCACGTCTTTGAACCACGTCTTGAACCACGTCTTGAACCACGTCTTGAACCACGTCTTGAACCACGTCTTGAACCACGTCTTGAATCACACAGTGAACCACACAGTGGACCACGCTCACACCCTGAGGCATATGTATGAAGAGTACAACGTCTTGGTTTGGATTGAGAAAAGCTGCTGGGATGTCACCTTGGATTCTATGCCATCCAAGATGATGACCAAGGGCCAGAAGAAGTCTTGTTGTCTCAGCTCTAGGCGTGGGAGCGAATGTATCAAAGTAGTCCAGACCTTTTAGTTGTGTAAATCCTCGTGCAGTCCATCGTGCTTTGTACTTATCTAAAGAGCCATCTGCATTGGTTTTACGTTTGAATACCCACTTTCCAGTAAGCATATTTCGATCTCTAGGAACCTCTTTACGATCTACAATGATAGCAGTGCCGGTGGAGATTAGAGATTGCATCTCTGATTCGGCAGCTTCCATCCACATGTCTGCATCTGATCTCGTCATCGCTTCTGTCCATGATTTTGGATCAGTGTAGGCTGAGTGTATTTTGACGGCTCTCCCAGAGTTAAGACGTTTGTAATCATGGCGTTTAACTGTACGTCCGCGACTAGTTATCATTGTTGAACTGGGAGGAGAAGATGGGGGGCTTGGTGAATGGATGCGCTTTTTGCCAGAGTAAGATGGAGGGAAAAAAGGAGTCATTAAAGTATCATAGTTAACCTCATCTTCTTGCTGCAGATGATCATTTTCTACGGAGCTTATAGGGACCAGATTACTTGTAGGTAGAGGCTCTGGGCTTGAAGAGTGTCTTCTTTTCTGGCCTACGTAAGTTGGGGGCTCAAAAGGTGTCATTGAGGTATCATAAATATTATGGCTGTGCTCATGATCACTAGGGTCATCATGCTGTGATGCATGGTCCTCGTATTTTTCTGTATTCTCTGGCTCCCCTGGCTGGACGATTCATGAATTTCTGGCTCCCCTCAAGCGGTTGTTCATCAATAGAGCTCTCAGGTAAAGGACTGGGAGGCAACGGTGTTGATGGGATGGCGTTAAATTTGATGAAGGCGTTGGTGGTGGTATTAGATCATTCTCCGTGGTACCTGGGTAGTAAAATCCAAGACCACCCCCTGAATGACACTCAAGAGGTGTTGATTCATTGAGCTTTGCCATAGTGGGCCCATACATGCAGTTTTCGTAGAAAGAGGCATGAGGAGTGTTGAAAACTTTCCAAGACCATTCATGTTGTGGCGTTTTGTGCGGGGAGAGAATGATAGCATTCTTAGTTGTATTGGCTTGGAAACCAACAAACCATCCTATTTGTGCTCTTGGGTCAAATTTACCACCTTTTTCTGGCTTATTCAATGTTTGGTAGGCTTTACAGCCAAAACGTGGGAGACATCTGAAATCTAGCAATTTATGATGAGCAATATTGAGGCCCTTATTGAAGTGTAAGATAGGTACGTCACTGGTGGAGAGATTGTAAATGTGATTAGTCAGATAAATTGCATGATTAATTGCCCAAAACCAAAAACAAACTGGCATACCAGCATCAATTAATAAACAGCGTGCCCGAGTAATGATGACTTTGTTGGCTGCCTCCGCCACCCCGTTTTGCTCTGGTGTGTATGGAGAAGAAATATCTTGACGTATGCCTTTTTCTCGAGCAATGGTCTGCCATCGCGTGTTTTTTTGAATATCGGTTCCTCCATCAGAAAAACAAATGCGAATAGTTTTGCCATACTGATTTTTTATTGCTGATACCCATTCAATAAGCTGATCCGGTATTTCGTCTTTCTTAACAGCACCAAACCACCATCTCATACGTGTAGTGGCATCTGTAATGATAACGGCATAAGCTTGATTGTAAATATTAGGGTCTATGGGTCCTACCATATCAACAAAGACTTCATCCAGGGGCTCAAAGGGAATAGGACGAGGTTTTCGAACTACGGTGCGCTGTGCTTTACTGAGATGACAAGCCTCACAGTGTGAGAGATCGCTAGTGTCTAGTGCGCCCAGTCCTTGAGCGAAGTTCTTCGTTTTGGACATTATCAAAGGCCCGACATGGCCAAGGCGTTGATGCCATCTGTCAGCGGATGAGCATTTCGTTAGTTTGGAAATTGCTGGCTTCGCAAGCAGAGGTGCAGCTAGTTTGATTGAGTTGGAGCTATGAGGCGAGGTATCTGAGAGTGGGACTATAATGGAGATATCACTTATAGTAGCAAGCCGAGCTACTGGAGTTTGGCGACCGTTGACACTTCGGATGAGAAGACCAGCTTTACAATCCTCCGAAATTTTGGCAAGACGAAAAGCCCGACCTGCTGAGATCAGGTTGATAGAAGATTTTGGAGAATAAAGTGCGTCACCAAGAAGTAAGTCTAATTTTCCAATTTTGATGAGCGCTGTACCCGCATAGTTGAGAGAAGTTTTATCGATAGCTTGGTCAAAGGTGAAGGGGGTTTCAAGTTTATTTAAACTAGAAAATGCCGAGCGTTTGTTGATAAAATGATTTGACGCACCTGAGTCCCATATAAATGAGTCTCTTGTTATTGAAATACCAGATGCGCTAGCTGCTCGTATGAGGGACGGTGGAAACACTGTCATAGCTAAAGGAGAACTATCATCATTTTCATAGTCTTGAGCTATCACGGCATTAGAGTGTCCACTATGTTCCTTGTACCTATTTTTAAGAACCCCTCGGAGCGCAGGATGTTGAACTCGGCATTCTTTATTGGTATGATTTAACTTTGGATGAATGTAGCACAGGTCGTCGTCTCTACGGCCAATTGACAGAGCTGCCACTTTGACATGTTGTGGTTGGGCATGACGGTCTCCTGAAACAGATCGTAACGTTGCCATCATCTGATCAAGCGATGCATATGTCTGATTATCTCTATCTACGGCTCCCGTTGCTCTCCAAGTTTCCAGCCAATCAATATGGGATGTTCCTTCAAAGAACATCATTGACGCCATTCCATCTGTAATACCGTATTTTGTGGAGTTCTTCACAGTTGTCTCTAGGTTTGCAGCGGCATTACGGAAATTTGAGAGATTTTGTTGAAACTTGTTACAGTAGTGCGTTGCGCTTGAGGTAAGCTTGGTATTCATCAGTTTATTGAAGGATGTTCGATATGGAATGGCGGAAGATGGTTTGTGGGTATTGGCCATCATGTTATAGAGCTGCAGAGCTGTCTGTGTATCAGTTGACTCTGGTCTAATACTTTGGTCAATTCTTCGTAAAATTATTCCGTATGCATGTAGATCCTTCGTTTTCCATGCTTCATATTGATCAAGATATTTTTCAAGGCAAGAAGGATCTTTGATAGATTCTGCGCTATCTGGTGCAGATGGTGCAATTTTAGGACGAATACTGTCAATGTTGTGAAAGATGAACCCTACCAGATCTTCTTGTGCGAGGGCACTTCGAAGATCCGACGACCAAGTTAGAAATGGTATGCCGGACCTCAGAATTATTGACCTGGTATCATCTTTGTAAGTGGACATCCTGAGCAAGAGAATGGTAATGCTAAATGAGAATGATTAACGTTAGATATTGGAAAAAGTCTTTTGATTCTTTCGAGAGAAGGGAAACTAGAGAATGGGATGTTGATAATCCCGGGATTTGAGAAGATAATGGATGTTGATAATCCACGGATTGCTGTACGCTACTACCGGGCTCTAACCTGTTGTGAAAGTGTACACTGTGTGACAGAGATATGTAGAGAAGGTATTATTGTTGATAATAATATGGCTCGTATATGATACTGTCTAACTAAAATGTGTAGTGAAAAGTGTTATGTACATGCTTTTGTCAAACAGACCCATTACGCAAACGCCAAGGCTATGAACACGTGATTCGGATTTATAACAGTTGGCCTCTTTCATCAGCTCTTCAGTTATTTTCTTCAGGGTCCTTAGGTTTTTGTCAACAGATGTTGATGAGACTGATACTGAAATGTCATCCATGTAGGAAAGCTGAAGATAATTTTTGCTTGTTGATGATGGAAGAAGTTGACTAATTGAAAGCAAGAATAGTATTGGTGAGATAGGTGTGACGGCTTGTAAGCCGGTAATTGCCTGTAGCCTGCGCTGTCTAAAGCAGGCTTAGCATGAAACTAGGCAGAGACTATTCTTGGAAGCAGGGACTTACAACTTGGCAAACACCTCCAAGAATAGGGCACAATAAGGGGACACGAGAAGGGATACGAGGAGGGACACGGATATATGGATAGAAAACTGCGTCATTGGCCTGGATAATAATCATGTATAAAGCAACTGTTATTATTGTTGTAATTATTAACAGTCCTGCACCTGTAACCCTTGCCATGCACTGTCTCGTTTTCATTTCAATCTGTTGACAAACATGCAAGGTCTGTCTTACACTTAGTTAGCTTGGGGGCCTACTGGTAGTAAAGACACACTCACACCATGATAATGTTGCCATAGTGGAATTAAGGCGCATATCCTAGTTATTTTCTGCATTAGTCCCACTAGGGCTAATTCCTGTATATATCTAGTGGCCTTATCCTTCAGAAATCTTCAGTTCATTACGTTTACTGAATATCTCTGAAGGTCATATTCATACCTACTTTGTGTCAACCTACCAAGATTTATTCCATAAATCTCTATTCACCTGCTTCTTTGTTCGGCAATAACTCTTCACTATCCTCCATCGCTCCAGCATTCCGCTCTCACGATCCTTAACCTTTCAACAATTATCCTCTTCAATCTGTAGTTCACCATAGATTGAAAATAGAATACCTCTGACCATAAGGTTGCCTCAGTGCTTATGTTTAGACTGTGGCAACGAGAGGGCGAAGTACGGGTAGGAATATATTAATAAGACGTTGCACAATCTATCCTAGAGTGCAACTACCTAGATACTTATACTTCAATCCTGCCCTAGCATCAATCATACAACTGAGCAAGGTAATTGTGCGTCATGTGACTTATAGGTCAGGTCATAAGCGAGAACCATAGGTACCATGATAACAGGTATGTGATATCTGTTGCAACTTCTTGGTTACTCTTGATATCTCATGTTCTGCTTAATGTTGTCTCTCTATCTGCCAAACTACTTATTTTACTCTACATGGTCTGTGTGACTCTACGGTCACGTGCCTTTACATGTAAGCCATTGCTGGAACTGCCAATAACCACCACGTTCAGACATTATGTTATCTTATAAATTTATCATTAACACTGGCATCAGATTGGTAACCGTTATCAACAAGAATTTCTTCAAATTGCACTTCATTTATAATAGCATCAATCAAGAATAATGATGTTTCCATTTCTGTTTTAAACTCACACCATTCTTGCTGCAACGTTTTAATTGGCTCTTGTCTCCTCCAATTATCTTATCTCCGGAGCTTTGCAGCATGACTTTTGTCAGATTAGAGTCTAGGCGTTTGACTTGAAGCGGAATTGGAGGGTGAGAAGAGGTCGGATGGGTCGCAAGAGATGACTGAAGGTCTACTGGAGATAACTAGGAGGAACTAAAGGTTTGAAAGATGGGTTGTTGAAATTGGTGCTATATGGTAATGAAGGGTATCATTAACATGGAACGTAGAAATGTATAAGTTCTCTAGCCAGGTTCATGATGACTCATACATTGACCAGCCTCCCAATTATCCACAATAAGCCAGTAATTGTGTCCCTCGCTTAGTTGTAATAATTAGTTTAAGTAGCACTCTGATACTAAGTGGGTTTAATCAACAACTGTCCACTATAGTTTTCAGACTCTTCAATCTCCCAACTCGCTTCACTAGGTGATATTAAACAGGAGCCTAACAGCTTAAGCTTCTCTACACAACTTCCATTATAACAGGTTATGACCCGGTGCCCAAAGAAAAGCATTAATATCCTAGAATTTCCCTTTTCTTTATTATCCAATCAATCATCTAACAGTTCAACAGAAAAATGGCAAACTTACCTTCGAACCCAATTTCCTCCACATCTGATAAAGACAACGAAAGATTCTTTGCAAAGCAACTAAATTGCACGCTTCGAAATATGTCGTTCTCTAATGTCACCCAACTCGTCGGACACGATAACTACGAGTCATGGGCAATCACGATGGAGGCAATCTGGAGAGGTCAGAAGCTCTTTGAACTCGTTGTGAATGGAAAGAAACCAAAGGAAGATGCTTGCCTTGAAGAGCAGGAAGCATACAGCGAATTGTCTACAATTGCTGTTAATATATATATCTTGGTGGTGTCTCCAAGTATACTGAGAAAAATTCTCAAACTACAAGACCCCCATCTGATGTGGAACCACTTGAGTGCCGAATTTCATCGGACCAATAAGTTCACATTGGTTCATCAACTTGGATCTTTGATGTCGCTCTCGAGCACATACAATCCCAGTGGCACGATGACTTCTTTCATTGACATTCATGAGAACGAATACTTTCGGACTACATCTTTAGCCCGAGAATCTTCTACTCTCAGTCGTCAAAAGATTGCTGATTTTTTGGATGATGATGAGATAAAGAGGGATATGATACTGGCATGTCTGAGTCGACATCACAAGAATATCGTTGACAATTTGGTGACAAAGGATAATTTATCCTACACTGAAGTTAAGCAGCGTCTTCTAGATCTTGATCATGAATTTCCAATTCAATCCTCTTCTCACTCAGCCCATGTCACGCATCACAGGAAGCCTAAAAACGACACTTCCAAAGCATCAAGACCCTATAAAGTCTTTAAATCCAAACATCCTAAAGATTCTAAGACGAAAGAATGTTCCAACTGTAGGACACACTTTCCGTTGGAGTTTTAGAGGACATGTTTGGAACGCTTGTGTCAGGCTCCGAGAAAGAAACTCATCAATAGATAAGGGCTCCAAGGATATCCAAGAACGAGCAAATGCTGCTGTCAGTGGACCTCGAGGGGTAAGTCATCATCCTTTCTATTTTGATACCTGTGCAACAGCTCATATGTGTCCTTATCCAGAACGATTCGAACGACTTTCAGTTTGCGCAGGTCATGTAATGTCAAGCTCAAATGAAAAGATATCGATTGAAGGAAAAGGAACAGTGCTATTAAATTGTATACTATCAAATGGAAAATTTCTACTTTTAAAATTGATGATGTACTATACGTGCCCAAATTATCCCTACCACTGTTTTCTTGGAAAAAGGCTAGATCCAAAGGATACATGCTCCAAGATAATGGTACTACGATGAAGATATATAAAAATAATAAAATATGGTTGGAAGCTTACTACGATGGCCCGTTACCCGTGATCAAGGAAATGGCCAATAGTTATGAAACTGCATGCTCTACCTTTGAATTTTGGCATGAGGCTCTCTGTCATTCAGCACCTTCAATGATGTCTAAGACAGATAAGCTCATCCAAAACTCTGGTATTATACCAAGTCCACCAGAAAACTTTCACTGTGATGCTTGCATGTCTTCGAAGTCGGTACACCATAAACCACCCCCATCTATTTTCCGAGCAAAACATAAAGGTGAATATATTCATTCAGATCTTGCAGGTCCATTCCCTGTTCCATCTTATGGCAACGCGCTTTATTACATAAGTTTCATAGACAATGCAACTCGATGCACTACTATCCGATCCCTAAGATATAAATCTGATGCAGCACAAGCTATCATAGATTTTGTTACGGCCTTGGAAACTCAGTACGATTGCAAAATCAAGTTTCTTAGGACAGATAATGGCGGCGAATATGTCAATGAATCACTATCCAAATATCTCGCTCAGAAGGGGATAATTCACCACTTGACTCCTCCCTATTCTCCGGAATCAAATGGTGTAGCCGAAAGACTCAACAGATCAATTGCTGAAGGAGTTCGTGCAATGTTGATCACAGTCAAAGATAAACGGTTGTGGGCTGAAGCAGCGCAAACATTTGTTTACACTAAAAATCGTACTACACATGGCTCTGTAAATGGACAGACCCCATATGAAGCTTTCCATGAGAGAAAACCATCCATTCTACACCTTCAACCCTTTGGAAGAGAATGCTACGTGCATGTCCCCATGGCGAAGCGACCATCTGGAAGCAAGCTTCTACCAAGGGCAGAGAAAGGTTTGTTCGTTGGATACACCGAAGTTGATCACCACTATCGAATATTTGTGTCTCAAAGGAAACAGATAATTATATCAGGAGACGTGGAATTCCTACCTTACCATGTTGATAATTCTGTCTCTGAGAAAACTTTTGATTCCTATCCACATACCATAAATCAACCAGACTTATCAACATCATCCTTGATGTTGACCAGTTTGTCAATCCTCCAAATGTTGGACAAGAAAAGATATTCGAAATATTCATCAAAATCAAGATCCATGTCTGGCTGTTCAGCCCAATTTAAGAGAGCCGTCATTGCAAGAACCGTCGTCGATTCCAACTACTGTTCAGATCGAGCCCCAACCAACAGCAGCTTTGTCAAATCCCCCGACCCATCAAATGAAGATTCAAGAACATCCGTCAACTCCAGACCAAAGCGCACGATACGTCCTCGGACATATGAAGACACGATAACGGGGGAATGGTGGAAAGCTTCTCGTGATCTTCCTCAACCCGCATCGCAGATTTCAACTTGTGGCAATGGAAATGAGTTAGCCTTGTTAAATATTCATGATGAATCTGAGCCCAGCTCCTACAGTGTTGCCAAGTCATCACCTAACTGGGCTTACTGGGAAAAGGCATTTGATGAGGAGATAGCATCCCTTAAAGATAACGACGTTTGGGATGTTGTTCCTCGGCCTACAGGACGAAAAGTTGTCAATGGTAAATGGGTGTGCAAAATAAAAAGAGACGCACATGGGGAAGTTGAACGATACAAAGCACGTTACGTGGCCAAGGGATTCTCACAGATCCAAGGGCTTGACTATGACGAAACCTTTGCTCCAGTTGTACAACTTGATTCATTACGGTTAATCTTGGCGATTGCAGCATCTAAGAAATGGAAAACGAGACAGCTCGACATTAAAACTGCATTTCTTTATGGAGTCTTGAATGAGGATATTTACATGGAACTTACTGAAGGGTACAGGCAAGGAGATCATGTTGCTAAACTTAAAAGGTGTATATACAGACTCAAGCAATCACCTCGGGAATGGTTCTTCAGGTTGGCTGAATATATCATTCCTTATGGTCTTGCTCCTTCCCTATTTGATCCCTGTGTATTCATCCACAACACAGGTAAAATGATCATTGCAGTTTAGGTGGACGACATAGTACTGATTGGAGAACAAGATGAGGTCATCGAAGATTTAGTGAACCACTTCAAGACCGAATTTAAGGTCAAGGATATGGGAACTCTTCACTGGCTACTTGGAATTCAGATCGAGTACTCAAATGTAGGTATCACTCTATCGCAGTCTGCATACATAAATAGAGTCCTGGATAGATTTTCGATGCAAGATTGTAATACGGTCTCCACGCCTATAGAGTGTAACCAACCGCTAAAGGCTGCGCAAAATGGAGAGCCTAGGGCCAATACTACTCTGTATCAGCAAATAATCGGATCTATAATGTATATCATATCTGCCACTAGACCTGATCTTGCATATGCAATCTCTCACCTCTCTCAATTTAACTCAGATCCATCTGTCACTCATCTAGGTGCTGCCAAGCGAGTTCTACGATATATCAAGGGGACAAAAGATGTCGGTTTGTTATACAAATTTGAATCTCCCCTGGTTCTCAATGGATACTGTGACGCATCATACGGAAATTGTCTCGATACACGCAGAAGTTTCTCTGGTTATTTATTCCAACTTGGTCAATCCACAATCTGCTGGAAGTCTCGCAAACAACGTACTGTTGCTCACTCCACTTGTGAAGCTGAGTATATGGCACTGTCGTACGCAACTAAGCAATTCCTCTGGATTGTACGAGGACTTCACCAAATATTGGATAGAAATATACCTGCTTCTCTGTCAACCGATAATAATTCCGCGATTGATCTAGCACATAATCCAAAGCTCAATGATGCAACAAAGCATATTGACATCGCTTATCATTTCACTAGAGAGCGAGTTGAAGATGGAACGCTCACCTTACTACATATTCCGTCAGCTGATAATCTTGCGGACATCTGTACAAAAGGTCTACCAAAACCAAGACTGATGCACTTGTGCACCAATATCTTTGGTACAAAGTGAGAAGGGGTGTTGAAATTGGTGCTATATGGTAATGAAGGGTATCATTAACATGGAACGTAGAAAGGTATAAGTTCTCTAGCCAGGTTCATGATGACTCATACATTGACCAGCCTCCCAACTATCCACAATAAGCCAGTAATCGTGTCCCTCGCTTAGTGTCAAGGGATAGAGTGAATTGAGGGAATTTACTGTCACGTGATATAACGCGTCTGATACGCAATTCACGATGTATATATTTTTACAAGACTCAATAGGAGTCTCCTTTCTTCTTTGTAGACAATCTCAATCACCAGATTAGACCTCGTCAATCTACTTCATGACCTTCCCCTGACACTTAGTTGGAATAATTAGTTTAAGTAGCACTCTGATACTAAGTGGGTTTAATCAACAACTCTCCACTATAGTTTTCAGACTCTTCAATCTCCCAACTTGCTTCACTAGGTGATATTAAACAGAAGCCTAACAGCTTAAGCTTCTCTACACAACTTCCTTTATAACATGGGTAATATAAATAGCTAAAGAGGTCTAAAGGTTTGAGTGGGTACTAGTGGTAACTAAAGGTACAAGAGGTAATCTGAGGTAATCCAAAGGTGGTTGTTGTGACAGAAAACAAAGCGTGGAGAGCTCAGCTTCAGTAGACCAAGCCCTTATTCATTTACATGATTTCCTTCCATTGTTCCATCATGATATAAGTCTTATCCTAATAACAGAGTACCCAGTGCCAAGAGCTACGGTATTGTCATAGCTGCTTGGAAGAAGACTAAAAATATATACTAAATTAAGAATGAAACAGTGAATCCTTACAACTTTGCAGCGGAGCTACTTGTTTTCCGAAAGTCCTTAGCTATTTCTCATGTCAATTTCCGGCTCTGCCATTACCATTGCTGGATCCACTCTTGTAACAACCCTGTGGTTATTGATAGGTCCCAGTCTTTCATTTACTGGTGGCAGATATGGACAATTTCGCTGATAATGACGACTACTTCCACATTGCACACAGCAGCATGCATCACGCCACGCTTGTAAAGTCTCCCTGGATACCCTTTGTGCACGAGGTCGCTGATTGGGAGCACTGGTTGCTTGAGCTTGATTATTAATGGTTGGTATCCAGTCCATTGGCGTATGAGCCTCACTGATTGTTGCAGGCGGTTCAGGAATCCATGTGGGCATTCATGATGTGGTTCTTCTACTGTATAGAGCCTCTTTGTTTGCCATTGCTGAGGCTGCAGTTTGAAGATCAAGAATGAGGTCTTCATACTGTGAGTAGTTCTTGGTCTTTTAGAGACAGTCACGGAAACGAGAGTTTAAGGCCGTACGTAAGGACATAACTTTTATTGCATCTGCCATACAAACCCCTGCATTTGCCAACTCTTACTCCAACTTGGGATAGAAATTTGCAAATGATACCCTTTCTTGCTGCTTCATAGACTTTTAATTTGTCAGCCCTTTTGTCTATGCTGCAGGATCACCATATAGTTTTTCCATCTCTTGCAAAAGTCCCTCAAACATTGCTGTCCCTGCTTTCAAATTCTGAAATACCCATGGTGTGACATTTTTTGCAGCTGAATCTTTAGGTTTATTAAATACAGCATAAAACTAAACCATTGGATCTGGTCCACTTGATATAGCTCTGCCATGTGCCTGTAATTGCCATGTAGGCCATATGGATCTATCTGCACCAGTGAAATCTACTAGATCAATTTTGGCAGCTGATTGTGATAAAGAATCTGTTTGAATTTGATTCATGGCAGACTTTGCAATGAGATTTTCTAAAACTGTTTGTATCCCCGCTTGCTCTTCCTGAGTTCTTTGGAGTGAAGTAGTGAGTTCCTGCAATGTACAAATATAATTCACAGCTGATCCTTCTGTGTCATGGTTCTTATCATGACTCTCCATAAAAGGATGAAAATGTGCCTAAGCAGCGGTGGGGGGGTCTAGTTGTCATAGTAACCCAATTTTACAGGAATGGAATGGACTGGTGTTGTTATTGACACTAGCGTCGAGCTAGTCTGAGGAGACCCTTAAGTAGTCCTCGTTCACGTCTTTAGAGGGCGTGCAACGTTTTGTTAGATTTCTGTATCTTGTTTGCATCCTATCTTGTCTACGTTCCATCTTACGTATCTTGTTCATATCTTGACCCGTGACTTCTATCTTGAATACTCTCTCGCCCCGTAACATTCTGGTTGTAAAGGTTGATTTGAACTATGGCCTCGGTCACTCATCTTGATTAAACTTTGGTACAATATTTTATTCTTTGCTTCGTTTTGTTTTGTTTTGTTTCGATATAACTGTTGCTTGATACTGTTAGATTTCTGATGAGGGTTTGTAAGTGTTAGTGAGATTAAATGTAATGTCAGAGAAGAGCTAAGAATGATATAGTTGGGTCTGAATCATGAGCTATATTTAATCTAAAGGGAAAAAGTCCTATGTACACGAAACTATCATACAAACTGTGTGCCGAGGCCGGAAGATTATCAGCCGAGCCTAACCAGATCAAGATGAGTATGTTTAGGCGAGCGCATGCTTAGTACAGTTCACAACTGTTACTCTCGAGGAGTGTATGTGTTATTTGTCAACAGGGTACAAGTGTGAGTAAATAGGGGGTCAAGGTCTTCCACAAGAAGAGATAGAGGGCACGTCGTGATCTGATACGAGTATGGGCTCAAAGTAGTCTTCACAAGGAATAGAGGGAATATCTGGAATGAGAATAATATTGAGAAGACGTTGCGTGAAGAACGCAACTCAACTGTAGACTACGCTTTATTATATACATGCTCGTAGTTCACTGTTTCGTTACCTTTCTCTACTCAGTCCTGCAAGGTTTATTTACTACTAGTAAGCTGTCATTCTTAACCCTGTTATTATTCCGTGAAAGTAGCCCCCTTTTCAAGAGCGAGCTCCTGCGAGGCTTTGAAGCTTTGTTGGGTTCTATTGGCTTAGGTTTATGAGGATATTGTTGATGAAAAATTTTAACTGCTTCAGTATCATCAAGATTTGAAGCTGGTTCCCAAGTAGCATCATTCTCGCCTGTCCATTTGACAAAATACTGGGACCATTGCATTTGTCCTCACTCAAGTCATAGATTTCTTCAACATTAAATTCTTTGTTTTGATCGACAATCACTGGCGGCGGCGGTTCTTGAATTTGGCCAGGAACTGGATCTTCTGCGGTTGGGTGAAGCAATGACACATGAAAGACTGGGTGTATTTTCATGCTTCTCGGTAGGTCAAGTTTGTAAGCATATGCAGATATAATCTCCTTAATTCGAAATGGACCTAACTTTCTCCAGTCAAGTTTTTGGGAATTTTGAGTTGTCCTTACATTTTTTGCAGATAGAAATACCCAATCTCCAGGTTGATAGCGAGGCGCAGGGATTCATTTTGTATTAATAGCCTGTTCCTGTTGATCTTGAGCCGATCTGATATTGGATCTCAAGAAATCATGAAGTTCCCTCATTTTAATAGCGAAATCTTTTGCATCAAGACTTGCTGAAGATTTTGCATATGGCTTTTTACTTATATTAAATTGTGGGTGAAATCCGTAATTGCCAAAATATGGAGAGACCTTGGTTGAGGTGTAAATTTGGTGATTAGCAGCAAATTCAGCCATTGGTAACCACTTGACCCAGTCATCTTGTTAGTATGTTACATGACTACGTAGACTCTGTTCCATCACAGCATTAATCTTTCAGTTTGTCCATCTGTTCTGGATGGAAAGCGGTTGACATTCTTGACTCTATACCAAGGTTTCTGCAAAGACTTCTCCAGAAATTTGCTGTAAATTGTGTTCCAAGGTCAGAAGTAATATGAGTGGGTAGTCCATGGTGTTTCCATACATGTTGTAGGTAAAGTTCGGTCACATCTTGGGAGGTAACAGTTGTGTTACAAGGTATTATGTGTTTCAATTTTGTTAATCAATCCACTACTACCATAATTGCATCAAATCCTTGGCTACTTGGTATTCCTGTTACAAAATCCATTGATACTTCTTGCCATGGCTGTTGAGCAATTGGCAGAGGCCGAAGAACTCCAAACTTACTGTGATAGCTAGGTTTACTTCGCTGGCATACATGGCAATTGCGTACATATCTTGCTACGTAATTGCGTATTGAAGGCCAGTGATAATCTCGACTGATAAGTTCAAATGTTTTTTCCCGGCCTGGATGTCCAGCCGGTGTAGCATTGTGATAGAGCCTAAGTAACTGAAGCTTAAGTGGATCGTGATTTGGTACAAAGATGCATTCACGATACAGTAACCGACCCTCCATTATAGAGCACTCAGCAAGAGATATTTCTTTACAGTGTCGTTTATTTTGTTGAATCATATTTATTATTTGATTTGGAAATCCATCAGTTTTATATCCCTCGTCTAAGAGTCTTTTTATCAAGGCTTGATCGGGAATTTTATGCGATATAGAACCTGCAAACAGCTCTAGACATTGATCAATATCTAGGTTCTTTCTTTTTAATACAACTTGACTTTGGTGTAATAATCTATCATCCCCATCCTCAGGGAGATCTCCCGATCTTCTTGTTAGAGCGTCTGGTTTTCCTCCTTGCTTATGTGGTCTATATTTGATTACAAAGTTGAAGCGAGAGAGGTATTCTGCCCAGCAAGCCTGTCTTTGGTTAAGCTGTTTTGTGCTCATTAAATATTCCAAATTCTTATGATCAGAAATTACTTCTACCAGATGCGTAGCCCCTTCCAGTTCTGGTCTCCATTCTCCAAAGGCACGAATTATTGCGAGAAGTTCTTTGTCATATATCTCGTAGTTGCATTCAGCCGGTGTATGCTTTTTTGAAAAATATGCCACAGGTCTCAGCTTTTTGGAGCTATTGTACTGAGAAAGAATGCCAGCTGAGACGTAGTCAGATGCATCAGTTTCAACAATTATTGGTTTATCTGGGTCGAAGTGCGCCAAAATCGGCGATGTTGTAAAAGCATTCTTCAAGACTTGAAAAGCAGTTTGTTGTTCACTTCCCCAAACAAATTTTATGTCTTTGCTGGTTAGCTTTGTCAAAGGGAATGTAATCTTGGAGAAGCTGTATATAAATTGACAGTAGAAGTTGGAGAAGCCTAGGAAAGCTTGCACATCTTTGATATTTTTTGGAGTAGTCCAATTTTTAACAGTCTCTAGTTTCTTTTGATCCATACTAATACCGTTAGGCTCCATTATGAGACCGAGATACTTAGTGCTTTGTGTATGGAACTCGCATTTTTGTGGGTTTAAAAATACATTATTGCGGTTTAAGGCCTGCAATATCTTTTCAACATGTATTTGGTGCTGTTCCATAGAATTGCTGTATATAAGAATATCATCAAGATAGGCTGTACAAAATACATCAAGGTATTCACGTAGACAATCATTGATAAAGTGTTGAAATGTTGCTGGTGCATTAGTAAGTCCAAAAGGCATCACGTTATACTCAAAATGGCCATAGCGAGTCCGAAAAGCTGTTTTCCATTCCTCCCCTTCCGCCATTTGAATCTGGTTGTAGCCCTGGCGAAGATCTAGCTTAGTGTACCATTTTGCTTTGGCGAGGCAATTGAGGGTCTCTCTAATTAAAGGTAATGGATATCTTTTTTTGACTGTAATTTCATTGAGACCTCAATAGTCGACACAAAAGCGTAATTAACCATCCGATTTTTTAACAAATAAAACTGGAGTGCCAGCTGGTGAAGAACTTGCACGAATAAATCCCTTTTCAAGGTTTTCTATTATGTATCTATTTAATTCCGCAAGCTCTTCCCGGGACATTCCATATAAAGGACCAAAGGGGGGATTTTTATGTTTCATAAGTGGTATTTTATGATCATATTGGCATCTTTTAGTTAGATTGTTTGCTAGCTTTTTATCCATCATGCAGTAATATTTTCTGTACTGACTTGGAATTTGATCCTCCAAACTCTTACTATTTTCCGAAGAAGTCATCAGTTTATCTTTAATTTCTTGCGTACTCATGAGAAAGATTTGTAAGTTTTCTTTTTGTGCGAGTCTATGGAGAGCGTCTGAGCTGGACATGTGAAAACTTATCTTATGTTTTTCTCTCAGGGAGTTGTGTTATCAATGTTCCGTAGGGTACAAGTTGTGGGGTCTTTGGAAGAATGAATAATTCTGTGGTGATGAAATATGGTGAGAACGTGAGTTACAATGTGCAAAGGACAGCGGTCTTCCTAAAGAAGAGATGTATTTATGAGTATATAGTATAGGTGTAATCATTAGACGTTGCGTGAAGAAGAATACTTCTCCACGCCGAGTATTTATATACATAAAATAACCAGATAACCAAATAGCACATTATCTCAATCCCGAACAATCTACTACACAGCACTTTGTAAAACTAGCCTATGTTTCGAGTCCTCCCTCCTCGGTTTAGAAGTTCGTTACACAACTTGTTGTGTTTTAGCCTAGAACTCTGCATGAAGTATCATCTTAAGCTTTGCCACAATGATCCATGAAATTTTCCCTTGAGTTGGTATTAATTCTGGAGAATGATTGCATTTGCGCTTATAGAATTCAGAATTGAATAAAATTGTATTTTCTTTAAATTGTAATGTTGCATCGTGCTTCTGAAGCCAGGGGATCCCCATTACTAGAGGATAAGAGCCTAGTTTTGTAACAAAAAATGGGACTATTTCATGATTGGAACCAATTGCTAAAGGTAAATGGCAGATGTGCGTAACATCTCCGGAAGATATAGGTCTTAAATCGATTAGATGGAGTGTTCAGGGGAATTGGAGAGGGGACAGAGTAAGATTGTTATGGCCCGCAAATATTTCATCAATGAATGCAAACCCGGAACAGCCGGTATCAATCAGAGCATACGTTGAGATATGTGAGCATTTATTTTTAATTTTACAATTAGCAACTAAATGATCACCATCCAGATTATTCTCTAGAGGAGATACCAACAATTCAGAGATAGAAAACGCAAACATCAAAGGAACATGTTGGGATCCCAGACAGGGGCCATTTTTCAAATCCGGGATCATTGAAAATCCTGTTGATGCTTCGTAGTTACTTCAGGATCTCTAGAATCGTGACTTCGGCGCCGATTTGCTGTAGGGCAAGAATTTGAGCTATGACCAGCCCCGGCAGAATACATACAGAGGTTATTTTCTCGCCACCATTGTTTTTTGCTTGCAGATATTTTTCGCAATCCATTTACATACATGTATCAATCCTCAATAGGAGGATGGAGGGTCATGCAAGCTTTCAGAGCAGAGAGGTCCATTGGAGCAAGACCACCTGAAACGTGCAAGGGGTGAGCTAAGTTGTGAAAATTTTGAGGGGCTATTGCAACATGATTTAAATTTTGTTCAGCTTTAAGCCCTCGAATTTGATTGTCTAAGTTCATCAACATTAATGCATATTCATCAAGACATGAAAGTCTATGAATCTGGTGAATCATAGCATTTTTTAGCTCGATCGAAAGTCCTTTATCTAAAGCATCAATCTTCGCATCTTCATTATAGTTTAGATAGCCGATTATGCAAAGAAATTCAGAGTAGTAGCTAGAAAAATCCCCTGATCCCTGCTGAAACTTCTGAAGTTCTTGGCGCGCGGTCCCACGGGGATCCGGATCTCCAAAAGATGCTTCAAGGTATGTGATAAGAGACTGGATTGATGCGAAAGGTGCTGAGGGGTTAGCTCTAACAATCGGAACAATTTGTTGCAGAGCTCGACCTTCTAAGCAACTAGTTGAATAAATTACTTTCGATGGCTCATCTTGAAATCAATCACCATTAATTCTGAGTTTCATTTGTAACTGTGTGACAAAGCCCAGTAGGTTTGCATGGTCTCCATTAAACTTTTCTGGATTCGGGAACCTTTTGGAACGAAAATTTTTTGCGGGATTGGGTAATGGAGTGGGAATCTGAACTGTACGAGCGACACTAAGGTCTACAGTAAGCTGATTGATTTGTTGCTCTAGATTATTAATTGATTTGTTTGCAGCCTCTAGCTGAGAGCGAGCATTAGAGACTTGACTGCAGGCGGCATCCCTTTCTGACCGATACTGCTACACCAAAGAGCCAAGCTGATTAAAAAGATTGCTTGCATTGCTGTCATACAGTTGTCTAAATTCCTCGAAAGAAGTGGGGGTATTCCAGGCAGGGGTGTTTGAGTTTGACATTGTTGTACAATGCGGATGAGGACACAATGTAATCTCGAGTAGTGTATATGTTATTTGTCCACAGGGTACAAATGTGAGTAAATAGGGGGTCAAGGTCTTCCACAAGAAGAGATAGAGGGCGCGTCGTGATCTGATACGAGTATGGGCTCAAAGTGGTCTTCACAAGGAAGAGAGGGAATATCTGGAATGAGAATAATATTGAGAAGACGTTGTGTGAAGAACACAACTTGACTGTAGACTACGCTTTATTATATACATTCTCGTAGTTCACTGTTACGTTACGTTACGGGTTTACCCGCCATTGGCTATCTGGGCTGACCTGCGTGCCCAGCCTTGCATATAATGAAGACTACGCCAAAAGGCTGTGCCTTTCGCACAGAACAGGGTCTTTGGATAATGCTTATGTAAGTTAATTGTCAGGGCACACTTTATGCTCACGCAATCCAGTGTAGTTATCTCTCCCATAGAAGAATATTAATTATTTTATGGTATAGTTTATGTGCGCTGACCGTCTGCTTTAACTGTTCACACGTTACCTTTCCGTACTCAGTCCTGCAAGGTTTGTTTACTACTAGTAAGCTGTCATTCTAACCCTTGTTATTATTCCGTGAAAGTTACACAGAGGGTCGAAAATCGGGATTTTGTCGAAAAATGTTGTAATATTAGGTATTGGATGTAGAAAATTATATCGAAAGAAAGCTGTTGGTAAGGCAAAACTGAATATTGAATTTATAATAGCCTATCTAATGGCTGTCAAACGTTGTTGATGAAAGGGCAATTCTCGGAAGTTTGGTGATGTGAAAGCAATGCCAAAAATTTTCTTCTAGTTGGAAAATTCAGGTTTGCATCAATGATCTTGAATTAATAGTTTAATTTAATTATTTTTTTTTTAATTTAAATCCTATTTGAGTCTATGACTATTGAAAGATGTGTAGCTACACTACAATTTTTATCTCCCAAAATCAAAAACTCCCTATCTCATCTCCTCTATTCTTCTCTCCCAAGTACCATTCCCTTGTCAATATTATTGTCTCCATCAAATAATCCAAAATTAAACTAATTCCAATCTTGTTATGAAGCAATACTTCCAAGCTCATATCCTGAGCCTGTAGCTTTTATTTTATTCTCTTCCTGTTCTTGGCATACCTCCTACAATCTAGCAGCAAATGCCTCGGATTTTGCTCCTCTCCACAGCTGCAGTCCCCCAAACTTGATTGCCCTATTCTTTTCATGTATGACTTAAAATATCCATATCCCAGCTTGAGTTGATAAAATGATGAGCTGATCTCTCTTCTGACTCCCTTTGGTACCCATGGCTTCCTTCTTATTTGCCAAGAGTAGACTTCAGAGAATGACAGATGAGTATTATGCTTCTGACTTTTTAAATCATAATTTTCCAATATATTTTGCCATTCATTAATTTTTAAAACTTCTATTTCTTGAGAAATGCATGCTAGACTCATGGGATAGCTTTCATCTACCTCAAAATATGAAGCTATTTTGGCGAGCTTGTCTACTTCTTCATTGCCTTGAATCCCTTGATGGGCTGGTACCCATTGTATTGTGACATCTGCTCCTCGTTCTTTTAGCTTTTTGGCTGCTTCCACGGCCCGACTAGCTAGCCATTGGCCAGCTTTGCCTCCTTCGTCTTTTAGTCTCTTGAGAGCTGCTTGGCTATCCGAAAAAATGATCAATTGTTGAATATTCCAGGTCTGTCTGTGAGCTTGCTCAAATGCTCGAACAATTGCTTCTGACTCTCCTGTTGTTTGTCATTACATAGATCTTGGCACAATTTAGGGGTACATGGCTGAATATTCAGCCTCGTGTAATTTTATCATAGATGTATCACTACTGTAGTTTTAAACAAGAACATATAATTATCCCAATGTACATTATTATCTGATCAGATATGGAAACACAGCCTATCCAACATTGATTATTGGTTGTTGGCAATACAAACTTTGACGTGGAAGATAGATGAGACAGTGATACTACAAGTCATTAACACTGACCCCTGTACTACCATTGTGCTACAATATCGCAATTTACAATACTGTTGACTCAATATCAACCTGTTGTAGATTTGTGAGAAAGGCAACTTCTGAAGAACTTTGAAAGATATAGCGCTTTCCCAGAACCAACAAAGAAGCAGGCATCCAATCACGTGAATCACTTACTTTATTTCACCAATACTCATCTTAGGTTCCTCTCCCCTCGACGAAATAATATGGTTAATGATGCTGTTTCTGACAGAGGTTTCTCCTCTCAAGATGCCTCAAAATCTATCCCCATCGAACAGTCCACTATCTCAAGATACATGAAAGGCATTGATTTCGGCCCCGGCAACATAGATTTCATTAAATTACCATTCTGGGGGATAGATCCCACCCCAAAATCCAACCCCAATCATCTAGCTACCCATGTTGCTAAAATGATGTCCAACACTGTTGCCAAAAGACAATTCGACAATAATCTCTTCTATGCCTATCGGGAGGAATTTGAGGGCTGGAACATTGAAATTTTTGCTACACTTCCCTGAGCAGTCCGTCGACAACTTAAGATATTCCTTCGAACTTGTGGTGTATTCACAGGAAGGAACAATGGCAAGATAGCTCCACAGTTAATGGAATTGACTACTCTCGAAGAACCATGGCAGTGGATACCTGTAGAGTTGGCACAGACTGAAATCGTTCAAGGTTCTCGATACTACAAAGATAAAAATGCAGCTAATTTACAGGAAGCAAAAGTTAAACTACAAACCCCTGAACTAACAATCTCCCAGCCTGCGGCTCAGGTTTCAAATGAAAGCTCTATCCAACAGCCATCAAATCCTCCAAATACAGCACCTATATCCGACTCTTCTATAAAAGGATATTTTACCCAAACTCCTGAGAAAGTGTCAAACCAAAGTCCCCACCTGATGCCGACTGTTACGGTTTGTCCGTTATCTGAGCTTATGTGGATACCTAAGCGTATTATTGAGGATTCATGTTGTAAGACTGAAAGGAAATGATAGAGGAAACTGGGAGATACGGCACTACTAGCCAAGGGACCAGATCAGTGTCACAGCGTAGTGATTCTCGATAATGTGTGGCTGGGCGGCAAGTATTTGACCTAGGGCGAAGAAATCAGTAAAAACAATCACTGAGGGGCTGAATGTTATAAATACCCGTTAGTTGTAGCTAGATTTCTCTTTCCTCTTTATACAGTTTATTAAACCGACATAATCATCACTAACTCGGGTTTCCCGTCACACCGACCCCCTATGCCCCTCAATTTCGCTCTGAATCATACAATCCATGCAGCTCTCTTCCCCCAATTTCAGTTCCAAATGAGCGTCTCAATCCGTCAACGATGTTACAGTTTACCAAAACCTACGATTGAAACAAAATGTTCTCTGGTAATCCATACAATTTGTTGGACAATGAACTAAAAATATTCTTTAATATTTGCTTCCATACACTTATCCACCCTGGGCAATGTCACGCCGTATTCCCTCGCATTCTAAAGGGACGGGCTGAGCAATTTTACCTTCATTATGTTAATTGGGATGACAATTTCTACACAGCTTATACAAAGATTAAAAATCATTTTGATACAGATGTCAACCATAACCACTATTTCACCAACTGGACCACCACAACTTTCACGAAGATCCGTCAAGAAAATGCTGAGAAGGGTCTACAAGAAGTTCTCCAGATTTTCCTTGACAAGTTACAACTGTGCCAGAGAGCTTTAGGACTGGAGAACGCTGGATAAGGTAGCCTTCGTACTACAGTTATTAAGGCTTACCGTGGTGTTCCAGAATCGGAACACGCTTTGTTCAAACCAGCTCGTTTATGTGAGGAACTATTGTCTGACTTAAGATCTTTGATTGAAACAGCCCTTAGCCGATCCACATTTCTTTCCTCCCAGCGCTTCCTTACCGACCAAGAGTATTTAGATGATCAATTTTATCTCGACCGACAGTATAGCAACAACAACAGCAATCAACGTAAAATCCCAGTACGTAACTCCGGCCAACACAATCGCCCCGGATACCATCAGCCTTTTTCTAAGCCCGAAGGAAGTCAATGGCGAAAAAAGTGTTCTATCTGCCACAAAGAGGGCTGTTGGTCAACAAAGCACTTGGAAGAGGAACGTAGACGCGCAAGGAAACAATATCTAGCACATTGTGAATTTACTGGCAATTCGACCAATAGTTTTGCAACGTACCTGGCTGGCTATGAAGGTCACAAGATGGATTTCCAGTTGGTTCAAGATCAAGAATGCCATGATGAAAAAGATTACAGTGAACAGGCAATTCAGTATCTGACTGACCAGGCTTTTCTTCACCACATCACAGGTGTTGAGAACTTCTGCCTGTCAGAGACCACAACTCCGGCAAATCAATTCATGATTGAAGATCGATATTCACGCACCTGTTTCCAGGGGATTCTAATCAATATCGGAGCAGCACGAGTGTCTACCTCCGGCTTTGAACAATTCCAAGCTCTTCAAAATGAACACAAGGAACTTACTCTAGATACTTCTACCAAAGGAGAGGCTTTGGTTAAATTTGGAAAGGGCTCACTCACGGTTTCAATAGGTTCAATTGGCCTTGACACACCAATTGGTCACATCAAGTTTCATATTCTTAAAGTGTTGTGGTTATGAGCTGTGAGGTATATGGCGATTAAATGACTCTGCTGTCTGTCGGTGGAGTGGCGCGGGCTCATGTGCAATGGTGAGTTGCGGAGATGGCGCGCTCATGTTGGGTGATGGCACGATGGACACTAGTGCGTATCACTGTGGCCAAATGGGTGTCAGTAGGTATCAAATGTGAACTCTTACTGACAATGGTGATCTATGAAGGTGATGCTAGATGTGCATCCCGACGATTGATAATATCATCTAATGGATGATGTGAAGTATGATATTATTTGGATAGATTTATTCACTAAACTCGGCAGGTGAAGAGATTGTAAAGTACATGAACAGCGTCTGTGCACCAGCCTGTATTTTCCACCCTTTCCTAATACAGCAGCCCATCCTCCGTTCCCCTGTCTCCTAACAACTTAACCAAGCCAGCACAACAAAAAGCACCCACACCATTCTTGCTGTGCTTAGCCGACATGGATTGTCTGAATGTATATTTTAATAATACAGCTAATCAACTGGTCCAGAATGGAAGAACGATACCGGTCCTTCGACGATGGGGGCATCCTTGGCTAGCAGTTCCTCGAACCAAAAATGCCTCTCTTTCTGACAGAAACCGAACTTTGGCGACTGCACCGACGTTTTGGTCACCCCGCAACAGACTGTTTATATAAGCTTTTATCCAAATCAGGCCACGAGGGTATCTCCAAAGAAAATCTTAGTGAAATTTCTAAGTTTTGCCACCATTGCCAGTTGCACAGTCTGGCCCCCAAGCATTTCAAATTTTCAAGCTGCTCAATTCTTAACTATAATGAGTGCTAAAGATATCTGGCAAACACTACAATTACGGTGGATTGATACCTACCAGGGCCCCCCAATGTAATTACTCACGATGCAGGTACCAATTTCTCATCATTGGAATTCAGGAACGAAGCCCGTATCATGGGTATCACTTGCAGAGAAGTTCCCATCAAAGCTCACTGGTCGATTGGCAAACTTGAGCGGTACCATGCACCCTGGCGCCGGGCTTATGAAATTCTTTCGGCAGAGCTCTATAGAATCTACACCCCTAAGTCTATTCTTCAGATGGCAGTTAAGGCTGTCAATGACACAGCTGGACCCGACGGCCTGGTACCTACACTGCTAGTCTTTGGAGTGTCAACTAGGATTAACTTAGACTCCCCGCTGTCGCCAAATATAATACAATGAGCTGAGGCAGTCCAGAAGGCAATGAAAGCATTGCGAAGATCTTCGGCTCAGCGACAGGTTCGAGATGCCCTCAATACTCGAAATGGTCCTTCTGTTAGCAAAGTACTGGCCTTGCCCTTACAAAGTGAGGTACAAATGTGGCAGGAAAAGAAAGGTTGGCAAGGTCCCTTCAAGGTCATTTCAGTCGACGGCCATTCAATCACAATAGACCTACCCCAGGGGCCCACAGTGTTCCAGTCTACAGTAGTTCAGCCCTACCACTATAATTCAGAAACAGACCACCAGATTGAATTACTCGCCGATCCTAATACTAATAACAAGGAAATTTTAGAAGAAGAGGGATCCAAATACGAAAACCTACCATTGCACCCAAAGCGTGGCCGAGGTTGCCCTCCAGGCTCGAGTAACAAACCTAGGTCCATGGCAACGTATGTTTCAAAGAAGAAAGAGGGTGATCGTCTACTAGCTGTCAAGCTACATAACAATGGCATCATAACTGCCCTGGGGCCCTTTTCGAAGAATCAGATGCTGAGGAGATCAACAATTTGATTGGGCGCGGTGTTTTCAACTTTGAGCTGTTTGACAAAGTCCAGCACGGACAGCATAGACTGTTCAAATCCAGAATGGTCCGCGAAATCAAGGGTAAAACTGAGAAGCTGTATGAAAAATCTCGTCTAGTTATTCAGGGCTTTAACAATCATGAAAAGAACCAAATACTTACCCAATTGCCTACTATTCAGAGGATGAGCCAACATCTAATCCTGGCTTTAGCACCTTCCCTCTTGAAACAAGGTCTATATCTGGAGCTACGAGATATCACCCAAGCTTATCTGCAGTCACAAACCAACCTTAACAGTGTAATCCTGGCATCTTTGCCAACGGAACTCCAACCTAAGTTCCCAGAAGGAACGATCATCAGGGTCATCAACCCTTTGTACGGCATTGCAGAAGCAGGTGTCCATTGGTTCACAACCTACCAAGGTCATCATAAGGACAAGTTGCAAATGCAAACCTCTAACTAAGACCCCTGTTTATTGGTCAGTACAAAAGACCCATTTGCAATAATAGGCATGCAAACAGACGACACGCTCATGCTGGTATCCCCCGAATTTTCAGCCAAAGATGATAACAAATTAAAAAGAGCTGAATTCAGGGCTAAAGACAAGACCAAGCTGACCGCAGGCACTCCAATTGACTTCAATGGTGCTAAACTTTCAGTAGGAGAAGATGGTGTTATCCTTATAGTACAGAAGGGCCAAGGCTCTAAATTAGAACCTATCAATAACAACGCCCGTGATTGTGGCCAGAGATACTTGGAACAGCGAGCCCGTGGCGCCTACATAGCCTCTATTTGCCAACCCGAGGCCTCGTTTGATCTCTCAACAGCAGCACAAATCCAAAAGCCAGAACTAGCAGACTTTGAAAATTTGAACAAGAGGATTAGATGGCAAAAAGAAAATATTGCCAGGGGAATTTGTTACGTACCACTGGACCTAGAGAAAGCAAAATTATTCGTCTTTGCAGATGGATCTTTTGCAAACAACAAAGACCTTTGTTCACAAATAGGCTTTGTGGTGGTACTTGGCAACAAAATAATCCAAGGAAATAGCTTTGCACTGAAGGGTAACATTATCCACTGGTCGTCAACTAAATGCAAGAGAGTTAACCGGAGTGTCCTTGCTTCTGAGATTTATGGAATGGTAAATGGATTTGATGTTGGTATTTCTCTAACTACAACAATACAAATGATTACTAGTCAGCTCAATCTTCCACCAATCCCTTTGGTAGCTTGTACTGACTCCTACTTGCTATACAAGTGTCTAGTCAAACTAGGTACTACTAAAGAAAAATGTCTGATGATTGACATCATGGCCTTAAGGCAATCCTACAAACGAAGGGAAATAACTGATGTACCATGGATTCAAGGAAAAGATAGCCCAGCTGATTCAATGACTAAGGCATCACCTAACAAAGCCTTAGAGTAGTTGATTGACACAAACAAGGTTGTGATTAAAATCGAGGGATTAGTAGACCGGCCGAAAGTAGAGAGTAAATTGGGCAAAGACTGACAAAAAGAAAACTGCCAGTGTTGTTTGTCATTACATAGATCTTGGCACAATTCAGGGGTACAAGGCTGAATATTCAGCCTCGTGTAATTTTATCATAGATGTATCACTACTGTAGTTTTAAACAAGAACATATAATTATCCCAACGGACATTGTTATCTGATCAGATATTGAGACACAGTCTATCCAAAATCTCCATCATAGACAGTGCTTGTATCCTTTGAGAGTGTGTAGTATTCTCTCGAAATTGTTTGATCCATTTGATTGTATCCTACAAGTGAAATTCCTATTCCTGGAGAATCTTGAGAGCTTGAAGCATAAGTATAGTAGAAGAAATAGCTCTCCCTAGCACGCTTTGACAATATTTGATTGTGTGATACTCTTTCCTCTTCTATACTCTGGCTACCCACAACAACTCTGTGTGGGTGTCAGGATTTGTTATGAATGATGAGCACTGGAGATATTCTTGGGATAGACTTAGAGACAGTTGTGATATAATGCTCGAGAACTGAGTTGTAGACTTTAGAAGGGATTATTATTTACTAAAGTATAATGGATAAAGTGTGTGATCTATGTTGGACACTTTTGGGGGCAGTGCCTGACTACCTGTCTAAATACATGAGAAGCTGGTCCGTGCACTGCTATCACTTTTCGACATCCTGATCCTCAACAGATCTTTACAACCACTATGTAGCTTACCTCAATTATGTAGGCACAGCGACTATATTAATCCATGACCTAGACCATGCACGTCTCTACGTTATGTTAGCACGGACTAGGATTACAACACTCCCTCTGTTGATGTGCTGGCTCAGAGCAATTGTGACACGGAAGTGACTGTTTCTCAGTGGATTTGTGTTTGGGTTTTGGCTTTTGTTAGTGGATCTACTAGTTGGTCTAGTGATGGAATATGTGTGACTTTTATGCGACCATTTTTGTACTGTTCTCTGCAGTAGTGGTTCCTCAGTGCTATGTGTTTGGATCGCTTATGGTTATCATGGTTTTTGATCAGAGACAGTGCTGATTGGTTGCTGACGTTCAGGTTGGTACATTCTGTTCCTTCTATGAGCTTTGTGAGTTTGAGTTCTTCAAATAGAGATTTGATCCATTGTAGTTGTCGACAGGTCTCTGTGGCTGCAAGATACTCTGCTTCTGTTGTTGAGAGAACTACTTCTCGCTGCAAATGTGATTTCCAGAAGATGGGTCCAGATGCAAGCCTGATTAATGTCCCGGATTTCAAACAACTGGTCGAGGGATCGGCTGCAAAATCTGCATCTAAGTATGCCTCGAGGATTGGTTTCTCGTTGCTTCTGGTAAATCTGATGCCTTTATCCGGATGTTTGGCTATGTAGCGAAGGATGCGGCAGGCAGCTGAGATGTGCTCTGCAGATGGATTGTTTAAGAATCTTGCAAGGTGATTTACAGCGAAGGCAATGTCAGGACGTGTGTTATTGGCTAGGTATTGGAGACCTCCGATGATCGAATTGTACTCTAGCTGTGATTGCCTTGAACATTGAGAACCGTTGGGTTCGATTAGCCTTTCTATTGGTGTATTTGTTGGCTTACAGTCATCTAATCCATGTCGCTTTAGAAGGGTGCGGACGTATTGGCCCTGAGAAAGTTCGAGTTTAATTTCATTTTCCTTGATGTATATGCCAAGAAATAAGTTTGTGTTGACGCGTTTGAGGTTATATTTTTTGTTTAATGCTCGCATTAATAATTCTATTTTTGTATTGTTTGGTCCTATGACTTGAAAGTCATCTACATGTAGGAGTACAAATAGATCATTTTGCGCATTTGAATATAAGCACACGTCTGATGTTGTTGGATGAAGGCCAAGTGTTGCTAGGGTTGCTCTTGCGTCATTGTACCAGAGGGCTGCTGCTTGTTTGAGGCCGTAAAGGCCTTTCCTTGGGTGGATGACATGATTTCCCTCTTTAAATCCTTTTGGTAACTCCATGTATAGATCAATTTTGAGGTCTGGATTGAGGAAGGCTGCTGGAACATCACCTTGACATCTGTACCATTAAAGGTAATGGGCTATTACTAACATAATCCTACCTGTTTCAGGCCTCGGGGTAGGGGCGAAGGTTTCCTGATAGTCGATGCCGGGTCTTTGAGTAAATCCTTTTGCGGTGCATTGTGCCTTCCATTTATCAACACTTCCATCCGCATTGTACTTCTTTTTGAAGACCCATTTGCATTTCATTGGCTTTCGACCTTTTGGTAATTCTTCGCATTTAATTATGTGAAATGTTCCGGTGTCAATGAGTGATTTTATTTCCTCATTTGTAGCCTTTTTCCATTTTTGAGCCTCTGGGCTGGACATTGCTTCTTCCCAGATCTTTGGGCCACTTGATTCAAGTGCTGACTTTCCATGATGGAGGCAATAATAGTCAACTCGTTTTACTGCTCGTCCACGTTTTGTACGCATCATGTCTCCCTCTGGCGAGCAGGCTCTCTTTTGGCCAGCTTGGGATTTGACTGGATCCCAACCAGTCATGATGAAATCATTTGGTTGTAGTTCTGATTCGGAACTTTGTGCGTTATCTGTTTGGTTGCGAGAGATATTTGATATGTCAACTTTTCCAATACCTGCCCCATTGTTTACATTGATTATTTCTGAGCTACCTTTCTGTTGTATTAACCCAGTCTCCGGTGAATGTGGCCTTTTGTGCCCAGCTATTGATGGTATTGGGTCCCAACCTGTCACAATACAATTGTATTTCTGGGATTCCTGATTTTCTGGTAATTTTGTGTTTGGATATTGTTCCGAATCACTTTCAGGAGAGTTGAGCTCAATTGGATTGCTTATGTCAGGGTTTGAGTTTATATCTGACTCCAATGGGTCTGGTTGCGGATTGATTAATGCCAAGGGATTGGGACTCGTATGCTGCCAGGTTGATTGAGGCACCGGAGGGGTGGTTGGAGGCTGATCAACGTAAGTTTTGTCATTCTTTTCAAGAGAAGGTAGCGTTATAAATGTATTGTTAGGTGGCGGAGGTTTATTTGCAGGTATTGGGTCGTTATTTAGCTCAGATTGAGGTATGTTTCCTGGGTATTGACTCAGATCTGGCGGTGATGCGTTTAATGGCAGATTGTTAGGATCTGATGTTGACGCATCTTGGTTGGGCAGTTTGTTGTGCGGCAATGAAGGACTTTGGTATGTGCCTAATGTGGGTGTGATTGGTTGATCGTTGTTCCAGTAGTTTGTGGCTCTTTTCTTATTTATTTGGTCTAGTTCATCTCCTAATAGAACATCTTCATTAAATGTTGCGTGTGGAGTGAAACTGACAATCCACTTCCATCCTTTGGTTGGAGTTTTGTGTGGATGGAGTATGAGGAAGTTCTTGGAAGTGTTTACTTCGAAGCCTAGGAACCACCCTTTTTCTGCCCTTGGTTCAAATTTGCTTGGTTTAGGACTGATTAATTTGTATGCTCGACAGCCAAATTGTGGTAGATTCCTGAGATCAATTTTATCCATGTGGGGTTGTCCTAGGCTTTGTAAGAAGTCGATGATGGGGATCTTTTTTGTTTGTAAGCAGTTTAACCTATTGAGAATGAAGCATGTGTTAGAGTTATGAGCTTGAGCAAATATGGAGGTTATAGCGGAATCAGTGTCGGCGGTTAGACCGATACAGTAAGTCTCGTATGAAGTTGTAGAAGGAAGAATTGACTGGAAACAAGTGTATTGAGATGTATGGTTCTGAGTAAACTGAGCTGATAAGAGTGAGATTGCGTGTGCGCATATCTTATCAGCTGAGGTTTTTGACCAGTATTTATCAATCTCCATGGATCATAAGTTATGATCCCTGTAGATGTAAATCTATATACGTACAGATATATGAGCCAGAAATATAAAGCTAAATACATGTGTGTCGGAATAGATCCCAGAAACCTTTAACCTGCATTTGATATATAATCATCTGATGGAATGCTAGTATGAAATAATTGCCAATATGCATTAAACTTTCCGCGAGGAATATGCTGATGACAATGATATAGGAAGGTGAATATGATAACCTAATTAGCCGGACTTACAAATGAGTTATCCTTGGCATTCCAGGATATACGTTATTTCAACAGCATGCATGTTGCATCGCGTAGGACCAGTAACATGGAGGCATATTTGCATCTATAAGGATGGACCTTGTTACTCTGAGAACTACTCTGTCGGCAGCTTCTGATGCTCCATTCTGTTCTGGTGTGTAGGGAGCTGACGCAAGGCTACGTATTCCATGTTGTTCACAAAAGACTTTTGTCTTAGAGAATTTGGATCCTCTGTCTCTAAAGATAGTTCGCACTCGTTTGTCATAAATATGGTGCATGATTTTAACCCATTGCACTAATGATGAGGCGATTTGGTCTTTTGTTTGGCTGGTGAGTACCCAATGCATGCGAGTTTTCGCGTCAGTGATTATTACGGCGTACTGCTTTTCATTGACAGATGGGACTAGTTTACCTAGGGTGTCCACAAATACTTTGTCCAATGGCTCATACGGTGTTGGCCTTGGTTCCCGCGACACATGTTGTTGAGCCTTGCTTAGATGGCATGTTTCGCATATTTTAAGATCACTTGTGTCAATGCCTTCAAGTCCTAAAGAGTGATCTTTTGTCTTCTTAAGAATGTTTTGTGCAATGTGTCCTAGTCTTTGATGCCAGCGTTGCGCATTGCTGGTCTTCTGAATCCTCGCTACCCCAGGTGCTGCGATGGATTTATCTTTGATGCGCTTGTCATGTAACAGGGGATGAATGTAGTAGACGTCATTGTGGAGAATTAGTTGGGCAATGGGCACGTCTCTCTGTTCATGATTATGTTTTACTAGGAGCATTTTGGCATAGTCAGGGAACACCCCTGCTATTCTTTGTAGTCTACCTGCAGAGACAATACCAGAGGCCGATCTGGGTGAGTATAAGCAGTCATTTATAATCACTTGTTGTTGCCCAATCTTTATAGTTGCGCTTCCTTGTTCAGTTAGCAATGATCTGCCTACGGCTTGGTCAAATTGAAAGGGATTTTGTCGATTGTATATTTCAGCAAACACGGATCTATCAGGCAAAAAGTGGTGCGAAGCACCCGTGTCAAAGATTATAGGTAGTTTATTGTTTCAGGATGCTGATGCAGCTACTCCGCTTGATATTTTTTCGTCGCAGGGCTTGCTAAGCAGCGCTTCCATTTGACTCCTATAATACTCCTCATCTTCACTTTTGCTGGCCTCAGCAATTGCCTTCCAGTTTCCCAATCTTTCACCATATTTTTGGATATTCTCCTTCCATTTCTGCCCTTTCTGACCAGTTGCATGTTCTGGATGTTGCTTGAAGCATTTTTTATTAGTATGTATATGCTTACATCTCTTGCACTTGGCGTCGGGATTTGGTGATGATTTTTGTTTGGCTGCAGAAGCGCTATGGATGGGTTCATAGGTGTTGATTTGCCTATGATTGTTTGCAGCGACAGTGCGAAGTGATGACATCATTGACCTTAGGGATGTCGGTCTGTCTGAAGCATCGATGGCTCTGTTTTCTCTCCAGGAGCTTAACCAGGGGACATTAATAGTCCCGACTAAAAAGAATCCCGCAGCTGCGGTCTCAGAAATGGCCCATTGGGTTGGTTTGTCATCGGACATACTAAGGGCTTCAGCTGCGGTGATCATATTCTGGTAAGCAGTCTGGAATTTGTTGCAGTACTGCTCTATTGAGTACGTGAACTTGACTGCTTGGAATTGTCGGAGCGCATCGATGTAGGTGGCCGAGGATGTTTCTCTTCCAGGCGAAGAGACGCTGTTGTACAGGGCTTTGGCGGAAAGTCTTATGTGGTCCCTGGGCCAGACTTTCTCGCTGAGACGTTCGAGGATTATATTCCTTGCCTCTGTCTCATGGTTCTCCCATGTGAAGACTGCTCTTTGGTGAGTCCTCCATATCTCCTCCCAGGCATCATTTGTTATTTGGTCTTCACGTTTTGGTTCACTTGGTCGAAAGATGGGATCGACGTCGCGATCATTGTGGATGACGTGGCCGGTGAGGTCGCGTTTGGCCAATTGTGCCCGAAGTGATGGGTCCCATCAGCTAAAAGAATCTGTTTCGCCGAGGATAACAAGTGAAGTGTTTTTGGACATGTTTAACTCGTGTGCAGAGGAAAACGCCGGGGTCATAACCTGTTATGAATAATGAGCACTGGAGATATTCTTGGGATAGACTTAGAGACAGTTGTGATATAATGCTCGAGAACTGAGTTGTAGAATTTAGAAGGGATTATTATTTACTAAAGTATATTGGATAAAGTGTGTGATCTATGTTGGACACTTTTAGGGGCAGTGCCTGACTACCTGTCTAAATACATGAGAAGCTGGTCCGTGCACTGCTATCACTTTTCGACATCCTGATCCTCAACAGATCTTTACAACCACTATGTAGCTTACCTCAATTGTGTAGGCACAGCAACTATATTAATCCATGACCTAGACCATGCACGTCTCTACGTTATGTTAGCACAGACTAGGATTACAACAGGATTGCCTTCTGTATAATCTATATATATGTGGAGATAACCATAATCTAGTGTTCTATGGTTCTGGTCTGGCCTTTTGGCTGAGTGGTTATGCAACTATCTCATGCATAATGTAGGATGGCACCCTTTAGCCTGAATACCAGCCCTCTGACCCCTGGGTCTTCCTTGCTGTCTACATGCTATTCTGACAATGGGACACCTTTACTCCAAGGGGCAAACAGAGTGATCGTACTTTTCTTTATATCAAAGGTTCCATTATTGTATGGTAATAAATAAATAATTTTGTATTCCTGGCTTCCTATTCTATTTATAAATTCATTGTCAGACACTTCTTCTAAACTTTGCTTAATTATCCTGGAAATTGGATGATTTGGCATAAGTGTTAATCCTCTTACAGCATATTTTCTTCTGCTTTTGTTTAATCTAATTTCAGGAGGGCAGAGACATGCTTCTACCTACATTGGCCAAATGGGTGATGTTCTGAAACAGCAAAATATTTTCCTTAATGCTATATTTTGTAGCCCCTGCAGAAGATCTGCCAAGTTTTGTTGCCCACTTTACCAGACTGGACTAGCATAGTCAGAAATAGTCATGATGCAGGCCTGGTAAAGTTGTCTCATAGCAATATGACTAAGTCCTCTCTCAATGTTTGTCAGTCTTGCCATCCTCTGGAAAGCTGCTTTTGCCTGGGCTACCCTTGCTGTTATGTGATGTTTGAAGGTTAGTTTTTGATCAAACCATACACCCAGCCATTTTACAACAGGGGAAGTAGAAATTGTTCTTCCACATGGTAAGGTCAATGGGCATTCTCTGGCTACTTTTGATTTTGCAAAGTGAATGATTTCAGTCTTTTCTATATCAAATATGACGGCATTTGTTTTTTCAACATCTTGTAATCTTTGATATTCTCTTTCCAATATTTCAATGTTCTTCTTGAAGCTGGTAGATGAGACAGACAATGCAATTTCATCAATGTATGATATGAACTGGCCTTCTCTAGAGCTGAACATATCTCTGATATAGATTAAAAAAAGTATAGGTGAAATTGGGCTTCCCTGTGCAATAGAATAGATTAGAATAGAATGGAATTGAATAATAGTCCCTACTGAGTCTATGACCATGAAGGACTGCTAAAACCAGACAGTACACCTCCAAAATTTACTTGTTTTTATATGTGATTTATTTTCAATCTTTTCCAATAGACAATGACGGCTTAATCCTAACTTAATTCCTTCCTAAATCCTCCTCTTATTTCTATCATCATCTGATACACCCATTTACCTTTTGACTCCACTTTACACCCTCTCCAAATGCCACCTCCTTGTTGATATATTTGTCTCCTTGATATTCTTAAGAAAGATACGTGGAACACAGTATTGCATTGTAAATGTTTGACTAAAGAGCACTACAGCTACAGATTGTGATGGTCTTAAAGTAGTATTTTATTCAAACAGAACTCAGAGCTAGATACAAATGAAAATCTAAAAGTAACAAGCAGAGACATGACAGAAAGGCTCCTATTTATTTACAAGATTGTGATCTCGTTCCCTCATTTCATACCATTCTCAAAATAGACCATGATCTGTCCTCCGACAAACACCAGCATCTCCGTCTATTTTAATTCAGCTTCATTTTAATGTTAGCAATTTAAGTTATTAAAATAGTTCATAATGCATTTGGTTTAGATGTCTCACGGCTGGTGGTCGAGCCGTCCTGTCTGCAATCTAAATTTGTTATTTAAGAATAGGTTTGCATGAACTGGGCCAAGGCCAATACGTGGGTCTAATGAGTTGTGGAGGGGTTCATGACATGTTTGATGTTTTATATGGTTGAACATTTCAAGCCTTATATGTTAGGCAGCAGCCTAATGATAACCAGGTATGAGCGTGTGACACACATGAAATTTATGCACTGCTGGGAAGGTCATGTGACCTGTCTGGCTTAGTTTACATGAGTAGGTGAAATGTTACCCCTAGACAGATATAATACAGGGTTTTTTCAATCCCAATCTTTGTGCTCATTAATAGCTTAAAGCTGAGTTGGGTTCCATTCAAGCTGCTTTTAAGTTCTATCCTTTCATGCCTATGATTACTACAGCTTAGCAGAAGATGCTCAGGTGTTTCTCGTCTCCCACATGTACACCTATCACTACCTCTTTGCCCTCGCTTGTAAAGATAGGAGTTAGTCTAACCATGACCAGTTTTTAGTTGAAAATATGTACTGGCCACTTACCTTCCTATTCCTGATGGTAGACTAATACTATTGTTAATTTTCCAACTGAATACTTTTGTATATGTCAGTGGATTATTTTACTTTTTTTGATCATTATTTTGAAGGTATTCCAGCCATTGTTGTTGCAATCTTATTTGAATTGTATTTCTTGCCATTGAAAAACTAGTCTCAACTATTTCTGTTGAAATTTTCGATGCTTCCTTGGCCAGTTTATCTGCCACTTCATTATCTGGAATTCCTGATTGTCCTGGTATCCAGTGGAGCTGAATTGAAGAAAGTTTACTGTTGATATTCTGTCCAGCTTCTATTGCTCTAAGCTGACAAGCCTGTCCAGGATTGTCAGAAGGTGTCTGGAGTCTGTGAAGGGCTGCTTGGTTGTCACTAAAGATATGAAAGCTCAATCCAGGCTGAGTATACTATCTTGAATACTCCATGGCTAGAGTAATAGCTTCCAATTCTCCTTTATAAACCAGAGCTCCTGGTCCTATGTTAGTTTGGTGTTGATGTTGGATTCTGCCGCAACTCCTAGTACCTGCAAAGCTTACTCCAACACCAGTGCTTTCTGCCATCAATGAGGCATCAGTGTAGATATATATAACTGAAGACCAGTCAGTTTGTTGCAGCAAGGATAGATGTCTCTTTGCTGCTTCATCCTTTGGGATCTTCTCAATTGTTACTGTATAAGGGAGGGCCAGCCTCCATGGTTTGAATTCAAATTGTCTAATTTGCTCCATGGTATCAGAATCAACCAGATTCTGGATGGATTCCATCATCCTAACAAGCTGTGTGGGCTTTGGCAGTTTGAGTTCCTTGTTGAATTCCATATTTATAGGATGGAGTCTCGAGAGTTTTGCTAGGCATAATTCATACTGCCTCATTTTTCTTGAATGTCAATCCAGGGTCAAACCAGATGCCAAGCCAATGCACTGATTCCATAGGCTTAACAATATTGCCCATAGTTAATTTTATTGCAAAATTTCCTGCATTTTTCTTTCTTGTGAAATGCATCAGTTCTGTCTTTGAAAGATCAAACTGGACTGCATTCTTGGTACCCAGCTCAAAGATCTGGGCTGCTTCCCTCTCAAGGATTTGTATATTTTTCTTCAGGCTGGTTGAGGCTGTTGTCAAGGTGATGTCATCCATGTAGGAGATAATTTTGACAGTATTTCTCCTGCATTATCCCTTAATATAGATAAAGAATAGAGTTGGTGACAGGACTCCCCTGAGGAAGACCTGTATTTATCTCACTAAATTCCTCTTTTTCTCCATCAAATGATAGCTGTAGGCTTCGTCCCTCTAAGAAGGAACCGACCCAAGCTATAAGATTGATTGGTAATTTGAGCTTCTGCAGTATTTGCAGGAGTTGATTACATGCAACTTGATCAAATGCCACCTTGACATCCGGGAAGAGGGTTGATGTGACCTTGTTGAGTTGTGTTGGAAATGCAGACACAGAGTGTTGTGGACCTACGGGCCCTCCATTTTGTCTAGGTTCCCGACACAATCTTGTGTGTTCAAGAAGTTGGAATGGGTAGTATGGTAGCGCTTCAGGGTACCTATTATATAAATGAGCGGCTGTATGGCGCGGGCACAAGGAGGTTATTGGAGGGTTTTCTATGCCTAGATTGCACTACACTTGTTTATGGTGTGGCTTAGGCTACGTGTCGCTTACAATTGTACTTGTAGCGCACACTTTCCACACATTAAGCTGTAATCCGAACATGACACTCTTTTAGTCAACTTCTACTTTTGTTCCATAAATATGGCACCTATTTAATTGCGCAATATTCCCAACGAGTTGTTTATTAATTTCTACCTCATTGTTGAGAATTAGTGCTGCATCTATGGCCGACTTCTTCAGCCAACCCCCAATCTGAGAAGGATCCAGTTGTGTTCAGGCCCACTTTAGATCACATAACTTGATATGGCTAGTATTAGGCAAGTGTAACCAACAGGACAAGCAATCCTGTATCAATGATACGTCATTAACATACAGCAAATGACAACACCAGTATCTCATCCATACATGATAATATGATCACATGACACAGGTATATCTAATGATATGATTGTTGAATGGCTGAATGGTTGGGAGTTATTGCTATTGAGGGTATAGTTTGTATACCGTTTTTGTGTATAAATACTCGCTGCTAGAGCTCTGTACATGGTCAACCTTTTCTACTCTTATCTTCAATAGTCATCAATATAGCAGATCTACAATACATATCCTTCTTCTTCACGTTAGACTTAAAGCGCTATCTTATATCCACCCAAGTTGATTGTTACATCCATTGCGACCATTCTTAGACTTCTCATAACCTCGTTATCACATTAGATCCAGCAAATCTTATGTCTCTGCCAGATACCCTGAAGCGCTAACATACTATCCATTCCAACTTCTTAAACACACACAAGATTGTGTCGGGAACCTAGACAAAGTGGAGGGCCCGTAGGTCCACAACACTCTGTGTCTCTATTTCCAACATTATACCATCTGGTCCAGGGGTGATTTATTTGATATGGGAAGAGTGTTGTGCTGTTGATGGCTAGGATTACGATGCACAAGGGTAATGATCACTGAGGATGAAGGAAGAACTTTCCAGGTGGCTTCATGATGAGTAGAGGAACAATGGAGCAATGTATCAAAAGTGTTTCTACATTATTCTACCATATGGAGGATACTAGAATATTCTCAAGGGGCGAGGTTAGGACAGTGTTCCACAGGGTGCGTATGTGGTCTAACGGAGATCTAGGTGGTAGATGAAGGTGATGAGTGGGTCGAAGGGATGACTAGTCTTCTCTAGGAAGAGACAAATAGGTAGATAGTAGCAATAGAGGCTACACATGGGTCTTTCTCAAGGATGAGTTTTTGACAGTATTCCACAGGGTGCGTTGTATAGCCTAGTGAAGATCTAGGTGGTAAGTGAGGATATTTAATGGGTCAAAGTGATGACAGGTCTTCACTAGGAAGAGATGAATGGGCAACTAATTGCAGTAGATGTTACACGTGGGTCTTGCTGATGAAGAGCTGAAAAGAGTTAAGTGGTCTTCCCGAAGAAGAGATGGGTAAATAAATGTATTGTTAAGGTAATTGAAGAAGACGTTGTGTGAAGAATAAAGCTTCTTCACACTGAGTATTTATATACATAAAATTACCAAATAGCACGTAACACACAGCCTCTATGCCAAACAATCTGCTACACATCACCTAATGAAACCAGCCTACTCTTATCAGTCTTCCTTGCCGGTTTTAAAAATGCATTGAACTATTATTTGCGTTATAGCCTAGCCGTCCACATGACGTTTCATATTATGCTATGCCACAACAATCCATGAAAAATATTCTGTGATACTCATTTGGGAAAAGGAGGCGAGAGTTTAGCCACCTCAGATGTGCATATAAGTAGCTCTTTCTACATCCTAAATCCTCATAGTTCTGAATACCAAATATATCAGCAGTTCACATTGATTCATCAATAATCATCTATAAACCTTCTGCCAATTAACCTCCATAAGCTCTTGCCTTTACAACAAAGAGCAAGCTCTTTCTAGCTCCGACTATTCCAATGTGGGCCAGGTCCAACTACCTGGCTGGTAAGTATTCCATTCCACTTGATCAGCATAGGGAGGAGAGGGGAAAAGTGTTGTGCTGGCTCGGTTGAGTTGTTAGGAGACAGGGGAACGGAGGATGGGCTGCTGTATTAGGAAAGGGTGGAAAATACAGGCTGGTGCACAGACGCTGTTCATGTACTTTACAATCTCTTCACCTGCCGAGTTTAGTGAATAAATCTATCCAAATAATATCATACTTCACATCATCCATTAGATGATATTATCAATCGTCGGGATGCACATCTAGCATCACCTTCATAGATCACCATTGTCAGTAAGAGTTCACATTTGATACCTACTGACACCCATTTGGCCACAGTGATACGCACTCAGTGTCCATCGTGCCATCACCCAGCGTGAGCGCGCCGTCTCCGCGACTCACCATTGCACATGAGCCCGTGCCACTCCACCGACGGACAGCAGAGTCATTTAATCGCCATATACCTCACAGCTCATAACCGCAACAAAAAGTGCATTTTGAAAGGCCTTGCATTTTCCTTCAAAAGACTCCTGTAACTGATTCTCTGCTGACCTGATCAATGGAGCACTGTTTTTTTGTCTATCCTTGATGTAGGACATTGTTGTTGAAATTGGCGCAACTTGGCAATGAAGAGCCACATTAACATGGAACGTAATAAGGTTCGAGTATCACTAGCCACATTCATGCAGACTCATACATTGACCAGCCTCACAATTATCTAGCATAAACTAGTGAATTGTGTCCTTCACTTAGCTGTGGTAATTAGTTTAAATAGCGCTCTGATACTAAGTGGGTTTAATCAACAACTTTCCACTATAGTTTTCAGACTCTTCAATCTCCCAACTTGCTTCACAAAGTGATATTAAATATAAGCCTAACAGCTTTGTTACGGTTTGACCATTGTTTGAGCTTGGGCGGATGCCTAAGCCTAATATTGAGAATTATTGCAATGAGGCTGTATGGGGGAGATAAAGCTGAACAAAACGGCACTACTAGGCAGGAGGTGGAAACGTTATTACAACTTAGTGACACCTGGAAATACATGACTTGGTAATAAGTATTGTGCCTAAGGACAAGTCACTAGTCTGTATATTCACCAGGAGGATTAACGCCCATAAATACCTGTTAGTAGTAGGTAGATTTATCTTTTATCCTTATATAGTTTATGAAATCAATTTATTCATTACCAACTCGGTTTCTGTCACAAGCTTAAGCTTCTCAACACAACTTCCAAACAACAATTGTTACAGGAAAACTCCCTTGTGCGTGTACTATCTGCGCCAGTACAGTAGAGATTGAATCTAGGGTTTAGTCAGCTTTAGAGACTACCAAGGGTGTAGATTGGAAACGGTTGCTAAGCATCAGAGACTGTTATGATCGGCGTTGTTAATTAAAATCCCTTATGTAAATAGCAAGATGTAGGAGACTTTTGTTGTCACGGACCGAGAGCTTATTCTGAATCAATAGAAACCCTGTACGAAGACATCTGTGGTATTCTGCTATACTCTATTCCATACCATTCTAATCTATTCTGTTCTGTTCTGTACTTGTCTAGACTATTCTATTCTGTATGAGAGTATACTGGAAAGTTCGAGAACAATAGAAAGGAATATATAATGGGCAATTGGGATAACTTTATTTGGGCAGATTATGGTCTTGTACTTTAGGAACCTTATTGATAATCTTGAATATCTTTGTACCTCGATCTATTGAACACCTGAACTCTTGACCTTTTGACACCTGACATCTTGTCTTCTCGACTTATCAACTCCTGAACAACCATTGACCTCTTGAACCATTGACTTAACAAACTACCGACCCTCCAAAGCATCCAGTTATTGACATTTGTCTCTAGATTTCGATAATTAACTGATTTTATTTTGGACTTGCTCTGCTGTATACCAACACCAATTGATCCGGCGACAGACATGGCCTTAAATATGGATTGAGCATCCTCTTTTTCTAGGAATTCATTCCAATGACCCTGCTTGACTATTTTGATTGCTGAGAAGTATTTGTTCCTGCTTTCTAAATATGCATTTTTGATATAGAGATCATCTTTATTGAATTTCAGCATCTTATGATTTCTAGTCATTTCTTTTCTCATCATTTTTAAGTCCTTATTCCACAATGGCTTTGATGTATGTTGAAATGACTTCATTGACATACATACCCTTGCAGCCTTGGTCACACATTTGGTGAGTTCCTCTGCTGCTTCTTCTAGTTGAGTAAAGGTCAAGTGGGAGCCTGACATTAAGTATTCAATCCTATCATTTTCATATAGGGCATTTATGTCATCAAGGGCAAGAAGAGAGTGTTGTTCCGGACTTATTCTTGGAGGATGGTGGCAAATTTGCCCCAGTCTACTTGATTAATATTAAGCCTTGGTTGAGGTTGACTACTTGGCTGAAGGTCTGAAAGATACTCAAGGGTGAACAAGATTCCATAATGATCAGATCCCATGTCAGCCATGATTTGCCAGTCCTTAATTCTATTTGCAGTATTTGAAGTTGCAAAGGTCAAATCTATTACTGTTGCTTTTTCCATGTGTTGCCTGAAAAAGGTACCCTCACCAGGACTGTTGATTAATTCCATCTTTTGTGTCTCACACCATTCAACCTATTTCTCTGAGGGACCAGTTGGAATTGACTCTGACTCACACAGGGGATGGTGAAGGTTGAAGTCCCCAAGAAGGATGGACCTAGATCCGAGTTGTTGATTGTACAGGTGTGCTTCAATGGTTTTACCCCTCTGACCTGCGTGATCATGCTGGTTGTAAATATTAGTTAAGTCTATTTTGCCTGCTCTATGAATCACTTAAAGGATCTGGATGTCTAGATCTGTTGGTGACTAAATAGCTGTTGTAATGGAAGTTGTGTAGAGAAGCTCAAGCTGTTAGGCTTATATTTAATATCACTTTGTGAAGCAAGTTGGGAGATTGAAGAGTCTGAAAACTATAGTGGAAAGTTGTTGATTAAACCCACTTAGTATCAGAGTGCTACTTAAACTAATTATTACAACTAAGCAAAGGGCACAATTACTGGCTTATTGTGGATAGTTTGGAGGCTGGTCAATGTATGAGTCATCATGAACCTGGCTATAGAACCTATACCTTTCTATGTTCCATGTTAATGATACCCTTCATTACCATATAGCACCAATTTCAACAGGAGGTATAAATCAGCATGAGGTATAGTCTCAAGGATGAGGGTTTGACAGTGTTCCATGGGGTGCGTTGTATAGCCTAGTGAAGATTTAGGTGGTAATTGAGGATATGTAATGGGTCAAAGTGATGACAGGTCTTCACTAGGAAGAGATGAATGGGCAACTAATTGCAGTAGATGTTACACGTGGGTCTTGCTGATGAAGAGCTGGAAAGAGATAAATGGTCTTCCCGAAGAAGAGATGGGTAAACAAATGTATAGTAATGGTTAAGTAAGGAAGACGTTGCGTGAGGAGTAAAGCTCTCCCACACTGAACTATTATATACAAGAGTAGAAGCATTTGCCAGCCGTAATGAATCGTAAGCAATTCTTGCCAATATCTTCGCATTGATGGCTGTGTTCTTGTCCTTCTCTTCATGACTCTCTTTTATATCCTTGCATGAATTTGTACATGACTAATTGTATAGGGGAAGCTATTATTAAATTGATGGTTATAATTAACTACCCCTTCATCTTGTCACAAATTAATATTAGTATTATAATTCTAATTACGGATCCATGATATATAGGGTTCACAGAAGAGGTACAGGTAAAGTAATGGGTGAGGTTTGTACAATAACGGCTGTCATCTTTAGAGAAGAGATAAGTAGGTGAACAATAGGTATGAGTATAAACAGAAGACGTTGCGTGAAGAAGAATACTTCTTCACGCTAGGTATATATGTACATCATATAATAGGACAGCCCTAAGCACTGTCTCGAACAGTGATACTATGTAATTCCTATGAAACTGCCCTATGTTCCTGAGTATGTCCTAATTGTTTAGGAACTCAAACTAACACCGCGTTGTGTTTTGGCATGGAACTCCCCATGAAACACCATCCTAGCTTCTACTGCGTTTATCCATGAAAGTAGCTCCCCCTTTAACACGCGAGCTCCTGCGAGCCTGGTTATTTGAGCAATTTTTTAGTGGACCAGGTTTAGTGGGATAGCGCTGGTGAAAGGTTCCAACAGCAGCGGTGTTGTCAAGGTTAATGGCTGGTTCCCAAGTCGGATCGCTTTCGCCTACCCATTTGACTAGGTATTGTAATCCATTATACTTTGTAGTCCGCGAGTCATAAACCTCCTCGACCTCAAACTCCTCTTCTTCATTGACAATTATTGGCGGAGGAGGTGGTTGAAACTGACCAGGAACGGGATCATGAGGAGAAGGTTCCAGTAGGGAGACATGAAAAACTGGGTGTATTTTCATTGATTTCGGGAGATCTAGGCAATATGCATAAGGGGATATTATTTTATTAACCCGAAATGGACCTATTTTTTTCCAATTAAGTTTTCGAGAGTTCCGTGTGGTCCTTATATTTTTTGCCGATAGAAATACGAAGTCACCGACCTGGTGATTGGGTGCAGGTTTTCTCGCCTTGTTTGCGGCTTGCTCCTGTAGGTCTTGTGCTGATCTGATGTTAGTTCGCAGGAAATCATGTATATCTCTCATTTTTAGGTCAAATTCTTTGGCATCGTAGCATTGTGGCGCTTTAGAACAGGGTTTCATGGTAACTGTAAAGCGAGGATGAAACCCGTAGTTGCTCATAAATGGTGTTGCCTTAGTGGAGGCGGACACGTGGTTATTTGCGGCAAATTCTGCCATTGGTAGCCACTTGGCCCAATTGTCTTGCTGGTATGATACGTAGCTTCTTAGGTACTGTTCCATTACAGCGTTAAACCTTTCCGTTTGACCATCGGTTTCTGGGTGGAAGGCAGTGGACATTCTTGCCTTAATACATAAATATTTGCATATTTCTTTCCAGAATTTGGCTGTAAATTGGGTACCGCGATCCGAAGTAACGTGCGTTGGTAGACTGTGAAGCTTCCAAATATTACACAGGTATAATCGAGCGACATCTTGAACACTGGTTGTGGTATTGCAGGGTATTAAATGGCGCATTTTTGTCAGTCTGTCAACTACCACCATGACTGCGTCATATCCATCACTTATGGGTAATCCAGTAACAAAGTCCATAGACACTTCTTGCCAAGGTTGTTGAGCTATGGGTAGTGGTCGCAAAACTCCATACTTGTGTGGTTACTGGACTTACTTCTTTGGCAAGTATGGCAATTACGAATGTAACGCGCTATATACTTTCGCATCAATGGCCAGTGGTAGTCTCGGCTGATTAGTTCGAAGGTTTTTTCGCGGCCGGGGTGCCCAGCTGAGGGATCGTCGTGGTAGCATTTGAGGATGTGGAGTTTGATGGGGTCGTAGTGTGGCATGTACCACTTATTCCTGTAGACTAGTTTATTTTCGAACTGGGTACATTCTGCGAGCGATATTTCCTTCGATTGCTTTACGTTATTCCTCATTACACTTAGTATTTTATTCGGGAACGGATCGTTATGATATCCTTTAGCAAATAAACCTTACCATTCTGGAGAACTTGTGTGCACAGTTAGGGACAATGAGGTTGCGGACACATTTAATTGTCTCTCCAAACTTTCCTTTTTGAGAACAATTTGGCTTTGGTGGAGCCTTCTTTCATCGTTCTCCGCAGGGTAATCCTGTGATCTTCTTGTAAGTGTATCCGGTTTTCCTCCTTGACTTCCAGGTCGGTACTTAATAACGAAATTAAAGCGTGAAAGATATTCGGCCCAACGTGCTTGCCTACGATTAAGTTGTTTAGAGCTCATAAAGTATTCTAAATTTTTATGATCCGATATCACTACAATTTGATGAGCGGCACCCTCAAGTTCCGGTCGCCATTCTTCGAACGAACGGATGATTGCCAGAAGTTCTTTGTCATAAATTTCATAGTTACATTCAGCCGGTGAATGTTTTTTCGACAAATAAGCTATTGGACGAAGGATACCTTTATTATCGCGTTGAGAGAGAATTCCAGCCGAGACATAGTCCGAAGCATCAGTTTCAACTGTAATTTCCCTTTCCGGGTCAAAGTGGGCTAAGATAGGTGCCGTGGTAAAGGCATTAATCAAGGCTTTAAATGCACCTTCCGTCTCCATATCCCAGACAAAGGGGGTATTTTTACGCGTAAGCCGGGTTAGTGGGAGTGCCAATGCTGAAAATCCGTGGACAAAACGTCGATAGAAATTGGCAAACCCTAGGAACGCCTGAATGTCTTTTACCGATTTTGGAGTGTCCCATTTCCTTACAGCATCTACTTTACTTGGGTCCATTCTGATGCCATCTGGCTCGATGATCAGCCCTAGATATGTTGTGCTTTGAGAATGAAATGTGCACTTTTCTGGCTTCAGGAGGACTCCATTTTGTTGCAAAGCTTCCATCACCTTATTAACATGCGTCATGTGCTCGTCTAGGGTATCGCTATAAATGAGTATATCGTCTAGGTATGCTGTACAAAATACATCTAAATATTCACGAAGGCAGTCGTTAATGAAGTGCTGGAAGGTTGCAGGGGCATTGGTTAATCCAAAAGGCATAACTGTATACTCAAAATGTCCATATCTAGTGCGGAAAGCGGTTTTCCACTCCTCTCCCTCGGCCATTCTTATCTGGTTGTAACCTTGCCTAAGATCTAACTTTGTACACCACTTTGCTTTAGAAAGCCGGTCAAGTGTCTCCCGGATTAGTGGTAGTGGATACCGATTTTTGATTGTGAGTTCATTCAGCCCTCGGTAGTCAACACAAAGACGAAGTGTCCCGTCATTTTTCTTCACAAAAAGAACAGGAGCGCCAGCCGGTGAAGAACTAGCTCGAATGAACCCTTTTTTAAGGTTTTCCTGGATATAAGTCTTCAATGCCATCAACTCTTCCTGGGACATGCCATATAGAGGTCCGAATGGAGGCTCCTTCCCCTCTTTTACAGGGATTTTGTGGTCATATATACGGCGTGGTGGGAGTGAGTCTGCGAGCCTTTCATCTATCATTCCACGAAACTTATGATACTGTGGTGGTAACATAGTTTTCCAATTTTTCGAAGCTGCTAGCTCTACTGTTTTATCAGCTGCTTCAACTTTCATGCCCTGAATTAGGATTTTGTTATTGTGATTGCATTCGAAGGTCGCCTTGGGGCTAACGTGTTCATGTAGATTTTTTGGGCTAACCCCCCTGACTGGGACAGGAACTACGGAACTATTACATTTCTGCTTGCAGTAGTTGGAATTGAAAAGTATTGTGTTATATTTAAACTGCAACACGGGACCGTGTTGCTGAAGCCATGGGATTCCAAGCACCAGTGGATACGAGCCTAGCTTGGTGATAAAGAGGGTAGCAGTTTCATGGTGAGAATCAATTATTAGTGGTAAACGACAAACGTGAGTAACATTACCCGAAGATATGGGTCTTCCGTCGATTACTTTGAGTATGCGAGGGGTTTTTAAGGCAATAAATGGGAATTGGTGGCAGCGCGCGAATTTTTCGTCAATGAAAGCAAAACCAGAGCATCCGGTATCAATAAGTGCGTGAGTTTGAATGGATTTGTTAGATGTTACTAATATACAGGCAGCAACTAAATGGTCACCATCTAACTTTTCCTCCGCATGTGACACTGAAAAGCCTGATATGGAAAATGCAGACATTAAGGAAATATCAGAGGGCCCCGGATCAGGGCTATCTTTCGAATCCGGGACTAATGAAAACCCAGCTCCTTTCCTTTGGGTGTTGGTGACTCTATTTTGTTACTAGGTAATATCGGCGCCAAAAGAGCACCTGTCATTTTTGCTTGCGGGTTTCTTGTACGATTTGCAACAGGACAGTTACTGAATACATGACCAGATCCTACACAATACATGCATAAATTATTGTCCTTGCGCCACTGTTTTTCAGACGCTGATGTCTTTCGCATTCCATTTACGAAGGTGTAACGTTGGTCCAAAGGTGGACGCGTCATAGGTTGACTTCGGGGAGCTGAAAGATCCATGGGAGTGAGGCCGCCTTGGACATGTGAGGGGTGACCACCAGTAGGATATGAAGACTGACTACTTAAATTCTGTAAGTATTTTTGCTCAGCTTTTCGGCCACAAATCTTGTTGTCAGTGTTCATAAGGATAGTTGCAAATTTTTCCAAGGTATCTGGCTGGCCTTCATGATAAACTAAGGAGTCTTTTAGGTCCTCTGATATGCCCGTGATAAGCGCATCAATCTTAGCTGATTTGTTATAGTCTAGGTAAGTAATAATGCGTAGGAATTGAGAGTAGTAACCTGCAAAATCACCATTCCCTTGTTTCAGCGTTGTAAGTTCGCGACGTGCGGTACCTCGTGGGTCAGGGTCTCCAAACGATGCATTAAGGTGAGAGATAAAAGCTTCGATGGAAGAGAAAGGTGATGACTGATTGGCATTCACGAGTGGTACAACCTGGTCCAGCGCTCGTCCCTCCAATCGGCTTATTGCGTAAATAACTTTAGCCGACTTGTTTCGGAATCGGTCATTGTTAACTTCCAATTTCATTCGAAGTTGAGTAAGGAATCCGGGTAACTCGGCCCGAGCTCCATTGAACTTCTGCGGGTCGGGGAATTTCTCGGATCGGAAATTTTGTTTGAGCTGGGGGTTGGTATTTTCTGTGGTGGGGATATTTGAAGGGTATCCTGCACGAGCAATGTTGAGCTCGAGGTTAAGTTTTGTGGACTGTTCCTCAAGTTGGTCAATGGATTGGTGGGCCAGACTTAATTGGGCAATGGCTCTATCTCTTTCTTCATATGCAGAGGCGAGTTTAATTTTTTTTTCTCTCGTTCTGAATTAGATTTCTCAAGCCTGGTAGTGGCATGAGATCTTTCGTTCCGAAGTCGTTGTATCAATGTTATTATGTGGCCGTAGAGAGTCGAGGAGCCGTTTTCGAATTGCTGGCAAAAATCGGTAATGTTGCTTGGTGATTCCCACAGGGGTGTCTGGGAAGAGGTTGGCACGGACATCTTTGCGTACGGTACGGATAAGGACGCAACGTAATCTCAAGGCACTGTATTATCGGTATTCCGTAGGGTATGAGTTGGGTGCAAGTAGGTTATAGATGTGGAGGATAGTGGTGATTCCTAAGAGTAGGAGGTATAAATCAGCGTGAGGTATAGGGTTCACGGAAGAGGTAAGGGTAAAGTAAGTAATGGGTGAGGATGGTACAATAACGCCGGTCTTCTTTAGAGAAGAGATAAGTAGGTGAACAATAGGTATGAGTATAAACAGAAGACGTTGCGTGAAGAAGAATACTTCTTCACGCTGAGTATATATGTACATCAGATAATAGGACAGCCCTAAGCACTGTCTCGAACAGTGATACTACGTAATTCCTATGAAACGACCCTATGTTCCTGAGTATGTTCTAATTGTTTAGGAACTCAAACTAACACCGCGTTTTGTTTTGGCATGGAACTCCCCATGAAACACCATCCTAGCTTCTACTGCGCTTATCCATGAAAGCATGCTACCAACTAGTGGCAATAGCTACTCAGAAGGTATAGAGTCCTATGCGGCCTGTAATAATGTTCTCAACGTGGCAGAGCGCACAAGCCTGACCCCATTTATCTCAGGACTATTTACCTGAATGTAATTTTTTACAATATTCCACAATGACTCGATCTGGTTCAGGTCCGGAGATTAAGGTGGCCATCTAATAGGCGTTATTCCAACCTCAGGTAGCGCCTCAGTCGTCAAGTGTGCTTTATGGCATGGTGCATTGTCATGCATGTATAGAATTTCTGGATTTTCCCAGACTAAAGCCTCAAGCTCATCAACTTGTTCCACGCTTAATATAGGTGAACGTCTTTTGCGAGGTTTTGGATTTGCAGTCTCTCGAGCACAAGCTAATTGCACTTGCCTTCTTGTGAAGCCAAGTTTGTTGGATATATGTTGTAATATAAAGCCAAGTCTTCTTAATGCTCTTATTTCAATACATTGATTGCAAGTTAGATGCCTCCAAGCTTTAGTTTCTAAAGCAGACTTTTTGAGAGACATTATTTGCCAGAATAGAGGATGAATTGATAGTCGTGTAAAGTTTCAAGGGCTGTGTTGATTAGGCAGTCAAAAGTGTTGTTGAAAATGTGTTTCTCTAAGCAATTGTTAGAATAAAACAATGGGACCATACCTCATGGCAAGCGGGATAATGAGGAGAGACATACTAGCCTATTACAAGCTAGCCCAACTGAGCCTACAGGACTTATCCCTTAAACAACCCAGCTTCAAGCTTAATGTTTTGGATTCTAGAAGCACTCTAGACTTGCAATCCTCAATGCATACTATATAAACCCAATCCAAGACATCCCCTGTTGATATCTTAGTGTCATTAATGTTTATACAAAATTATGGATCTGATTTGATGAATTGTTTATGCAAACATAATGAATGACACTTTGTGATTAAGGTCAGTATTGTAACAGTCCCCCATAATCATGAAGTGATATTCTTGATTCACTGTGTACCCAATATATTATCATCTTTCATGAAATCACAGAACTTGTTATGCTTGACTCTTGATAAAAGCTTGGTCAATCCAACAGCTGCCATATTTTCAGATCTTTTGAACTTTAGTTCAACTGTTTCCATTTCAACATGTTGTCTCAGAAAATAATATTGTATATCACATGTTTGGACCTTGAATGAAACTCAGGGTTCCTTAAAAGTGCAATAGCTGCTTAATTGTCACAATAGATTGTAGACTGCTGTGACTGCTCTAGTGATATCTCCTGAAGTATGTTCCTGAGCTATATAGCTTCTTTTGTTGCCTGTACTGCAGCATGTGTTTCTGACTCAGCTGTACTTAGGGCAATGGTTTTCTACTTTTTTTATATGTGAGATATTTAAGAATTGTTCAGATAGAAGCAGTAGCCCCTAATGGATTTTTGATCATTAGTACTCCCAGCCCAGTTGGCATCAGAATATCCAACAATTTTAAAATGGTCAGTTTGGCAACCTTTGAAAATTAAGCAGTGATCCATGGGTCCTTTGAGGTATCTTAATATTCTCTTGGCTGCACTAAATTGACTGGCATCTGGATTTGATGCAAATTGAGCTAATGTATGGATACCAAAGGTGATGTCTGGTCTGGTGGAAAGTGCTGCATACTCAAGGCATCCAATCATTTGCTGGTATAGTTGCTGTTCATGAATCGGTGCTTTATTATTACTTTTACAGATCTTAAGGCCTGTCTCCATTGGTTTACTAACTGAATTATAGTCAAACATTTTAAATCTGTCCAGAACAACCTGAATATATTTTTCCTGATCAAGGAATGAGGTATTCAGCTTTCTATTTCAAGTAATTTGCATTCCCAGGTACATATGAGCATCACCCATGTCAGTCATTTTAAACCTCTGCCTTAGACTTGATTTAAGATGTTGGATTTCTTGTCTATTTTTTCCGAAAATTAAAATATCATCCACATAGACAGCAATCATGAGGGATTTTTGATTGCTAATAAACACAGCATAATCACTTTTAGGTGGAATGAGATTCAGATTTTTGAGGAAAGCTGACAAGGTCTTATACCAAGCTCGAGATGCTTGCTTCAATCCATAAAGTGCTTTTTCTAGTTTGCATACCAAATTAACCTTAGATTATTTTTCCTTGGGATATAGTGGTGAGTGGCTTCTTTTGTTAGTCATTTTATTATCAATCTCCATTTCCATCTTTTTCTTTTCCTCCAATGATACCACTTCAAAACCATGTGGCTGCTCAACATTTACCCCTTCATGGATTGGGCTGTTCATAAATGCTGTTTTGACATTGCTTTGATCTATTTCCAATTTATGAGATGCAGCTATGCTGAATAGAATCTTGTATGACATTAGCTTTACCACACATGCAAAATTATCTGTAAAATTAAATTCCTTCTCTTGTTGGAAAACTCTCACAACCCATCTTGATTTATATTTTATAATATTTCTGTCTAAATTTGATTTTTTCCTATACACACATCTTCCTTAGATTACTTTGCATCTATTTGGTGGAACTGATACAAGTTTCCATGTCTTATTTTCCATTATTGACTTGATTTCATCCCTCATACTTTCCTTCCAGTTAATAGATTCATCCCCAGCCACTGCTTGCTCATATGTTTCTGGAGTAAATTAATTAATTGAATCAGTTGCAACTGAAAATTTGCTAATGAGTGCTCTTGCATTATTTTTATTTTGATGGAATCTTGGATCTGCTAGCTCATCTAAATATGTATCATATGAAATGTCATTCAAATTCTGGATGGATGGTTAAATTGGTGACTTGATTGGTGAGGATAATGGATTGGTCAATGTTTCTTCATCATCTATTACAGAATGTGTGTTGTATTGCCCATCTATTTCAAAATATACTTGTTCAGTATTTGACTCTGATTCTTTTGTTGAAGCTTGATCCTTTTTTGATTGTGAATTTTCACAAACAACTACATCTCTTGATCTTAAAACTTTGCTTGAAGATGGATCAAAAATTTGATAGATATTGTCTGATTCATAACCAACAAGGAAACACTCAATTGATCTCTACCAAAGTATATCTTGTATTCTTCCTGTCTGATGAGCAAAACATTTGGATTCAATAATTTTGAGATGTCCTATTGATGGTTGATTTTTGTATAATTTCTCATATGGTGATTTAAAATTCTCACTTGATCTTGATGGAAGTCTATTATGTAACAAGCTGTTTTGACCAGCTCAGCCTAGAGAGATTTGTTAATGTTGGGTGAGTCATTCAGAAAGCATCTTGTCATATTGAAGAGTGTTCTATTGAGTCTCTCTGCCACCCCATTCTTCTCAGGAGAGTGGTGTACAGTATATTGAATCTTGAATCCCTCTTGCTGTGCAAAATTCTTGAATTCAGAACTTGAGTATTCTCCACCATTGTCACAATGAAGAATTGAAATTTTCTGACTAAACTCAATCTCAACCATCTTTTTGAAAAATTTAAAAGCATTAAAGCATGCTGATTTATTGCTAGCCAAAAATACCCAGGAAAAGCGGCTGTAATCATCTGTGAAAGTAATGACATATTTATTACCCCCCATAGATGTAGGAGTTATAGGGCCAGCAAGATCAGAATGTATTTTCTCCAAGAGTCGACTTGATTTGATAGGTATATCCTTTGAGATTTTTCTTGTAGAGTTATTCTTTAAACAGGTTTCACAAGTAAATTTTTCTATATTTCCAGTCACAGTTTGGATTGATCCTTTAGTCATGTAATCTTGATTTATGTGTCCAAGTCTTTTATGCTAGGTAAGAGTGCCAATAGCATTTGATGTGAATTCACTTGCTTTATTTGTTTCAAGTACAAGATGAGAATCTCGAGAAATTGCAGTTGCTAGTACATTATTGCCATGCATAATTTGACACTCATTATTTATGAAATTGAACCTTATGTTTGGATTTTTGTGGCACAACAGATTTACAGAAGGTTAGATGTTAGCTTTGGAACATACAAGACATTTAAATGTGTTTAAATGTTCCCATTTTGGTGTTGTTGGCTATAGTGATTGATGTTGAAAATGGTTGTAAATTGGTGAGCTGCAGTTTATTATTACACATGTGTTGTGTTGCTCCACTGTCCAGAATCCATGAGTCATGATGTACATTGTTTTGCTGTGATAAAAAGGCTACACCATCTGGAAGTTGATTATTATCATGTGCTCTTGTATTGCCTTGAGTTGTTGAAGAGTATCTAGCAGTTGGTCTTTTTTTGGGATATTTTTCCCAACAATTATCTGATTTGTAGATTTTCCCACAATGGTTACATATTGGTTTAGTTTTTGGAAATTTTCATGCTGTCATAGCTGTGTTTTTTACTGTTATAATATCTTGACCCAATATTCTTGCTTCATCTATCAAGCTTGCAATGATTTCATTCAAATAGAAGTAAGAATCCTCTGAGATGGATTTAAGTCTAATTTGCTGCATGACTGACTTTATCCATGCCTCATAATGGCTACCCACGTTATTTACTAACATAGAGAGTAGGAGCCACTGAGGGAGTGGTGATTCTTGCATTGGTGAAAGTGTCCTGATATGAGAGCAGAATTGATCAATGAAGTCATCCACACTTTTACAGGATGAAAGATTAGTGGTGACAAGTGATTGGAAAGCTAGATGTCTAGCACTGAATGCAACTTTACCATTTTGTTTTTCCAATTTTGTTCTTGCATTTGCTGCTAGCTCATCTGCATCAAGCAATTTAATGATGTGATCTTCACAGCATAGAATCAAAAGAGACATGGCTTTAGAGTTTAGAGACTCTACATCTTCAGAGACAAGTGTTGAAGGTTTTTATTTTATGACACTCCAAAGGTCCTGTGTAATGAGGTAAGCTTTCATTTTAATAGACCATACGTGATAATTTGAGGTGCCAGTAAGTTTGGCAAATGATGATTTGGTGAAGTCCATATTGAAAGTTTTTAGAATCTGGATTGTCTCAAGTAAACCTTGTTCAATGGGATGAAGTTATATGATTAAATGCAGAGTCAGATCCCTGGGCTCATAACCTGTTTACCTGATAAAATTATATTCAAGAATGATGTGTCTGAATTATATTTTGATGGATGATGAGGATTAACAAAGGACTGATTCTGATGGAATAAGAGGGTTGTGGTATAAAGTATGTTAACTTCAAGACAAGTTATCCAAGGTGGGAAAACAGTCAGATTGTATACACCTCTGATGAGTAATACATGCCATGATTGATTTTAAGAGAAAGTGAAGTGATGAAGGAAATCCAGATATGGGAATCCTTAACTATCCCACAGCAGATCATCAGCCCCACTAAGATCTGCCACAGCTTTGATATTTCAGACCCTGATCAAGATTGCTGTCAAAGCCAGTGCATGCAGATCCTTGACGTATCCCTTTTAAGTTCTAGACTTGCAATCCTTGATGCATACCATGGAAACCCAATCTAGGACATCCCTTGTTGATATCCTAGTGTCATTAATGCTTATACAAAGATATGGATCTAATTTGATGAATAGTTTATACAAACATAATGAATGACACTTTGTGATTAAAGTTGGTATTTCAACAAGATAGCTTTCATCTGCCTCCATAAAAGATGCTTGCTTGGCAAGCTTGTCCGCCTCTTTGCTTCCTCTGATATCCATGTGAGCTGGTATCCAGTTAAGTCTAACCTTGATTCCTTGGTCACTGAGATTTTTGGCTGCTTTTATAGCTATGGATACCCATATGTGGCCAGCTTTATTGCTCATGTCTTTTAGTCTCAAAATGGCAGTTTGATTGTCTGAGAATATTGTGATTTGCCTCCTGTTCCATATCTGTCTCTCTGCATCTTCAATGGCTCTCATAATACCCTCCAGTTCTCCATCATAGATTGTAATGCTGTCTTTTGCAATGGTGTAATATTCTGTCATGGTTCTCAAGTCTACCTGGTCATAAGCTACAAATAAAATTCCTATGCCAATAGCTTCTTGTGATGCTGAAGCATAAGTATAGTAAATGACCTGATTTGTCCTATATGCTTGTGATAGTACTTGATTGTGCAATAATAAACTCTTATTTTTGTCTTTGTTTCCAATCTTGACCTCATAAGGTAGGCTGATATTTCAGGGATAGTGGAGGCTGGATATCAGTAGCTCTATATCTGTGCTTTCAGTCCTGTAGTGTAAAGACTTAAGGATTCTTGATGCCTGATTTTCTTTCTTGGGTAAATGTTCTCCATCATCCCAGTGCTCCATTCTTTCCTTTATTGTCCTTAAAAAAGGATTATTTGGCATCAAGGTCCAAGTTATCACAGCATATTTTTTTCTGCTATGGTTCAATCTAATTTCCGGAGGGTACAGACATGCTTCCACCTCCATTAGTCTTATTGGAGATGTTTTGAAGCATCCCAATATTTTCCTCAATGCCATATTTTGGAGACCTTGCAGGCTGTCAACAAATGTTTGCTGCCATCTCCACCAGAAAGGGCTTGCATAGTCTGACATACTTGTAACACATGCTAAGTATAACTATCTCATGGCTATGTGAGTGAGTCACTTTTTTTTAGAATTAAATTCAAGTCCCAACTGAGTCTGTGACTATGAATGACTGCTGTAACTATGCAAAAAGCTCTAAATTTTAATATGGAAATTGTTTGTTGATATATCCAATGTTTACTAATAGATATTGAGGGTCATGCACTGTTTATTTTTGCTCTACTCCACCACCATTATACTTGCCCCTTGATCCTCCTTTGTCATCCCTCTGATTTATGCTCAATTCTTTGAAGATTCCATCTTCTTATTGATATTTTTGTCTTTTTAATGAATCTTATAGTATTTTCTATTCCAATTTTGGTATGAAGCAACAGTTTCAAACTCAAGTTGTTTCTATTTGGACTAGTTTTCAGCTGCCTTTGTTTGTGCCTGTAGTTGCTGAAGCTGAGTAATAGGTGCTCAGGTGTTTCTCTCTTCCCACATATACACCTGTCACTTTCACTTAGCCCATACTTATACAGGTATGACTTTTATAGCCATGTCTAATTTTTAGCTGATAAAGAGCGCTTGCCACTTCTCTCTCTGTGCAAGTTAGTGAGTTAATTTTAGTCTTTATTTTCAAGATAGATTTTTTCTAATAGTTTGATTGATTATTTAATAAAGTATTTTTGTAACCTTTAATATGATCTGTCCACTGATCATGAAAGCTTTGATAAATTAGTGTCCCTGCCATAGCAAAGCTAGTCTCTCTCATTTTAGAAAGACATGATGCTTCCTTGGCAAGTCTATCTGCCTCCTTATTACCTCCTATGCTCAGATGACCTGGAGTTTAGTTGAGATTAATGGTTGTGTTTTTTCTTTGAATAATCCTCCCTGCTGCTATAGCTCCAAGCTGACAAGCCTGTCCTGGATTATCTGAGGGTTTCTTAAGTCTGTATAGTACAGCTTGATTATCTGAGAAAACCTGGAAGTGTTAGTTGTCTTGCTCTTGCACACTTGCCCACTCCATGGCCTGAGTTATGGCTTCCAGCTCTCCATCATGAACAAGTGCCCCATCTCCTATATTCCTTTTATTTTGATATCTAATTCTGCTGCAGCTCCAAGCAACTACAAAGCTTAATCCAACACCTGTGCTGTCTGCCATTAGAGAGGCATCACTATAAATGAATGTAGTGGAGGACCAGTCAGTTTTTTGAAGCAACGATACATCAATCTTTGCTACTTCATCCTTAGGGATCCTCTCAATTGTGACTGCATAAGGGAGGTCCTGCCTCCATGGTTTGAATTGAAATTGTTTTATAGTTTCCATTTCATCAAGATTTATGATGCTCTCAATAGAATTATGAATCCTTCTAAGCTGGGTTGGCTTTGGTAGGACTAGTTCACTTGATAGTTTTATAGATAAGTAATAAAATTTTGATAGTTTGGTAAGCCCTAGGGCATGTTGCATTATATTTCTTTGAAGCCTGACTCTTGGTGGTGCCAAGGCTGCTTCCACTTCCATGGGAAGGATTGGAGATATCTTGAAGACACCCAGTATCTATCTAAGTGCAAGATTCTGTAAATTTTGGAGTGCTTTAACTATGTAAACCTGACCTGTCCACCAGATGAGAGAGCCATAATCTGCAATGCTGGTGATGCAGGCAAGGTAAATTTGTTGAAGTGCAGCTGGTGAAAGACCCCTTCCAGTATTGGCAAGTCTGGCCATCCTATAGAACACTTGAGTGGCCTGGCTTTATCTAAGTTGTATATGATTTCTAAATATTAGTCCAGGGTCAAATAAGATGCCTAGCCATGGAATTGAATTGGTTGGTTGCACAGTCTCTCCATTAGGAAGTGCAATAGGAAAATTCTGTGCCCTTTTTTGTCTTGTGAAGTGCATAAGCTCTGTCTTGGTAAGATCAAATTTCACTTCATACCTTCTTCCAAGCTCGAAAATTTGGTTGGCTTCTCTATCCAAGATTTTAATATTTTTGGCTAGACTGCTTGATGCAGTTGTCATAGTGATATAATCCAAATATGAGATGAACTTGATGGAATTAGATGTGAAGAGTCCTCAGATATAAATGAGAAAAAGAATGGGTGATATTGGACTCCCCTGAGGAATACCTGTCTTTATCTCACTAAATATTACCTTTTCTCCATCAAATGCTAATAGAAGTGATTTCTGTTCCAAGAATAAAGCTATCCAAGTTATGAGGTTAGTAGGGAGTTTCTGCTTCTTCATTAATTCTTGTAGTTTATTTCTGGCAACATGATCAAAGACCCCTTTGATGTCCAGAGAGAGGTTTGATGTTATCTTCTAAAGTTGCTTGTTGATTTCCACTTCATTAGAGAGAAGAAGTGCTGCATCTACAGCTGATTTCTTCGGTCTACTCCCAATCTAGAAAAGATGTAGAAGGTCTAAAGTTTTGGCCAGGTAACCCAGCCTCTTTGCCAAGATTTTCTCCATCACCTTTCCAAGGCAGTTCAGGAGTGAATTAACCCTATAAGCCTTGGAGTTTGAGTAGTCTAGTTTGTATTGCTTTTTGATTATGACCCCAGTTGCTTCTTTCCAGCAATGAGAATGATATCTAATTTTGAAAAGGCGTGAATATAATTCGTATATTATTTCCAATATTGCAGCATAGGCTTGGATGATAGTTTTGTAGTTAATTCCATCTGGACCAAGACTTGTACTTCTGCTTTAAGTAGAGTACGCAATTTGCAGCTCCAATTTATCTAGTTTAGGCCAGTTCCAGCTACCTGGCCTGTATGATTCCCACTCTACTTTATTAGTCTGTGGAGGACCTAGAAAAAGTGTGTCTCAAAAGGCCTTGCATTTTCCTTGGAAGGATTCCTCCAGTACACCATTACCTGATAGGATATCTAGAACAGTGACTGATCTCCTTTCTTTGGTGAAAGACATGACTTTGAATATTGATCTTGTATCTTCTTTTTCAAGGAATTGGTTACAATGAGCTTGCTTGGCTATCTTGATGGCTGAGAAATATTTGTTTCTTACTCTACAATAATTATTTTTGGCAAGCAGATCACTTTTATCACCTCTATACAGCTTATGATTTCTAGCTATTTCCTTTCTCAATAACTTGAGATCCTGGCTCCACCAAAGCTTTGAAGAATGATGATACAATTTGAGTGGTATTGATTCTTCAATTGCTTCAGTGATGCATCTTATTAGTTCCTTGACTACTTGGTCTAGCTGGAGGGAGGATGGGTGATTGCCTGTAATCAAATAATGAAGATAATTACTATGTAGGTGTGAACTTTCCTCATTCATTACTGGAAGGACAACACTTTTATTAGCTCTCTCTTTTAAAATCCTAGCAAATTTATCCCAATCAGCTTGCTGATAATTTTGCTTAGGTTGCTGACTTGATTTTCCTTGACATTTTTCTGCAGCTTCTAGGGTGAAAAGTATTCCAAAATGGTCTGATCCTATTTACCCTACAGCTTTTCAGCGTAACATTCTATCAGATACTTGTGAGGATGCAAAGGTGAGATCTATGACTGTAGCTTTCTCCATATTGGGTCGGATAAATGTTCCTTCCCCAGGATTATTTATTAGCCCCATCCCTTGTGCTTCACACCAATCAAACAATTGCTCAGAAGATCCTGTTAGATTTGATCCAGGTTCCCAAGTTGGGTGGTGAAGGTTGAAGTCTTCAAGGAGAATTATTTTGGGGCTTAGTTGATGACTATACAGGTGTGCTTCAATAGTTTAACCCCTCTGACCTGCCTGATCATCTTGGTTGTATACATTAACTAGTTTTATCATGCCTGCATTGTCAGTCAGCTCAAGGATCTGGATATCTGGATCCAGAGGTGACTGATTTGCAAGCTTGATTCTATTCTTGAGTCTCCTTGAAGCATATACCATTGTTCTTGGCCTGAGCTGTGCTGGAAATTTTGGGAATATTTGAATGAATCCATGGGGTTGAATGGATCTAGTATTAGTATAGTCCTGGTTTCGAGGCTGTCTGGGTATCAGCCAAGGCTTCTGGACTGCTATGATATCTATTTTTAACTCAACAGCCAGCTGTAGAGCATTTTCAGTTGCATGTTAATTTTTATTTAGATTTACTTGGAGAACTTGCATGTCAGGTGTGTCTGAAATTACAATTTCTCCTGATCAACCTTATTCTTGACTGCAAGGAACACCTCACAGGACTTGGAGTTGGATTGATGTTGACCTGAGCAGTTGATACACTTGGGTGCAAGGTGGATGCAGCTCTTTCCTTAGGTTCTGCAGAAACTGCAGTAATGTTGTTGAGTGCTATGGCTGTCTCCATTGAGGCCAGACTGCTGATTTCCTGCAATAGTTATCTAAATGGCCGAATCCCTGGCATTTATTGCATTGAGTTGATGGTGCTACATTCTAGAATTTCTCAACTTTTACACTGATTCCTGCAATGTAGATTTGGTTTCTAATACCTCAATATGTTTCCTCTTCTGTTGCAAATGCAATGGCAATCGATCCAGCTCATTTGATAGTTCTATTCTCCCTACTAGAAAGCCAGTATGGTGTCCCAATACATGTGAGTCCCTTGTTGAAGGTCGTGATTTCATTTTTGATCATTTCCATTCCTTCAGGTGTATCAAAGTCTTGCAATGGGATGCCGTGAGCCACCACTTTGTGCCATGGTTTATCAATCTGTGCAAATGTGAATGGGACAAGATTCTCCCATATATCTTTTTTCTCGAGAAAAAACTCAGCAGTGTATTCTTCACTTGTTATTATGGATATATTCTTTGCTGATTTGAGGCTTACTAGGTTCACCACTGGTCCCTTGATATCTCTATCAGCAAGGGCTTTGTTTAATGCATTCCTTGCTGCAAGAGGCGAGGTCATGACTGGAGAGTTGAGTGCCTTAACTAGAAGAAGCCTTCTTATTATTTTGGTGTTTTCTTTAGGCTTTTTTGGGGGTTTAGTTGTATTTGTGCCCTTTTTCCCTCCTACTGTTATCCATTCCTGTGGCCCTGAATTGGATGCACTGGTTGAATTGGCTAAGACACTGGCAAAAGTCATGGGTTTACTTGGCTTGACACATTTGCATTGCCCATTTTTGCTGGTTTTGCTTGTTGTTGTTGGGCATTTGAGACAGTTTGTAGATCTCTGGTTTTATTTTCAATTTTTTGAGTGGCCTGTTCAAGGTTGGTGATCTGAGTAGTAATAATTTCAGAGGCTTTTGAAACCTCCCAATTATCTGTAAATTCCCTGAAAATATCAAAGAGGCTCAATAATTTTTCTTGGTCCTTTCTATTTCTAGTGAGACTATAAGCACATATAATATGGTCCCTAGCTGCAAGAAGTGCTTCTTCTGGAGACTTGAATGTCAGGTTCTGTGTATCTGTGGAAATAACCTAGATCTTCCTATAGATCTCATTCTATTTTCCAAGGCTGCAGCCTAGTTTTTGTGTATCACCCATTAGGTGGGTCTCTGATAATTTTTTCCCCTCCTGAGAGGGGCCTGAAAGCGGATCACTTGAAAACCCCATGAATATCTCATCAATTGATGAATCAAAAGATGGGGCCCGATTATTTATAGCAGGAGGAGCTGGAAGATCACTCCAAATTGATTTTTTGAGTTAGGGTTGTTAAGTTGTTGATGGTGGTAGACTAGAGGGTGGGACATTGGGTGAAGAAGCCCCAGAAATCAACTTGGACAACTTTTCCAGCACAACCAGTGAGTCAAATTGGCCGGAAAATATCTTAATTGAGATTGCTTGGTGTAATGTATCAGAAGCAAATGTTTGTTTGATGATAGCTTTCTGTTGCAAAAGATTGTGGACAAAAAAGTCAATTTGGAAAATTTATTGATTTGTGTGAGTTCCTTCTCTGTATTTGTTAGTCTGTCCATCCTGTGGAAGGATGCTTATGCCTGAGCCACCCTTGAGATGACATGTTGCCTGAAGGTGAGCTTTTGATCAAACAGCACCCTAAGCTATCTGGCTACTATGCAAAATGAGATGCTATTACCACTTGGTAGAGTCACTTGGAATCCCTTAGCCTCTGTAGACGTCCCAAGCTGGATCAATTCAGTCTTTTCTATATCAAAATGAACTGTATTTTTTCTTCCTATATCTTGCAGTAATTTATATTCTTTTTCCAATATTTTTGCATTCTTCTTGAAGCTAGAGGACGAAACTGTTAATGCAATATCATCGATGTTTGATACAAACTGGCCTGTCCTTGAGCTAAATATGTCCCTAATGTATATCAAGAATAAGATAAGGGAAATAGGACTCCCTGGAGGGATGCCAGTCTCAATGGGTAAAAACTCTTCCACTTGATCATCAAATGCTAATTTAAGTTGTTTGTTGCTGAGAAATGAGTCTACCCATGCAAATATGTTTAAAGGGAGCCCCAATCTACTCATTATCCTGAGAAGCTGATTTTTGGCTACATGGTCAAAGGCCCCTCTAATGTCTAGAAATAAAGTTGATGTCTTACTTCTAGCAGCTTTTTATAACTGGACTTGGTTGACAAACAATAAACATGCATCTGCTGCTGGTTTCTTGAGACGTCCTCCAATCTAAGATGGATGAAGGAAGCTTGTTGTCTCAGCTAGATAGCCAAGTCTTTTTGCCAACATTCTTTCAAGAATTTTTCCCAAGCAATTTAGCAAGGATATGATTCTGTATGCTTTTGGTTGAGAATAGTCCGGCTTTGATGGTTTCTTTAGTAGCACTCCAGTAGCCTGCCTCCAGCATATTGGCTGGCATCCAATATTGAAGAATATAGAGTATATCTGGAAGAATACCTCTTCATTTGCTTGGTAAGCATGGCCAATCATGGCTTGGTCTGTTTGGTCTGGCCTTGGAGCTTTACCATTCGAAGGGCTACAGCACACAGCTTCAACCCCATTGGGTGTTAGTAAAGGCCATTCTCAGTTGCCTGTCTTGTGTGAAGACCAATCCGTCTCTGGAGCTTCTGGTGGAGAAGCAAACAGCTTGGACCTGAGGGCTTGACATTTATCTACAAAGCTGCTTTTTATGTCTCCATCTAGGCTTTCTATGCTAGGTATTTGAGCTCTCTGTTGATACTTGTTGTAAGACATAGCTTTGAAAATTGAGGCTGGATCTTCCTGCTCTAAAAATGAATTGCAATTATTTTTCTTTGCAGTTTTAATTTCTTGGAAAGACTTGTTCATTGCATCTATATATTCCTTCCTTCTGATCTTGTCTAAAAGATCTCTGGTAAATTTTCTCAGGACTGTCATCATTTTCTTTCTCAAATCTTTTAGTCCTTGATGTCACCATGGTTTAGGCTTTGCTCCATTCCTTTTCCTTGTACAGAGAACTTGGCAGATCTCAGGAGAATATTGGTTATCTCTTCACCAATCTAGTCCAGTTTACCATTCAGGTTGTCTACCCCTTCTAGGAAGTTCTTGGTGTTACTTGACTCAAAATCTTGAAGTTTATCCAACCTTAGTACTTCAGAATTCTTGAATAATTGGCAGCTGACTTTCTCAAAATTTTCCCAGTCTGCATTCCTGCTAGTCAGTCATTCTGAGGGTACTGTGGGTGGACATCACCCCTTTTTCTGGCAAGCCATTGTGAACACAATTCCTTGGTGGTCAGAGCCAGTTGGAACTGTCTGCCAGTCTTGAATGTATTTTTCTGACCTTGATGTTGCCATGGTCAAGTCAATTACTGATTGAAATGCCATGTACGGTCTATAGAATAGACCCTGTCCAATCTTGTTTACTACTTTTAGGCCTTGATCCTCCATACAGTCTTGAAGGTTGTCAGCATTGGTAGATCTGGTATAGTATGGGTCCCAGTTGGGATGATGCACATTTAAGTCCCCAACTACAATTATATTAGATGTTACTCTAATTTCTTTACTTTACCTCTACATTGTTGTAAGATTATTCCCCGGATCTTGGTTCTTCTGGTTATAAATATTAATGATGTTTATGTTAAATTGATTATTTCTCTCATTTATTGCAAGGATATCTGTATCTTTTGGAAACTCTTGGAGAATGTGGTACTAGATATTAAATTTTTTGACAATGTAAGACATTGTTCTTGGTCTAAGTCTGTGATTTCTTATGTGAGGGAGTATCTACTTGAAAGCCAGTTGATTAATTGAATTTGCCACTTCATACGTGTTTTCTGGCCCAAAGTTTGATATCCAAGGTTCTTGGACAGGTATAATACCTATCCCCAATTCAAGAGCTAGTTATAGAGTTGATTTTGTTGTCTGCATGTTTTGATTCAAGTTACATTGAAGGATTTTTAGTTGTTCTGTCATATACAATCCTCCTGATCCTTCCCAGCTTGCTCTTATCAAACTGCAGCCTTTCAAAGACAATAATTCTTACTTGACAGTCTTTATTTTCTGCAGGGTGTGATCAATTGCAATTATTACATTTTGGATATAAGTGGACACATTTAGTTCCAATTACATTGCACTGGGAGCAGGCATGCTGTTTGGTACTATGTGGTCCAGAACAGAGCTGGCACTTAGGTTTCCATCTACATTTACTAGCTTAATTTCCAAAAACTTGGCATTTATAGCATTGCATAGTTGGGGAGAAGTTCATATATTTTTCTGTTGGTAGATATCTTTCAGCAATTATCAATTTTTTGATGTTACCTCCTTTGCCTGGGCTTCAGTTTCAAAGGCTACCACAATGGATCCAACTTGCTGATTTTTTTGGCTTTCTTTAGGGGTGATCCAATATGGGTGCCCAATCACCTTTAGTCCATTATTGAAGATTGAAATTTCCTCTGAGATGGAGGATAGATCTTCATTATGCCCAAACTCATTTGTTGAAAGATCATGGATTATCACTTTGAACCATGACTTGTCCTTCATTGCGTGCACAAAGTGAACAAAATTTTTCCAAATATCCACTTGGTCTAGAAGGAAGTCTGCTGTGTAGGGTTCTATAGTTGAGATTACTATATTGTCATTTCTTGTTTTGGAAACTATAGAGACCACAGGGCCCTGTACACCTCTTACTCTTAATGCACTATTAATTTGATCCCTAATTTTTAATTGTGAGAGGGTCTGCCATGTTGTTGAACCTTGAAGAAGTATAACTCAATTTATATTTCTTATCATTGGTGTAACTTTCTTCTTAGACTGTACCACTGTCCACTGACCCTGCGTTCTTTTCTCTGTATTTGATGGACCTGCCACTGATGCCCATGTGCGGGCTGTCTGACTTGGGCCTGGTCCTGAGTGATTGTTTTCTGGCTTATGTATATTTTTAGAAATTGGTTGTTTCTGATTTCTCATTGATGTGGTGCCCTGATTAGTGCCATGTTTCACTATCTTTGTAAATGTCTTTGGTTACTTCAAGGTATTTTGAAGGGCTTGTGTTGTATCCTCAAGCTTCTGGAGCTATTGTGTCATCAAAAATGTCTTCCTCTGGATATTTCCATCTTTTTCCATGATTTGCATGAAAATATTCAGGAGATCAAGGATTTTTGTCTGATATGATCTTGATTCTGCTTGATGCAAAGCTTTGATCAGCAAATCTTGGGCTATAGATATACATTCATCAGCCCCTTCAACCATATCAATTGGCAAATATCCTGCCCTGCCAGGATTTTTCTTTGTCAGACCATTTTTGCTTGACTCATCCTTTCTCTTTGAGCCTAGTTGAGGGGTAAAGTCAAATTAATTGGCATCAACATGTGGACCAAAGTTATTTGGTCTATGAAACTCTGTTGAAGATGATTTTTGACCTTTTCTTTTCCATTTGCCTTGAGAACTTTTGAGAATTCCGGGTCTTCCATGGCAGGTTGGTCTGGTTGGTGTGTGTATGAAATTTCGGACATATTGTCAGGTTCTAAACTCATTAGTTGCCTCTCCATGTTAGCATAGTTATCAGTGAATGGACCGGGCAAGCTTGATTGTCCACCTGAATCCTTCATTTTCAGCTTCTTTTTCCTTTTTTTCTTTTCCTAATTATTGTTATATTGCAATTTTTTAAAAAAAAATTCAAACTAAACAACTTGAAAATAAAAATTAATAAAATTAAAATTCAAAAAAACACGTGACTAGGGGTTTTATTTCCTTGATTTATTGCATAAACCCCTGGAAAAACATGTAAATAGATGCGAAACATGTCCTGGTCCAACAAAAATGTTTTTCTGATGGTGACTGCTTCAAACAAGAGGTGCAATTTGTTGCAAAGTTGAACACTCTAACTGCTGGCTTTGACTTCTCGATGAAATATTGTCTAAATATTCTAGAATTTTGGCTGTATGTAGAAAGATGGCTAGATCTGGCACTGTTTAAATTTTGAATTGAGATAACAATGTGGGCTCGAGTAATTGATGGAGATATCAGGGCTTTTTCTTAATTTTGGTCTGAAGCCCTGAATTCAGCTTTGTTCTTCAACAACTCCACCAATAATTGTCATATTACATATATAACAATATTTTTGGAATGCGCTCATTTTATGAATTGATTAGTATAAATTTAAAGTTTATATCACGATTTTTGCAAGTGCTACTATACACTTCTGTCTTTGGAAGTTGGAGTTGTCCTGTATGGATGATCTTGTTCCTGTCTTGTAAATTTTTCTGGGCTCTAGCTTGGTTGCCTGGGGCTTTCTTCCCTACAACAGTCCATTGCAAGGGATCTGATGATTATCCAAAATCTCTTGCTGCCATTGAGGCCATGGAAGCCTGTTGTTGTACTGGATGAGTATTAGTTGCATGCTGTTGAGGGGTTGTAGCGTTGTTCATTAGGTTTGGTAATGCAGGTGTTTTAATTTTGTTCAAAGCTCTTGTCTCGGTCTTAATATTTATGGTGGCTGTCTCCAGATTGGCAGCTCGGGACGCAATAATTGTAGAGGCCTTGAAAAGATTATCTTTTTCAGTATATTCCCTAAATACTTCAAGTAGTTCCAGGAGCCCTGATTGTTCAGATCAATTTTTGGTTAAGTGGTTAGCTTTCACAATAAGGTCTCTTGCTTGTAGGAGAATATCCTTCGAATTGTCTTCCTCATTTTCAGTGGTTGCTGGGGGGCTGGCATATTTTGATGATGAAGGAGGTTCTTTTGCCTTTCCTTTAATCAATGGTTTAGGGTCAATGTAAGGTATATAGGTGGTCTGAGAATGGTTCATGTTAGTTGGGCCAGCAATTGGATCACTACTGAATTCTATATCCTCATCAATGTTTGTTGGTTTTGTTCTCTTAGCACTTGGTAGCAAAGGAGGAAATTCTTCCTCATGTGATAAAAAAAGTTGACTAGCATGATTGCATGAAGATTCTCCTTGGTAAACTTCTATGTTCATACTTGGTGACTCAGAATCATACATGGTCTTTAGAACAAAATTCTGCAGATATTCTTTTAACTTTTATAAAAACTTATTCTTATTATTTTCAATATATTTTTGTTTTTTATGACAAAATTATTCCTTGTCAGTCAATTTTTGAAAGTCACATGCCAGTTATTGGCAAGGCTGAGGTGAAAAATTCTCACCAAGATTGATGAAAATCGACGTTTTTGCCCCTATTGGCTTGACTGTAGTGATACAATAGTAGAAAAATATTTTGAATTGTAGCTAAGAGTGATGCAAAATCGAATATCCAATTTATATGATAGGAGCAGATGATTTGGTGAAGTTATGGATGAAATGACTTTACCGAGAAATGTGGTTGCGCTTTTTTTTTCATGAATTGCCTGAAGATTTTAAGGAGATCCAAGATTTAAGTCTGCTGTGATCTCGACTCGGCTTGATGGGCGGCTTTAATTATTAGGTCTCGAGCTGTAGAGATGCACTAATCTACTCCTTCAATCATGCCTATTTGGTTGCATGTAGCCCTACCTGAGCTCTTCTTTGTTGGACCACTCTTGTTGGCTTCACATCTCTGCTATAAGCCACTTTGGGGAGTGATGCTAAATTGCTAAGCATCTCCATGTATTTCAAAGTTATTAAGCTTAGTGAATTCAGGCCCAGGCTGATCCACTCAATTTCCCTGGCCCTTGAGAAGCCTTGAAAATTAGGGATCTTGACTATGTTTTTGGTCTACTTGGTCTTAGTAGGAAATTTCGGACATAATGTCAGTGTTTTGATTCATGATTTGCCATTCCATGTTGTCATAATCAGCAGTAAATGGATCTGGAGAGCTGGGTTGGTCTCTTGAGCTAATCATCATTCAATAAAATAATAATTCAGCTATATGATTTATTCTTTTGTAATTTTTTTTTTAGTTCTTTATTTTTATTCTTTTTTTTCACTAAGCTGAACTCTCAATTAAAAAATTCACGTGACCTTGAAATTAATTTCTCGAAATGAGGTGAAAAACGACCGGATTTTCGCGTAAATGGACGCGTAATCCTTCAGGGATCAGTGAAATTTATTCGTGTCTGGCGGCCTGAGAAGACCAGTTGCGCAATTTGTCGCAAAGTGACTTCCTCTCGACTTTGGATTGATATCTCAGTGAATTATTGTTTGATAGACTTTAAATTTGGTGTAAAGCTGTATCAAACATGGATTCAGGTCTGGTATGAATTCCAAGCTGTTGCAATATACTGAGCAATTATTGCAGGCACTTGGAGATGGTGACTCCAACAAAATCTGGTTGGTAACCCCCCGTCTGCCCTAAAACTTGAATATCTCAACACTCAGCAGTTGTATCGAAATTCTGATTGTATATCTGCAATGCGCTTAAAGTTATCAATAATCTGAAGTATCTTAGAAGCTATCAGATCAAAAATTGAAAAATTTCAAAGTTGGATGTTTTGTTCTTCATCTGTTTTGATGCTGAATACCACAGGACATGTTTTGGACTGTGGTGGGATGTACATCCATCTAGGATTTTTTATAATCTGCACACCCAAGTTAAAGCGTTCAACCTCCTCTTTAAATGATGTGATTGGTAAAGATGTTGGTACTCCATAGGCAACAATTTTCGGCCAGTTGTTGACCATCTGAATATTTTTTACTGGCCATTTTCCAAACAAGAAGCTCCAGCTATCCTGGCATTCTAGAGGTTCTCCTGGAATGCAGTCCATGCAGGTCACTACAAGATTATTGTGAGGAGAAATGTGCACTCTAGCAATAGCTTTCGTTCGTAGAACCCTATTAATATTGTCTCGGATTGAAATAGGATTATATTGAGGTGCTGTTGTCCCAGTAATGATTACAATGATTAAAAGTTTACCTTTATCATTGGTTGTTTCTGGTGTTGTGATCTTTTTGGAGGGAAGGGTGGTATTTTGAGGTGCTCCTACTTGTCTGGCCTTCCTCTGGTTGACAACTTCTTTCCATTGAGAAATTGGTAGTATTACTGTAGATAGTGTAGTGTTAGCAGCAATGCTTTAGTATTTTGGCATTGGGAGGGCAAGACTGAACACCTGTACGTGGTGTCCTCTACGAACCTGGGAGTGAAATATTCTTCCAGAGCCAAGTTCAGTCAAATTTCGCAATACCGAAGGTGGCCCACGTGGCAATAATTCAAAATTCTCTGCCATGTCAGATTTTCGCTCCCAACAACTTTGACTCCTACCCAAGTCTCATCAAGTCTACGAGTACAACTTAGTACATCCTCGTTCCAATGACCACACCTCTCATCAACTATTCTCTGGCCTCATCTAGCCGCCAAATAAATGCCCACGCCGATATTTACACCTGACAGAGGAAGCAAAGCGTGGTGCACAAATCTGGAAGACATTTCTTTGGGATGGATGTGAGGGATTGGGAAAAGTTTACAAGGTGACACAGCGGATGAATACAATCTCGACGGACGTGTGATTTTGAATTTTGGCAGAGTTTTACGAATTGAGCTTTGTGCGCGCCAAGTCTTCGCTTGCGAGAGTGCAGCGGTTACCATAAAAACACGCAAACGATGGATGGTGCTGTGGTCCGCCTCCTGGTGGTGTTCTCTGGTATAGTTTGAGTAGCCTAGGCACCTACTCCACTTGGGAAGGAGACTCCTAAGACCACATTTCGCGCGGAGAAAGTTCAGTTTATGATGAAGGCGTGTCTGGATAACCCAGGGTTTTTGAGACGTTCCCCTGGGTGGGTATTCACGGATGATGGTTGACTTTGGGTGAAGAAAAAGCCACATAACTTCGCAGAGGTACTTGCAAATGAAATTAGAGGCATGAGTGCTCTACTTTTAAATTAAGTCATCTTTTGTGTATATTTTCTTTGATATTGTGTCATTGCTAGATAGCTGCATACACAATTAAAATCTAATGCAAAAAAATATACTACACCAACGGCCCTAACAGCAAATGATTGTCCTCAAAAACCCAACCAGACCAAGGAGAATATCCAGCCAACAGGATCCAACATTACCTTCATCAACTGTCCCCTTCTGGGCCATCTACTAACCAATAGCAGGATACTGGCTGGATCAAAGATGCCTGCTAACTCATCTCTAGCTCTCAGCGAAGATTGAGTAAACTTTTATCATTTGAAAGGTGTGACGGACGACGGAATGTGTGAGAAGCACATTGCTTGGGTTCAATGAGGGGGAATCTTCCCGTATTCGGAGGTGTTTTGATTTTTTTTGATTTTCTTGATTTTTCGTTTCAGGTTAATCAGCTGCACTTTGGAACCAGTTAGGCTGTAGGAAAAGTTACAGGGAACCCTGCCGGATCCGTCGGTCCTTGACCCAATGTGGAAAACATAGCTTTAGCTTAGGACTAAAAGTTAAATAAAACAAATTACCTACATCAACAGCACTCTCTCTAAAACCCAGCCCATCAAGGCCATAACCACAGCACCAAGCGGCCGCCGCCTCTCGGTGCCAACTATATTTTTTGCAATAGATTTTAATTGTGTATGCAGCTATCTAGCAATGACACAATATCAAAGAAAATATACACAAAAGATGACTTAATTTAAAAGTAGAGCACTCATGCCTCTAATTTCATTTGCAAGTACCTCTGCGAAGTTATGTGGCTTTTTCTTCACCCAAAGTCAACCATCATCCGTGAATACCCACCCAGGGGAACGTCTCAAAAACCCTGGGTTATCCAGACACGCCTTCATCATAAACTGAACTTTCTCCGCGCGAAATGTGGTCTTAGGAGTCTCCTTCCCAAGTGGAGTAGGTGCCTAGGCTACTCAAACTATACCAGAGAACACCACCAGGAGGCGGACCACAGCACCATCCATCGTTTGCGTGTTTTTATGGTAACCGCTGCACTCTCGCAAGCGAAGACTTGGCGCGCACAAAGCTCAATTCGTAAAACTCTGCCAAAATTCAAAATCACACGTCCGTCGAGATTGTATTCATCCGCTGTGTCACCTTGTAAACTTTTCCCAATCCCTCACATCCATCCCAAAGAAATGTCTTCCAGATTTGTGCACCACGCTTTGCTTCCTCTGTCAGGTGTAAATATCGGCGTGGGCATTTATTTGGCGGCTAGATGAGGCCAGAGAATAGTTGATGAGAGGTGTGGTCATTGGAACGAGGATGTAATAAGTTGTACTCGTAGACTTGATGAGACTTGGGTAGGAGTCAAAGTTGTTGGGAGCGAAAATCTGACATGGCAGAGAATTTTGAATTATTGCCACGTGGGCCACCTTCGGTATTGCGAAATTTGACTGAACTTGGCTCTGAAAGAATATTTCACTCCCAGGTTTGTAGAGGACACCACGTACAGGTGTTCAGTCTTGCCCTCCATTGAGTAAATCAAAAAGGTTTACTAAATTAGATGTAAGATCTGCATTTCATAAATTGCGCATTAAGCAAGGTGATGAATGGAAAACAGCTCTTCGAACACGATTCGGCTTGTTTGAATGGCTGGTAATTCTGTCTGGTTTAAATGGAGCTCCGGCATCTTTTCAAAGATACATCAACAAAGCTTTACGTGAGTATCTCGACGATTTTTGTTCAGCTTATGTGGATGTTTGTTTTGTATTTAACGTCTATCTAAAAACGGGCCTATTCCTATCTCATCTAAAACCCAAATGGGCAAAGGATGCTAAAGCTTACTGCCTCAGTTGTGACGGGACTAAGTCCGGAAAATGGCTTAGCAAACTGGGGACTTAGAGACTTTCATGTACATAGTTAGATTTACTCTCTTTATTTCACAACACAGTTATCTATCCCGACCCATTCAGATCCAGATATTCCATTTATACTGTTGGTACATATCAGTTGGGAGGTGTACACTAGTATACAATATTGAAACAGATAATTAGCAATTACATTCCCTATTATTCTAGTATGCCATGGTCCGTACATCTACATGATCGCTTAACTGATTACATAGTATACCCTTCTACCTGGAGTATTTCTGCCAGCAACTATCTAACACATTGATCATCCAACCTAGACGCCATAGTTGCAACATACACATTCCGTGATAGAGGTGAGACCTGAATAACAATTAAAGATAGTATCCAATAAATAAGATATGAAAATGATAAATGATGGAAAAGATATATACAGGAAAAATAAAAAATACAAAACTCCTTTAGTGTAAATGCAATAACCACAAATGAGAGGGCAAGTTAGTACGAAATAAACTGGTACAAAGCAAGCTAAAAGTTTGTCACGTTGACTTCTATCTTTTCAAAGTTCCATCTGATCATCTGACGCCCCGGCTGATGTCTTCAAGATCTCAAAAGGGTTTAAGAAAAGAGTCCACTTGGCTGCGGCTGCGATTCTTGATGGTCCTGCTCCCTTGGAAACTGCTGAATAGCTAGGGCGATGTATTGTATGAGAGGTGCTGAGGTCCTGCGTAGTGTCAGAGGGTTTAATGCATCCTTCTTTTGCCTGGCAGCGGATGCGTGCCTCAGAGAAGATCTTCCAGATGGCAATAGCCTGTGATTTTGTCTTTGGTGGATTAGAGGGTTATGGCCATAGCTCACAAGTTGGGTCATCTGCTGGATGAAGGCCGTGACAGTGGATACATCGCGGTGGGCAGGTGTGTCCAGCCGGTGCAGCGCAGAGGTTATTGTGATCCTTCTCTGTGTGTTGAGTAGACCTACAAAGACAGCATCTTGGGGCAGAGGAAAAAGCGAGGCTGTTATGCCAAAGCCAACACGTCCTGCACTGTACTACTGACGAGCGTCTGGGAAGGATTCGGGTGACGGTGCGGCATCCAAAGAGATAGAGAATGCGTGAAAGACGGCTATGGTCTTGAGGAAAGCGGACAATCCAGCTTGTATCTGGGCTATCTGGATTTGTCTCATTATCCTGAGACGCGAGTACAGAGACGGGAGTAGCGCTAGCTACTGTTGCTACAGCAGCTGTTACGGCCTCAATTGTGACTGGCTCGAGGCAGTATTGCATGTTTTTGTTTATTGTCCCGTAGAACCGAGGGACAATTTCAATCCTGTAGGATGTCCAGGGCAAGGCTTTCTCAATAAGAGCAGTCCCAAACAGATCAACTGTTTCTAGTTTCTCGTTTAAGACATAGGCGTTACCAGCGCTAGGGCGGAGCTCAAACCCTGTCTTTGTTGACATGATATTTGATAGAAGTTGGCTTTGACTGCCAAGCTTATACTTCAAGTGCGTTTGTATTAAGTGGGTGGGTTTTTATTGTACTACTTGAGCCTTCGACTATCTAGCACATTGGGCTCCTCTCTGACCCAGGCCACACTTTGTACAGTGCTCCTTGCCTCTTATGTTTCTTGAAAGATCATTGATATATTGCCCTTGATGAATAGCTATTCAGCTCAGTATTTACCCATGGAATTCGGCCACCTTTTCCACGGAACTTTCTACCCAAAAAAACAAAATGGTAGCTATGGAAACTGCGTGCGCGGGAAAAAGTCTCAAAAAACCTGCAGCCCCAGCCAGGCGAGGCCTAGACACCGGGACCACACGAGGTGCGCATATTCATCTATATCTCCCTTCTTTGTAACAGTCGAGGCCGACTTGATCCAATCCACCATCTCCGTATCGGGTGCTGGGTACGCTCCGGAAACTTATCGGATGGCTTTTCCCCCATGATCAAGGGTTGGTGATGAGTAGGGCTCCGACCCTACCATCTGATCTGATCGTGGTTAGCTTCATGATAATGGTGATAGGGAGTGTGCTTAGGGATGAAGACGATACAGACCGCGAAAGCGATTGGGAATCCTAATCGAAGTGAGGACTTTGTTACTCAATCTCGTCTCTGCAGACTCTACAGTGAGAGCTGGAGGTTCGAAGGGGACACCACTGACAGGTGTTGAGAATAGTCCCCCGTGCGTTTGTATTGCATAGCCCGATGCGGTGCGTAGAGGACTGTTGGAGGAGAGGCGGACAAACAATCTGTCGTCTGGTTTGGTGTTTGCAGTTTGTACGTGAGCATTTTGCTTCTTTGCAGAGGGAGGGGTTAGCTGTGCGCCTCGTTTGGCAGCACCCGCATAGCTTTGGGGAGCGTTTACTTTTGCTGTCTTCACAGGGCGGGGTTTCTCGATAGTTGAGGTACCGTGCATGTATGCGTTGAAGTGCTTAGCAGCAATAGTTGCTAATTCTGAGGTGCAGTTGCGGAGGGCTTGAGCCTGAAACTCTGGTAGAATAGTGCAAGCATGAGAAGAGCAATGTTTGTCGAGAAGTCGGGCTAGGGAGCCAAATAAAATTTCTGCTTCACGAGCTCTAGAGGCTGCTAATTGAGCGCCTTTGAGGAGAGACCATTGAATGGGACCGAGGGTTTAGTTTTCAGGAGGGTCATTGTACGTGAGACTTTGATTTGAAAGGGAGTTTTGGGGGGCGTCTAAGCAACTTTCTTGGAATACCATGATTCATTCTTGACGTAGCCGCGGGTTATAAAAAGAGATGAGATTTTTTGGAACTTATGTGGATGACGTGCTTGTCTTCACAAATGGAGACGAAGAGGAGCACGAAAGACACGTATTACTAGTACGCAAAAAGCTTCAGAAAGCTGGACTAGGGTTGGATATTGACAAGTGCGAATTTGGTGTCAAAAAGAATAAGTATTAGGCTTCATTATTTCTGCAGAGGGTGAAAATTCTTCCAGCAAAATGGACCCAGCAAAGGTTAAGGCCATATCTGAATGGAAAGCCCTAATTATTAAAGTTATGAGCTTGAGCAAATATGGAGGTTATAGCAGAATCAGTGTCGGCAGTTAGACCGATAGAGTAAGTCTTGTATGAAATTGTAGAAGGAAGAATTGACTGGAAACAAGTGTATTGAGATGTATGGTTCTAAGTAAACTGAGCTGATAAGAGTGAGGTTGCGTATGCGAATATCTTATCAACTGTGGTTTTTGACCAGTATTTATCAATCTCCATTGATCATAAGTTATGATCCCTGTAGATGTAGATCTATATACATACAGATATATGTGACAGAAATATAAAGCTAAATACATGTCTGTTGGTAATAGATCCGAGAAACCTTTAACCTGCATTTGAGACATGATCATCTGATGGAATGCTAGTGTGAAATAAATGCCAATATGCATTAAACTTTCCGTGCGGGATGTAATGATGACAGTGATATAGGATGGTGAAATTGATAACCTACTTAGCCGGACTTACATATGAGTTATCCTTGGGAGGGCAAGACTGACACCTGTACGCGGTGCCCTCTACGAACCTGGGAGTGAAATATTCTCCCAGAGCCAAGTTCAGTTAAATTTCGCAATACCGAACAAGTTGGCCCATGAGGCAATGATTCAAGACTCTCCACCTAATCAAATTTTCACACCTGACGAGATCAATCACCACCAAAACCTCATCAAATTTGCAAGTACGACTTAGTACATCCTTATTTCAATGATCACACCTCTCGTCGACTTTCTCTGGCCTCAATTCACCACCACGTACACGCCCACGCCGATATTTATACCCGACGGAGGAAGCAAAGCGTGGCGCACAAACCTGGGAGACAGTTCTTTGGGATGGGCGTGTGTTACGGTTTGTTCTACTATATGTTTCTTTAAGGCGTTGATGGTACTGCAGGGAATAGACCTGGGATGTGCGGCGTTAGTGTCTTGGCATGTAGATATTTTACTTTAGGAGCTACACGTAGAAGAGAGGAACAGAACAGACAATCAGACGATTATTACCGCGAACCATTAATGCTATTAAGTCCATTACAAGTTATCTAATAGCGTGAGAGGGATTAGGACAAGCTCACAAGGTGCTGCAGATGGTGGAAACAATCTCGACGGACATGAATTTTAGAATTTTTACAACGAGTTTTCGAATTGAGCTTTGTGCGTGCGCCAAGACTTCGCTTGCGAGAGTGCGGGCGACACTAAACACCGCCGTGGTTGGATGGTGCAGTGGTACATCATCTTGGCCGGTTTCTCAAGTAAGGTCTGGATAGCTAGGACACATATCCCACCCGAGACAGGAGACTGCTGGTTCGAATCCGGCAAAACCTAACTACATTTCTCGCAGCGCTGGTATGCATGGATGATGAAGGCATGCTTGGATAATCAAAGGTTTTAAATTTCCCTTTGGTGGGTACTTACGGAGGAGGGTTGACTGTTTGTGTAAGCAAACATACCTCATAGTGGTATTTGCGAATGAAAACCAGAGTATGAGTGTCTCTATCGTCAAAAGAGTCATCCTATATGTATACATAGTACCGGTCATGTGTCATAGCTAGATAGCTGAAAACACATTAAATGATTTAAAAAAAAAAAAAACAAAAAAAAAGAGTTATCCTTGGCATTCCAAGATATAACATATTTCAACACTAATAACAATAAAAGGACTGAGAGGATTTTTGGGATTTGCCAATTTCTACCGTGGCTTTATCAAAGGATTTTCGAGAATATATGCACCTTTAATATCTCTAACAGGTAAGAGTACACCTTGGAAGTGGGGTCTTGTGCAAAATGATGCATTTGAACTGCTGAAAGAAAAGTTCATGGCAGAGCCAGCTCTAGCTCAATGAGATCCCGACAGAAAAACAATTTGGAAGCAGATTGCTCTGGTTATGCACTCGGTGGCTGTTTATTACAAAAACAGGACAACACCACATGAAAACCAGTGGCATACTACTCTCGGAAGCTAACTGGAGCAGAAATGAACTGAAATCCATGACAAGGAACTCCTAGCAATCGTAGCATGCATGAAGGAATGTGACGCAGAGCTTAGAGGCCTCGCGAAGGCTTTCACTATTCTTTGCGATCATATGAACTTGAAATACTGTCGGAATATTTCCTATGGATTCTTTATTTGTGGTATCTCAATAACGATAATTGCATTTATTTGTGTCTATCTTTCTTTGGGACAGAGCGCCAGGGCCTTAGTGACCTTGAACACTCATCACATGATATATGCTTCTACAGCTATTACTAATCATTACCCATTTGTTATTACATATTCATAATCATTATTACCGCCCAAACTCCAGTATCCTTGCTTTATACACATCCAAATAAAACTTGTGTCCTATTATTCGACAAGTACTTCTTAACCACTTTGAGGTTAACTGAGAGGCAAACTAAGTGGGCTGCATTCTTATCTAGATTCAGATACACACTATTGTATAGAAAAGGGGTAGATAGCGAACAACCAGATGCAATCTCGAGAAGAGATCAAGACAGACCCAAGGAAGGCGGCCCACGACTCTTAAGCCGCGAACGCCAAGTTTTAATGCCAGTCAATGTTTCAAAGCTGTGTATAAATGGTACTTATGTTGTGTGATGGAAACGGAGTTGGTGATGAATAAATCGATTTAATAAACTATAGAAGGATAAAAGATAACTCTAGCTACTACTAACAGGTATTTATAGTCGTTAAACCTCCTCGTGAATCTATAGACTAGTGACTTGTCCCTAGGCACAATACTTCTTACCCAGCCACGTTTTTCCCGGCGACACTAAGTTGTAATAACGCTCCAGCCTCCTGACTAATAGTGCCGTTTTATTCAGCTTCATCTCCCCCATACAGCCTCATCGTATGAATTCTCAGTATTAGGCTTAGGCATCCGCCTAATCTCAAACAACAGTCAAACCAAAACATGTTGCAGAAGGCCACGAAACATTTATCAATAAGGATTTACAGGAACTTTAAAACCAGGCAATAAATAGCGACAGTACATACATTCAGATCGCAAATGCAATCGTTAATGAAGAGCTAGCTTGGCCAGATGATATCAGATTACAAGCAGAAGGTTCAACATAGCCTACTGCAATTAAGGCAACTATCACCGCTTGTCAAGATGACAGCAATATCGGAGTTGTGCTTTATCAAGGACGTATATGGGTACCTCACTATGAACCTCTTACAATAGCAATTTTCCAAAACATTCATAATTCAACTGTATCTGGCCATCTCGGTAGGGACGCAACTCTAGCACAAGTTGCTCGAGAATATTTTTGGCCTGGAATAAGTGAATCTGTTAAACTATTTTGCAAGAATTGCCACATTTGTGGGCGCTCGTCTATCTGGCGCCACCAAAAACAGGGGCTACTCAAACCACTTCCTGTGCCCGACAAATTTCACCAAGATCTCTCAATAGACTTTATGGTTGACATACCTAAGTCAGATAGTGTAACAAATATCATGGCAATCACAGAACGGTAATTAAAATCGGTGACACTGGAAGCAATGGATAAAATAGACGCTGAATCTTGTGCCAAAAGGTTCCTTGAACGTCACTGGCGCTTCCATGGATTTCCAAAAGCCTTAACCAGCGATAGAAGGACCAAATTTTTATGATAACGAGGTCATGAGGGGACAGAGGAAAACCTGAAATGGATGCAGATGATTATGGATGCGCGGATATAATTGATGTGGCTGTAGTGAGAAGATGCGTTGGAATGGACAGTAGTGATATGGTTAATTTTCTATCAATCAACGGAAGTATTGGTACCTTATATATACATTCAGTACCCCAGTCCTGATCACGCACTCACCACAGGTGCTTCCTACTTCTGTCACAGTAACCACTTCCATAGCCCCTGCCAATATCTCCTGTCATAACATACTATTGACACTGGTTGCTAGTGTGGAACTCCCGGGATTGCAGAGCTATACACCGTTGTCACATTATATGCTGTTGCTCCTCAGTAGCCATCAGAGTGATGTGCACCTCAGTGAGGTTATAAGTTCCTAGGATGTTAGGGTGATAAAATGTGAATATACGGAATTCGTGGGTCACGATGTCTCGGGATTTCAGCTATATCTTCTATATAGTAAAATCTTAAGACGGTGTGAGACTCCCCCTCTAAAATTACAGGATGTGTCTAGTATATACAGGTTTCTAGCTTAGTGTGCATTATGCATAAAAACTGGGGTACACGTGACAAATTATAATACAATATTTATGATCATGGATCCTCATCAGTCTAAACGCATTGGTCCACCAGGCAACGCTCAGATGTAGGGATATTGCCAGAGTGATTAGGTACTTAGCTGTGCTATCAGTGCCCTAATCTCATCTAGCTTACTGCGGCCGAGTGTCCAAGTGCTGCGATGGTGGGAGCCCAATGAGGCTCAATCGGAGCTGACCCGAGGTATTCACAACACAATTGGACAAGTAAATTCTGGAGAAGATTTTGTGAATTAGTTGGAATAAAACAGAGACCAAGCACAGCTTATCATCCTCAAACCAATGTTGCAACAGAAAGAATAAACCAAGAAGTTCAAACTTACTTGCGAGTGTATGTATCATATACCCAACATGATTGGTCTGATTGTTTAGCTGCTGCTCAACCTGCAATCAACAATCGAGATGTTGTGTCTTTAGGAGGTGTAAGCCCATTTTTCGCAATGCATCGATACCATGTCAATCCTATTCAAGTCGTCGCTGAAGAGTCAAATATCCCCATATCTACAGGAAAAGAAAGGGAAGAGCTATTTGTTGAGAAATTAACAAATGTTACAACCTATATGCAATCCGCAATGGCAGCTGTTCAAGAACGCTACAAAGATTCGGCAGATATATAGAGACAACCAGCGCAAAAATATGTAGTAGGTGGTAAAGTCTGGTTACTTCTACGAAATATCAAATTAGCAAATCAAACTTCAAAAGGTTTGGGGTGGCAGCATGCAAAGTATACTGTCACAATTATAATTTCGCCTAAAGTGGTTCAACTTAACATACCTGGAAAAATACATAATTGGTTTCATGTGGACTTGATTTTACCAGCTGACGAAACTCCTTTGCCATCGCAATCATTAGAAGACGAAAACCCAGGCCCCATTATAAATATTGATGGAGAGGAGGAATATCAAATCGACAAAGTACTTAGGTGTAGAACAAGGAAGGGCGAAAGAGAAGCCTAAGTCAATTGGACTGGAATAGCACCACCAGAATGGACATCGCTCGTAAATTTGCAAGATGCTGTAGCACTTGATGTGTGGGAAAAGTAATCAGGCTCAGCATCAACAGAGAATTGGCCGGCCATAAGAAAAAAGAGGTAGAAAAGGATAAATTGGGTGGCAATGTTACGGTTTAACCGTTATTTAAGCTTAGGTGAATACCTAAGCGCATTGATGAGGACTCTGATGATAAGACTGTTAGAATCGAAGCAATGTCATAGCACAGTGAATATGGGCAATGCGTAGCCATGCGGTAATTATTCGACCTCAGGAAATGGTATAAGCAACGAGACTCATAGAGTGGACTGAATGTTATAAGTAACTTGTAGCTGTAGTTAGATTTCTCTTCTTCATAGAGTTTATTAAATCGATTGTTTCATCACCAACTAAGTTTCTATTACAATAGGCAGCTGGGACGCAGCACGAACGAGTGAAGACATCACTAATTGGCATACTGGGACGCATATTTTTCTAGTGTTTTCGACTTTGAAGGACTTGTGTGCACAGAGGCAACAATTTGAGATGGTGCAACCGACACTCTAAAAACAGGCATTGATGGAAGGTATTTTGGTCCGCCTCCTAGTTGTTATCACCCAGAATTAAAGTCTGGGTAGCCTGGCCGCCTACTTCACTCGAGAATGGGAGGACTGTGAGGCCATATCTCGCGCGACGGCTATTTAAAGTTGTGAGGTTAAAGATCGAGAGGGATTTCGGGCAGTTGGAGAGGAAGAAAGAGTGGTATTCGAGCACAGGAGCAGATGAACGGGGCATTAAACGTAAAGCTGTGGAGTTGACGAGAAGAGCGATGAATATAGCCTTCAGGGATATTTAGTTAATACAATGAAATGAAGATCTCTGGAGGTAGGAGAGACTACATCTATATACAGAAATCAAACTTGGTATTACTAACGTTGGGGGATTGATGAGGTACATGCTAATATCTCAACTTGACAGCATTATCCAAATGACGTTTTAGCCTTGTGTTTTAGTGAACCCCCGCGACTAAAACAAGAAACAGATGTGACTACATTAAACATAGAATCTGGTTACAAGTGAATTAAGAGTAACGTGTAGTAGGGCACAGACAGAGATCCTACATCGATACTGATGTAGAACTGTCTTATTACAAAACTTCCCCTCAGATCTGCATCAAAATTCGTTCTGTAAGAATTCTGTGAGCAGCTTTGAGTAGAGCTTTGGTAAATAAATCGGCCAAAATTTCGGATGAGGGAACGTATTCAAGTTCAAAATCTTTGTGGATGTGATCCCTAACGAAGTGATATTGAATGTCGATAAGTTACGAGCGTTGAGTGACCTTATTATTTCCAGAGAGATTTACTGCTCCATTTGAGTCGGTTTGAGGGATAGCACCGTAGTTTTGCTGAAGTTCTTTAATAGCTCGACCGAGCCAGATTAAGTGTCGCGATGAAAGATAGATAGCCAAATATTCAGCTTCAACTGTAGAGAGTGTGACCGCTTTCTGTTTCAGGGAACACCAGGATATAGAGGCTTCCCCTAGTCTGAAAACATATTCAAAATAGGACTTGCGATCATCAAGGTTATCACCCCATGATTCATCAGCATAGCTGTGAATTGTAGAGTCATGTTTGTTAAGAAAGAAAAGCGTATGGTCGATAGTGCCTTTAAGATATCGAAGAACCCTTTTAGCTGCTGTAAAGTGCGACGAGCCAGGACAAGAAGAGAATTGTGAAATGTGTGTAATTATAAATGCGAGGTCAGGTCGTGTGCCAGTTTGCGAATAAATTAATGAGCCTATAAGAGATTGGTATGTGCTGATATGGTCAATTTGATCCGCTGGTTCGACTCGTTGGAGGTGAGCATTCGGTTCGAGTGGAGTGGCAACAGGATGACATTCTAGCATGCCGAATCTTTGTAGGACTTTGAGTAGGTATGATTTTTGGCTAAGCGATATGCCTTAGGGTGTGATTTCTACTTCGATTCCGAGAATATAATGAGCTTGTCCTAGATCTGTGCATTCGAATTCGGAATGAAGAAATAGGCGAGTTTCGTTGATAATCTTGGGATCAGAACCAGAGATCAGAATTTCATCGACGTAGACAGCAACATAGACGGTGGTCTTGTTGTGGACGAAGATGCATGGGTCGAACGTAGCTGGAACGCATCCGTACTTGGTTAGGGCAGCTTTTAAGGTGAGATGCCAGACAAGAGGGATTGCTTCAGTCCGTAGATACATTTTCGCAACTTATATACCATATTAGATTCCTTAAGCCCATTGGGAATCTCCATGTAGATATCGCGGTCTTATTTTTTTTCATATAAAAATGCTGATTTAACGTCCATTTGTATAACTTCCCAATTGTTATGGGCAGCTAATGCGAGAAGCAGGCGTAGGGAGTCAAAGCGTACAACTGGTGCATAGGTTTATTCGAAATCGGTGCCAGGAATTTGAGAGAATCCTTTGGCAATAACTCGAGCCTTGTATCTTTCGATAGAACCGTCTGCATTATGTTTCACTTTGAAAACCCAGCGAGATACTACGACTGAGCGATCAACGGGTCTAGACACAACTGTCCATGTGTCTTTGCGCCGAAGTGCATCCATCTCTTCGTTGATTGCTTCTTTCCATCTTTCAGAATCCCCAGCTGCCATTTCCTGCTTGTGTGTAATGAGCTCCTCAATGACTGCGTGTGCTTTATAGTTTGCAAATCTAACTGGTTGTCGTTTATTTCTATTGCTCCGGCAAGGTGCTGAAGGAATAAATTCTTGTAGATTTGGATCAGATAAATTGATAGCAGCAGGCATAGTCAAGTTTGTGGGAGAATCAAAATACCCACCAGGCATATTAGTAACTTCTGGCGGCATTGCTGAGTGATTTATCGGAGACGAAGGAGAAGAATCAGCTTTTGATGAAGAGCTTGGTGTCGTCTTCTCAGGGATATTGGTATCAAGGGAGACTTCCCCTTACATGGTAGGAGGGAATACAACTTGTCTCAATACTATGATGGATCTTTTTGATGGAATATTATAAAAGGTTATGAGGTTGCAGTGATGGAAGGATCGCATTCAATTATAGAATTTATGGATGAGGGCCGATATGATGATCGATAGATGGACAGTAAAATAGATACAGAAAAAAATGTATAACTACAAACAACTAGGAAGGCAGGCCTCTATTCTTTAATAATACTTGTTTGCCCAGTAACAATCAGACCTATGATAAACAGGCAATAGAATGGTAAACAACAAAGTAACCATGGTTACAGAGGCGTTGAGTATCTCAAGTGACTATATCAACATCACGCCATGTCCATAACAAATATATATACGGAAAATTTTAGTAGAGTCTGTGTATCCTACGAGTATACCGTCCATGTCCCTGGGTATCAATTTTGAGCCGGTTGGTCCGGCTTCTTCGGGGATGTGATCAAACGCATTTGAGCCGAAAAGGTGGAGGTGAGTGGTCGAATTGAAGGGATGGCCAGTCAGAGCCTCAATCGGAGATTGTCCACTAATGCTTCGATGAGGGAGTTTGTTATATAGGTATACTGCCATAGAGATTCCCGGGACTGCCAAGCCAGACCCAAGAAATTTGGACCGGTGACAAAAGAGCAGCTCGCGTGGATCCGCCATATCTCGCGCGGCAGCTATATACAAGATGACAAAGGCATGCTATGGTTTCCAAAGGGGTTTTCTGTTTTTCCTTTGATGGATATTCACGGTTGATGGAAGGGTGGAAGTCCCTGGCACCATGGTCTCGAGTAGTATCAGCAAATACACCCACAATATGAGTAGTCTAAATGTCAAACTGAGTCGTCGTATATAATTGTTGGGGAAGCTAGTCTTCTCTGTGTCAAGCTCTTTGAATGTAGGGCTTGTGCCCGTCACGAATAAACTTTCATTCATTTTCTTTCATTCAAAACTCATCGACCTCTAAATAATATAACCCCTTGATAAATTGTTCGGGGAGAATATTTCGCTCCTAGTTTCATGGAGTAGATCGTGGACAGATGCTCAGTCTTTACCCTCCAATTTATATGGCCTCGTCAGACACACAATATGGGTAGGTATATCACTAGTTTAATGCGAAAAAGATGACATTATACCTCGCGGCACATTAAGAGGTAATGATGAGTTGAAAAAATAAACTAAAACGGTTGAAATTTTTTTAGGTTTATATTTGGCAGACTGATATATTTGAAGAAAGGCTTCAAGCCCAAGGAGTGATACGAGCGAGTAAATTTCACCGCAAATTGCTTTTAATCTGAATATCAACTTTGCATTTGATTTGATTATCCTGATTTTATGTCTTTTGAGCTTATGCATGTGTCAGTAAAATTTTGTATTGTCACATGAGGAAACATCTCGGGAAAATACCTCTAGATCTTTCGACTTATTTTCTAGGGTTTGATCATTTGTCCTTTGGGAAGTGTGATTATACTTTAGTGACATCTGCATATGCCAATTACACCCTCTCCAACGACACGCAGAATTTCTCGCATTATCTCATTCCCCCAGTGGCATTTCGACTGTTTTTCTGTTCTCTTTTTCATTAGTACACCCCGTAAGTTTCTAACCAGTGTACTAAGTATAATCTTCTGTTATTTGCTCGAATAAATTCTCTTACTCATTCAGACAGCTTGAATCTACTTCAGGCGGGCTGGGTTATCTTTCGGAGGAGTAGGTCTTTTAAGGGACAGACGAATTGGAGCCATTGCTGCTTGAAGAAGATGTCTATTAATAGGGTAGTACTTTCATGTTGGAATATCCAAGAGCTGTTCAGCAATTAAGGTCCTGTGTATACTGTTAAACAATTTTTTGATTAACTCGAAGGAATTTGACTATCCATTCATATCTTATTCTACCTGCCCCAGTCTTCGTCAAGATCTGGGACTCATACACAAGGGCTAGTTTGACAATAGTGCTTTATGGCATTCTTACCTTGCGGAACGTGGCTCATTATGTAGGCAACTTTAATCCACCCTCTTCCTGAAACCTCTCATGCTTTATATAAGAAACTAGATTGAGAATTAATATCCACTTGAAATATGTTCAAGAAGCAGCATAATTCATAGCCTAGCGTGTAAAAAAATATTATAACATATGATTCCACTGGGTAAAATGATGGTACGTAGCAGCCATAACTCGTTAACATTCGATTTCACTTTTTTCACCTCTTTTGTTCTGGTAAAAAAATTGTGAGTTTGAAATACTACACAATGAAACTTTTATTTGACGATGATTTTATACTGCTACATATATGCATAAAAAATTAATATTAATAAAATTTAGAACTTAAAATCTATATATCTGTTAGTTTTAGTAGAGCCCAATCCTAAGGTGTTGAATTGAAGTCTTCCATAGTGTCTGAAGATAATAAAGAGACATAATAACAATTCTATTGTTTGAGAAGAGGTATGGTTTTTGCTATTGGATCTGTAGCGAGGTAGGCGGCATTGATTAATCTTTCAGATCGTATTTTTCGAATGTAGCGGAAGATTAGTATGAAAGAGAGTTCTATCCTTTCAAGACATTAGCTACTCGTTAGAACTCCAGAAAATTTGGTCACACCTTTCTTTTGTCATCATAAGAAGACCTTGTACAAATAGCCCTTTTAATAGTTGAGGGCCGATTCCCTTGAAGAGCCCGGGCGCCCCCTCATTTTGAAAAATAAATTGTAGTACATCAAAAAACGACTCGAATGGCTTGCTGTTTCTCGAAGGGGGGGGTTTTGATTGCATACCAACTTTCGCAACGATAAGAGGTTGGGTCATAATTGTTGCTAATGATTTAGACAAAGCGCCGAGCACTTTACAAAAAGTTAGTGCTTTCATGTATCATAGGATATTAACAGTAAACTTACAAAATGCTTCCCGAGGTTGAAGGTTCACCCGCAGAGGGAATAAAGATTCACGCAGCTTCTGATACGTTCCGTATGTTATAGCTGGGTTAACTACAAGAAACAGGCTAGCCTTAAGGCCCCTCCACAACCCAGATAACCCATCTCTGCTCTCAACAATTTCTCTTGCGGTATCTATCATACCCTTTTGAAACCCCTTGGTCTGCGTTTGTTGTCGAGTTGTGATGACCGCAACGGGTATAGTGAAGGCTTGAGCCGCAGCTCCGGCAACAGCTCCTAAACTCAGTTCTGCCGCAGTTCCTATAGCTCCAGTCTTATTTAGGTAATTAATATATAGTGTTCTTACTATCGAATACCAATAAAAATATGCAAAATTCGTTGACGCAACTCCGATGAGAGCGCCGTTAATCCCGGTGTAGAGACCACTGATCCCATCATTTTCGATAATCTTTTTTATAGCATCTAAGCTGGAGTTATAATGAGTTAAATCGTTTTCAGAAGGTGTACGACAATCAGGTACGTCAAGTCCTCCTTGTTTAACCTGCACTTGAAGACGAGTCTTTACGCTAGATAGATTACATTAGCGCTACAATCCAAGTGATTTGCGAGCAAATTTTCGCCCCTCTTCTTGCCTACATGTCCAATGGGTAAAGCAATGCATTGGCGATGACAGCACCTGTAGCCCCCGCGACTGCCAGGCCCCATGGAGGGATTGGGGCTTCTTTTGACTGGCCAGTCATTGGTGTCCAGTAGATAGATATACTTTTGATAGTTGTAGGTATTCTATTTTAGATAATACGGAAGATTGAAAGGCCAGCGATGGTGGGCAATAGTTGTGGAGGTCTGGTGTTGAATGAAGGCTAAGTTCACGGCATGGTCGGCTCTGGATATTTTACTTAGTGTCACAGCGCAAAGCACTCACTAAACAGCAATATAACAATCATAAATTCTCTTTATATGTTTGCTAGTGTGAATAAGCGGCATAATTCCCCAGTAGATATCGCAACGAGACTCTGTTTGGGATGGTAAAGAATGGAAGCTAGAGCCCAGGTAGGGATTTTATGCGCCGGAATCATGACCTGGCTTAGAGGCAATGGCTTTTTGTTCACATTACTAAATCCTAGATAGTCTGCAGAATTACAAGCAATTTACTCATCTACGAAAGAAGAAGCTTTACACTTTGCTATTCGTGCCGCTGAATTATACGTCAGCGCATCTAAAGTAGCAACCTTGGATCACGAAAGAACGAAATTGCGCTCAAAATTTAAGGAGATTCTACAATGGGCAGAGCAAGTTAAGGCCTCCAAAGAATGGACTCCCAAGCTGAAAAGCAATCACGCAACCCCTCTGAGAAATCCCATGTCCCAAAGGGCAATCTCTAAACCGGAGAAACTCATTTTGCTGCAAGGCTCTAAACTAAATGGCTTCATATTCCCAGTTTGGAAAGATGTGTCTCGTGACGCCTACGTGAATGAATTTTTCAATGACGTGCAGTACACGTATTATTCCTTTCTTAGAATTCCTGTTGTCTGTACTCTAATGTTTCTAGGGAACCAATTGAGCTCAAACTTTCTCCAGTACAGCGTAGCATCTTTGGAGGATGGAAACGGATGGGAAAAGAAAACAGAGACAATGCAGAAGTACCGGCGACGATGGTGCCCGAGAATCCGATCGATTTGGTTCAGGATGTAACTACAGACTGTTCAGTTGTAGCGAGCCTTTGTGTTATTGTCGCTCGTGCTTCCAAGGGTAATACAGGGGTATTTTCATGAAAATTGAACAGTTTACAAGTTTGCTAATCTAAGCCTAGATACTGCGCTCTATTATCCACCCGTACAATGAAACTGAGGATCGGCCTGAAATCTCGAGGAATGGGCGATATTTATTTCGTCTTCAATTCAATGGATGCAACAGGAAAGTGACAATTGATAACCGACTTCCTACATCTACTACGCTAAGGAGCCTTCATGTTTTTGATCGGAACAACCCTCGACTGATCTGGCCAGCTTTACTTGAAAAGGCTTATCTAAAAGTATGTGGTGGATATGATTTCCCAGGCTCGAATTCCGGAACAGATCTATGGGTCATTGCAGGCTGGATACCTGAGCAAATATTCCTCAGAAGGTGAAATTCACATGATAACTTCCAATATCTACAGTCACTGATACATAGATAGTGAAGACGTTCATTATGAGCAGCTCTGGCGTCGTGTCTATAAAGCGTTCGGCTATGGAGATGTTATGATAACTTTAGGGACCGGAAAACTAACAAATAAAGAAGTTGAGGAGCTTGGTCTCGCCGCAAAACATGATTACGCCGTTTTAGATATGAAAGAGATCAACTCACGGCGACTTTTACTAATTAAAAATCCTTGGTCAGACGGAATGGTATGGAGAGAGTCATTCTCTCAACCCTCTACATATAGGGCTGAAGTAGAGGAACCATTAAAAGATGTCAATGATAAATTGCTAGATTTCTCCATATCAACGAATGGAACTTTTTGGATGAACTTTGACAGTGTAATTCAACACTTTGAATCATTTTACCTTAGCTGGAATCCAGGACTCTTTCTGCTTCGAGAGGATCATCATTTCACCTGGAACTTGAATAAACCTAAGGCCTTTGGATCTTTCGTCGACAACCCCCAGTACAGTTTAATTTCAACAAATAAAGACACAGTTTGGATTTTGCTTAATCGTCACTTTTTACCGGACGAGAATAAAACTAGAAAAGGTACTAATAGTTCTTTCCAAGAAGTATCACGTGCTCCAGGATACATAAGCCTATATATTTTCAAGGGAAATAGCCACAAAGTTTATTTAGATGACGGTGCACAACATCGAGGTGCTTTCGTAGATTCGCCGCAGACACTCGCCAAGTTGGAAGTACTTCCATCAATACCCTACATCCTTGTTATTTCCCAATATGGCCTCCCGCCTTTCAACTATCCATTTACGCTCTCATTTTTTTCTCAATTTCCGGTGACAGTCAAGCCTGCAGTGGACCGACTTCCCTGTCGTTCAAGTCACACTGGGGTCTGGAATTCACGTACAGCAGGTGGAAACTCAAAGATCTCGTCATATCCATCAAATCCTCAATTTCGTATCTCTCTTTCGTGCAAGGCCGACGTCGAGCTGATTTTAGAGACAGATATAGAAGATCTTGCTGTACATGTAGACGTGGTTTGGGCAGGCGGAGATCGTGTTACTTCTGTGACACAGAAAGACATTGTAGGGGACTCAGGTAATTATAGACGTGGCTGTGCTTTGGCATTTTTACAAGATGTTACTGGAGGTTCCTACACCATTGTCTGCTCGACATTTGAATCGGGCCAGTATGGTAATTTTACTTTACTGGTTGCGTCTTCTGTAGAATGCCAGATAACCCCGATTTTGTCGGAGGATGCGGGACGATACTGTCTGACTCTATCATCGATTGTTTTCGAAACGAGTGTCAACAAGGTGCAGGCACCTATTTATGTTACTCGTATGACTATGTTGAGCCTTGTGGCCAAGTTTCCCATAAAAAGTTTGTCGATGTTAAGACCATCTCTCAAGCTATCATTGATGGAAGGTCAAGGAATGCCAACCAAAAGTTTAGGAGTCTCGGGAGATGGAACATTTAGTGACGAGCCAATGGGAATCAGGTTAAAAGATTTAAACCTCATACCCAAGAAAGACCTCTCGGATGATTATTGGATCGTAGTTGAACGTCTTGGTGGAAGGGATGGTGTAAATAGTTTTGATTTGGAGGTTCTTAGTGACATCCCTGTCACAGTGGGAACTTGGAGGGCGTAACGGATGATTCCAATAATTCGTTTGCTATTTGCCTTCTTTTGCGACACATTCTCGGGAAGGCTCCTCAATATATAAGAGTCTTGGCAAATGCTGACATCAAATTGATATAGCACATTTGGTTTATATATATTGACTCCGTCCGAAAAAGCTGCAGAGCGTAAAACTGCTGGTCTCGATGCATCACCAAAGGCAACAATAGCCAACAAGTTTACAGGCTTAGTCGCATCTAGCTCAAGGAGACAGTAGCCTAAAAAGCCTTCGGGACTTGCTACAGAAAGAGAGCAAAACTCAACACCAGTACACGGTGTCCTTTTGAATCTAGGGGTGAAATATTTTCTCAGAGCCAGGTTCGGTCAAATTTCGCAATACCGAACAAGTTGGCCCATGAGGCATTGATTCAAGACTCTGCACCTGATCAATCTCTCCCACCCAACGAGGTCGATCCCCACCAAGACCTCATCAAATCTACAAGTACGACCAAGTACATCCTAATTCCAATGACAACACCTCACATCGGCTATTTTCTGGCCTCAGCTAGCTACCAAATGCACTCCCATGCCGATATTTATACCCGACAGAGGATCAAAGCGTGGTGCCTAACCTGGGAGCCAGTTCTTTGGAATGGACGTGAGAGGGATCATAATAAATTTACAAGATGATGCAGAGGATGGAAACAATCTCGACGGGCGTGTAATTTTGGAGTTTGGCAAGGAGTTTTACGAATTGAGCTTTGTATGCCCCAAGACTTCGCTAGCAAGAGTGCAGCTGACACTATAAAAACACGCAATCGATGGAAGGTGCGGTGATCGGCCTCCTGGTGGTGTTCTCCGGCATAGTTTGAGTAGCCTAGGCACCTACTCCACTTGGGAAGGAGAAACCGAAGACCATTTTTCGCGCGGAGAAAATTCAGTGGATGATGGAGGCATGTCTGGACAACTCGGGGTTTTTGAGACGTTCCCCTGGGTGGGTATTTACGGATGAGGGTTGACTTGGGGTGAAGAAAAAGCCGCCATAACTTCGCAGTCGCATTCGCAAATGAAATACGAAGCATGAGAGATCTCGTTTGAATTGATTCACCTGTTCAGTACTTCTCTTATATTGTATCAAAGCTAGATAGATGTATACGCAATCTAAATCTGATGCAAGAAACAATCTGCTATATTGGGTTCAACTAACGGTCGTATGGTGGATTTTAGGACTTATCCGTGATGAAGGATTTCAGCGAATGAATGAAGACTTACAGTAATTGTTCGCATGCTAGAATGGAAATAGCACGTAAATTTTCTCCCGCTGTGAATGACTACAAGGAGTAGAAAGCTCAACGATTGTCAGTTATGTCCTATACTGACTCCCAATGTACACTGGTGAGTCTGCAAACCCGTACTTGGTAATATCTCCGTCCTCATTTAGATTTGAATTCCCAACCATTTTCACGGTCTATATCTTCTTCATCCTTAAGCACATCCCCCTATCACCATTATTACAAAGCTAACCAAGATCAGATCAGATGGTAAGGTCGGAGCCCTACCCATCATCAACTCTTGGTCATTGAAGAAAAGCCATCCGATGAGTTTCCGGAGCGTATCCAGCACCCCACACCGAGATGGTGAATTTGATCAAGTCGGCCTCGACTGTTACAAAGAAGGGAGATTTAGATGAATATGCGCACCTCGTGTGGTCCCGGTGTCTAGGCCTCGCCTGGCTGTGGCTGCAGGTCTTTTGAGACTTTTTCCCGCGCACGCAGTTTCCATAGCTACCATTTTGTTTTTTTGGGTAGAAGGTTCCGTGGAAAAGGTGGCCGAATTCCATGGGTAAATACTGAGCTGAATGGCTATTCATCAAGGGCAATATATCAATGATCTTTCAAGAAACATAAGAGGCAGGGAGCACTGTTCAAGGTGTGGCCTGGGTCAGAGAGGAGCCCAATGTGCTAGATAGTTACAGACTCAAGTAGTACAATACACATACACACTCTCCATGCGCATGGATATCATGGGGAAGTTCATGCCATTTTTGGAACTAAACTAGGAGACTGATTATTACGCCTTAATTATTAGGCATAGGCCTAAATGTAACCAGGCCTTAGCCTGTGAGAGTAGTTACATCATATGACTGACTGACTAACTGATTGATTGATTTGAATACGAGTCTCTACTGGGCCATAAAGCCACCACTTTCTGGACACGAGAAGCCCCTTCCAGATACAAGGAACTCGTAATTGGCCCTAGTATAAAAATATCCCCAGAACTGAAAGGCTTAAATAGACGTGCACTTGGGGCGTTAATTGCGGCGCGTTCCGGACACGGAGATTTCGCCCAGTACCATCTTCGGTTCTCACACCAAGATGCTCTTATGACTTGCACTTGTGGCGAGGAAAAGAGTCTAGAACACTTGTTCCACTGCACTATAGGAAGAAGCCGATCCCGCCTCCGTGGTGGTCCTCGGCACGACCAAGGGTGCCCTTGCCTTTGGAAAATGGGCGGAGCTGACAAAATTCTACGAAGAAGTCCAACGAGCTCACTAGCTGCTTTACCATGAAGAAATAAACTGCCTGGAATTTACGCTGGACGGAAGGACCTGTTCTATTTTATTTTACTCCCACCTTTTCTTTTGTAATGTGATTTCTTATGTTTCTCTGAACGCTACGCAATACACATGAGTAATCTCACATCACCTGTAAAGTTATGTGTGAAGATCCCGGTAGAGGGAAATTGGCTACATTTAAATTGGTTATCAGAGTAGCGGGCATTAGGTCGGACTCTTTTGTAGTTACGGGTGCTCGAAGGCACGTCAGAGCGTCGGGTAGCTCGTTGGGGCCGGCCGGCGTGTTTTATCGATGAGTCAACGGCACCACCTAGCGCCCTGGATGGAACAAAAGAAGTTGGGCTAAGCTAACATACAGCAATCATGCTCTGTCAAGACTTTTCTGACATTTCAGCACGAACTTCGGGAAGGAGGCTAGAGAGGCAGACTGGGAATTTCCCGAGGTACCCACAAGTCTACAGCGCCCAGCTGGCCGGCCTCTTCGAACTCTTCAGAAGGGGCACTATGTCTTCGGATTTAGTCCTAATGTCAGTATTAGGAGAGCTCCGCACCTAGTGGCTTTTGCGATTTTCCCCGGCTGCCATACACCCGCAAATGGCCATCGTTTCGTTGGCTGGAGAGAGGAGATAATCAAGGGCGAAGGGCTTCTCTTAGTGTATGATCAAATTAGGGCTTGTGAGGGGCGGTATGGGAGGCATAGGAGGGGATATACTACTGGCATAGGTATCCTTGGCCTGTAGGCAGAGAGGACCTGCATATCCTACATAGTCATAGACTCAGACAGGACAATAAAATGAATTAATAAAAAAATAGACAACAAAAGAATATTTAAGGCTCTATCCAACCAGTTCCTTAATTAAGAGATTAGTATCCAATTTGAATATTACAAATATATGCTAGTTGATCCTAAAGTTCAAGCCCTAAGCATTATGTAATAGTTACTCGATAAAAAGACAAAAGGGCGCCGGCGCTACCGATATATTGAATATCTATCGTTTGCTATATTTATTATGAGAACGTAATGCGTGCGCGAAGAAAATATCGATGTAGTGAGTCCGCACTGTATATAGTCACCTCCCTCGACTACTGGGGAATAATTACAATTGAAGAACCATTCATATCGTTATATGAAGCTTGTGATTTCAAAATTCCCTAGGAGAATTCCGACTGTTCCAACTGGTTCCAATGCGTCCACTGTCCAGTCTTTCTCTCATTTTCACTTTCAGGCTTTAGTTTTTTCAGCGGTCGTTGCTTCGAGGAAATCCTGGATAGTAGGAACTTTGATATTAATTTTGGTATTGAGGGGGGTGGTATTTTTTTAGCTAATCTTAAAGTATTCAGTTGTTAATCTATGACAATTTATTCTAAGATAAAGTCACCCAAAAATTCGACCCATCACTGTTCAACCATGTCCAATATTTCTGTGCCTAATTTATATCCTTTGAATGCTGACATACACTTGGATGTTTCCAAAAATTTTACAAGGGCTTCTTTCCCTCTTTTTGTCCCGAATGAATTGGGTAATATCAGTGACTGTATATCAACAAATACCAAGTCTCCCTGATTTCGAAATTTAGGCAATAAAGCAACAAAGGCTATGTTGACTGATTATTTGCACTGCAGAAATTTCAGCTTCTATCCGTTACTTTACAATGATGTGGAGGTAATCTCTACTATTTTCAATTAGGAGCCCTCTTTAGTCATTGACTCAGTTAGGACGATAATACAAATCTATCTATCTACCTATCAATACCAGTTCTGGCCTCGAGTCAGGGGGGGGGGATTTGAGCTTAAACTAATAACACGTTAAATCGTCTTGATTTTAGTCATTAAGAAATCTCTGCAGGGCATAGTTCCGACCAAAATCTTCACAACACCACCCCTTCTGATAACTATCTCGGTCGGGAAAAGAACTATTCGAGCGTTGGGATGACTGAGTCTAGGCTCTAAAAGAATATGGTACTCCTCGGTTCGTAGAAGATGCCGCAGACAAGTGTATTGCCTTTGCCCTTGGCGTAGAGTAGACTGATTGAATGATTTAAACTTGGCTCCGAGTAAGCAATTATGATCTAGATTTCAATTGCAAGTACAACTATGAACTATGTTTGCTGATACAAATAGTTGCCCCCCCTTCGTGAGCACCCAACAAAGGAAATTTCAAAACTTTTGATTATCCTAGAATACCTTTGTCATGTTTCTGTCCTCTTATCGACACGTATTTGTTTACACCTGCGGAGGGCAAGACTGACACCTGTGCGTGGTGCCTACTACGAAACTGGGAGTGAAATATTCTCCCAGAGCCAAGTTCAGTCAAATTTCGCAATACCAAAGAAGTTGGCCCACGAGGCAATAATTCAAAATTCTCTGCCATGTCAGATTTTTGCTCCCAACAACTTTGACTCCTACCCAAGTCTCATCAAGTTTACAGGTACGACTTAGTAAATCCTCGTTTCAATGACCACACCTCTCATCAACTATTCTCTGGCCTCAGCTAGCCGCCAAATACACGCCCACGCCAATATTTACACCTGACAGAGGAAGCAAAGCGTGGCGCACAAATCTGGGAGACAGTTCTTTGAGACGGATGTGAGAGGGATTGGGACAAGTTTACAAGATGATACGGAGGATGGATACATTCTCGACGGGCGTGTAATTTTGAATTTTGGCAGAGTTTTACGAATTGAGCTGTGTGCGCGCCAAGACTTCGCTTGCGAGAGTGCAGCGGTTACTATAAAAACACGCAAACGATGGATGGTGCTGTGGTCCGCCTCCTGGTGCTGTTTTCTGGTATAGTTTGAGTAGCCTGGGCCCCTACTCCACTTGGGAAGGAGACATTTCAGACTACATTTCGCGCGGAGAAGGTTCAGTGGATGATGAAGGCATGTCTGGATAGCTCAGGGTTTTTGAGACGTTCCCCTGGGTGGGTATTCACGGATGAGGGTTGACTTGGGGTGAAGAAAAAGCCGCCATAACTTCGCAGTGGTACTTGCAAATGAAATCTGAGGCATGAGTGCTCTTCTTGTAAATTGAGTCATCTTTTCTGTATATTTTCTCCGATATTGTGTCATAGCTAGATAGCTGCGTACGCAATTAAAATCTGATGCAAAAAAAAAAAAGATTTACACCTGCAACTTAGCATTCTATTGAGAATTCCACTGAGCATGTCGCAGCCAGAGCTAGTTCTTCCTTAAGTGACCTATATTACTTTGCATGTTCTGCTTTCCCCACTGCAGGTTTTGTTTTTTTTATTATGTCGTGCTAGCTCACGACGCACCGACAAGGTCTCGTGTTGTCCAGCTCAGTCTATTCAAACTACCCGACTACCCGAAACTTTTATCCAAGGCCGACATGTAATAAATGGGCCAAGGCCAGCCTACCATGCACCCCGAACTATCAATTGAAGTCAAAAGTACTCTCCATCTGAGACTTTTGTATTCTAATACAGTAGAGAAGATAGTCATCTATATTAACAGGAAAATTATCCATCACCAAGACCAATAGTCTTTAAATCTGAGCTCTAGCAAATACAGGCCAAATGTTTATAGTTTGGAGTACTAGTTAGTGTTGTTATTACATGCCTCAAGAAAGCATGTTTCATGAAGCCATTTACTAAACGCTATGGCACCTTCAGGAGAGCCTAGAGTCCAGGGAATTCCCGGTGTTGAATGTCTAGTTTTGCCACGGAGGCAGGGCCGACTCCGATTGATTCGACAAAAGAGGAAGTGCTCGGGAGATTTTACTAGCCCGCAAGCGCAGATGAGAAGAGCGTCCGAGTGCTTAAGGCGGTGGTGGTAGTCTGTAAAGTCGCTGTGACATGATCGGGCTGCAAGAAGGCGGCCAAAAGCGTAGCGATTGAGGCTCTTGAGCTCTTGGGAGCTCCCAGTATTGGCGTTTATTCCCAGTTGTTGGTAGCGTTCAGGAACGTTGCGGGACTACCCCACTGCAGGCTGTAAATGAAATTTCGGCCCTAGTTGGGAGTGATCATGTGACACTCGGGAAATTATAGATTGAAAGCTAAGCGAGAGTACCCAATCTCGTCTAAGATCGTGAGCCACAGAGAGTATTTAGTTTAACGAAGATTCTGAGGTTTAAATTTCTCAAGTCCAGAAAACAGCTTCAAAATGGCAAGTAAGTTGCAACCATTCCTGCTATTTTATTCACGTAGACCTGATATGAAATCTATCACTCTATACATACTTCAATCTTCAAGTTAACAGGAACACAATCTTTAACTTTATTATATCCTCTACTATGCTAATTACTCTGCAGAAAGTAAAAACAGTAGTCAGCATAATCAAGTCAGTGCCCAAAAATACACAATGCATTCTAAGACAACATTATCACTAACGGACGTTCAATTTTTGATTACAGAGCAAGAAAGCACACCGAAACGGGTATTAAAACTAACACGAGCGCACAATAAACTCTAAACGTCTTGCAGGATTAAAAAACCGAAAACTTCGAGATATCCATCACTGAAAGGCACAGATCCTAAGTTCAGGAGAAATCATCGACACGCTTTACATGGAACAATGAAAGCCCTGGTATGTGTCGAAAACTCACATCTTATTCTAGAACATTCCTAAACATCTCACAGAAAGAACAAAGAGAGAAAAAGGGAGAAGACGCATGATTATGAATTTTCTATCTGATTAATGAGTAAAAGAATGCGGGCTGGCGAAGACACTAATATTAAAACCTGTCCCAACAGACTTGGATGAAAACTAGGTGTTGAACCCATTCTACTACAACATGCCACCCATTTGCCCTCTCATTCGCTGAAACTTCCGTATCTCGTGGTGAAACAATCAAATCTCGTATGGCATTTGTGTGTACAGCTTTACAGAATATATTCGACATCTTAAAGCTGAAGGATTTTATCTTCGTGCCTAAATCAAATTCCAGACCCCATCATTACCAAACACTGCCTCTCAATATCTCTATGAGACTCAAGTGCATGAAGATGGGATTACATGTAAGATAATATGTTAGAGTAGATTATAGTAGAGTAGAAATTGATCCAGTTGCAAGCTGCAACTCGTCAGATTACACGTATCCTTTTTTTATGGCATCTGTAATCTAAATTATCTATGCTGTAAAGCGTATTTATTCACAGGGCCGTCCTAAAATTTAGTACTATTCTAGGAATTATTTTGGCATGTTGGTCGCTGATACGCCGCGATTCGCAGCATCCATCCCAAAGAGGGAAGAGTTTGAAATGTACAATCTTACTCGACCCCCTCCCCTGACTAAAGTCCCGTCCACAAATTGTGCTTCACAAATATCCAACGCTGGGCGCAACATCTGTCTCTTCAGCTGTGAGTAACTCGACATTGTTCAATGTGTTAGGCTGACTCGTTATTGATAAATCTAGATATTCCTTGGCAGCAGGCACTGCTTCAGAGGACCCTTGGATCTCTAGCCAAACACACGACGTGAACAAGAGGGGGCTAACTCCTGCCGGCTGTATACGTTGCATCTGAGTATCTCTTACTCTGAAGGTATAAGATTGGGGTTTCTCAACCAGGCTGTTGCGAAACACTTGATTCACGGACCTCTAGTCGGCCAAGGTGTGCATTTGACGTGCTTTGACGAACTGTGTTGACTCTGAATCCACTCTCTACGTTCAGAGTTTGTCTCATTTTCACAAACGAAACCTTTTTCTAGCCTCTTGAGCTTTATTCTTATCATGCTCAACATGTCGGCCGTTGGCAATCGAAATAGTACACCGGTTGAGTCGAACAGTACATCTTCACTTCGACCACCCACATCTCGTACGCTCAGTTCTGGACATCACCTTCGAGCTTCTGCGGATATGACTGCCTTTCCAACCTCTCCATCTGCAAATCGAATTCGACCATCTTCCGACTTCTACGGTACCCAAATTGTTCAAGGTCAAGGAGGATTAGAGAACGATGCATCCGACAAAATTGCCCAGCAATGGATTGCTGATATAGATCAATATGAGACAACTCTAGAAGAGATGGCAGCCGCAACACTAGACCAGGACTTTAAGGACGAACTCAGTGCAATAGAGCAATGGTTCAGAGTTCTGAGCGAAGCTGAGCGAACAGCTGCATTATACGCACTCCTGCAACAGACAACGCAAATACAGATTCGATTCTTCATTCAAGTCTTACAACAAATGGGTAAAAACCACCCGGTTTCAGGTGTATTGTCTCCTGCGAACTTTGATAAAGGTTTGTTTATCAAAAGACATTGATGAGATTGTTAACTTTTTATTTAGACCCCATGTCTAATCGTCACAATGACACCATGAGCAGAATTAATGTTGATGGGTCTAAAAATCCAATGACGCGCCCTCCACCAACACCATCTGGAAAACGACAATTTGGTCTTGATGCATCAACGATCAATGCAATGTTTCCCAATGCCGCGGCTGCAATCGCGACGGAAAAAGCCAAATTCACACAACAAACAGGAAATTCAGCTTCATCAAATCGTAACAGTGCCGTTTACGATAGCCGTGTCAATCTCACGGCCCCCTCTATCTCTGGGCCTAACGAATCTACAGAAATAACTAGTTCGTCTCCATGGGCATCACGTGGAAAAGACCAAAGTAATGGGAGACCGAAGTCGTCCTCTGATCAGCCGCCGATGGGACAGTTTATGCAGTCACACCCTTCTGCCGGATTACGTTCCCCCGCTGCTCAAGTAACAAGTGGTGCCAACTTACAAAACACAACTATTTTAACTGCAGAGAATCACAACGGGGATATGCCCTTACTCTCACCGTACAACGGCAATGGAAACTGGGCATCTATGGTCAGCACGCCGATGGTTTCATCGTTCAATAATGCAGGAAGTAGTACTCAGGCGGATATGGTTGCAAACGCTACTGCTATGAAGCTAGCAGCTTTATCCACGGTCAACAATCGTTTTGCTCTTGATGATGTAAAAAAATATCGCCGTGCAAGGTCAAATGATGGCCAAGGACAAGTTCAAAGCTCAATTTCTGCAGGACTCTCTAATTCTAAGATGCCTAGTGCAAATCTTATCATGGTCAATGAACATGGCCGGGTCCTAACTAGAGATCAAGTAATGAACATGCAAGCGCAACAAAACTCACAGTTTCTCGGGGGTAGATCGCGGCCAAATTCTCCAGGATTAGCTATGCAAGGGAGCGGAGGTTTTGGCTCCATGCAAACCTCTTCACCTATGAATAATGGATTCCTTGCTGCACGCGATGGATCGTCCCCAGCTATCAATACCGGACTGAGCAATGGAATGGCGAATATGAACCTAAGTATGGGACAGATCGCATTCAGAGGACATGAAGGCTACCTCTCTGATCACAGTGATATGGTTCGAGGTCGTTCTCCACGTGGTAAACGGGGTAGCTCAAAGCCTCCAGAGGATCCAACCGACCCTTTTCTCCTTCAGGATATCCCTAGTTGGCTGAGGAGTCTCAGGCTTCACAAATACACAGAGAACCTTAAGGACATGAAGTGGACAGAGCTTATCGAGCTAGATGACAAAGCTTTGGAAGATCGTGGGGTTAATGCGCTCGGGGCTCGCAGGAAAATGCTCAAAGTCTTTGATCAAGTTAAAGGTAAATCACTACAGTTATTCGTCTGGCACAGCTAACAACTTTTATCAGAGGCTAGAGCAGAAGGCAAGTTATCATGAATTTACACAGACTACTAATGTGGATACTTCGAATTTCTACCTAGTTAGAAACTAGTTCTAAATGGGCAAAATACTGGTCGCTGCGTAGCTGGCCTTACGAAGAGTTATTGAATTGTTTCTATATCTACTGGTTGGCTACTGTGTAATCTCTCTCTTGGTATACATCTTGACATTAATATACGACTTAATTCCACTCTAAGTCTTATTCACAGCGACAATCTAAGCTGAAAGTCAACTAAAGAAAATTCTGTGGGAAACCTTGCGAATCTTGTGTTCGATGAATATGGTCACAGTAAAGAGATGGCCTCTTGATTTTTATCAGTGTATACGAACATCTATAACTTTGGAATATATTGCAGAATTTAATCCGATATTCCGGAGGGTATCCCACTCAAGCTTGGGTATTAACAAAGCTTTTGCTGAATCATAACTAACGCTTGAACAACTCACTTGATACTTTATGCTAGAGCTCTAGTATCGATACGGTGTGTCTTCGATCTAGGGTATTGTGGAAGAATGAATGGTTGCTTACTATGTGCTTTCTCCATTTAACATGACCATGAAAATGCTGCTACTCTCCAGTTCCTGTTTTACGTGAAATTTCATTATGTAATATGAGTCTCTAAATTTGATCTCCATGACATCTCTTTTTGTCAGGATTTTTCTAACGAGACGGCTAGCCTATCATGTCTTTTTTACTTCTATCCAGAATTAAGATGGTTTGTCGAGGCGAATGAAACCTTCGAGAATGATTTTGATAGTCAACTTACGAAGACGTGGGCTTTTGAAGCCGCATGACTTAGCTTAGCTGTTGCATCGATTTTGTCTGATATTGCGGTGACATTTTTGCCTTCTTATATCGGCTTCTTTATGAATCTTTCAATTTTATTATCCTATTTGTCTAGGACAAATCATTGGGGTGACTTTCATAAAATAATTTATTTTTAAAATTAGTTACACTCACACGCTGAACTTTATTTTCTGGTACGGACGCAAGATACTCTTGCTCATGAAGGATTGGAAACTCTTCTTTAGCATCACCTGCATGGAGTAACCTCCAATCTTTTAATTCTAAGGCCTCGATCATTCGGTACTTCCTTGCGAAATATGACAGAGTCATGCTGGAATTGAATTAGTCATGTCCCTCGTTTAGCTAGGTTTGTGACAAGGCTAGCATTACCTTACTTCAAGGAACGGCTGGGACACATCATTAAATTATTTGCTACGGGTATCCGTATACCCTGCAGCCACGGGCACAAGTTTGCAGTGGATTTAAATAGGGTGCGTATTTCGACAGGGTACATAAATTTGTCCTGGATTTCAAGGCCTAAACTAAGGGCACGATTTGATTTCTTGTCACCGTCAGACTTGTGCAAATCCAAGCTGTTCTCCAGTTCCTTTCCATTACTTGTCTGCCCACCGACCGCTAAAAATGTACAAAGCTCTTCTCATCTTGTGCTTGAATTATAATAAGAATTAGATTTCTCAGATACAAAGTTTTTAATTTAACCGACACATGGCTTCACTCGATACTATCCTTATTTTGCTGATGAATCTACCTTCAACACCTCGATCAAACAATTATCCAGGGATCAAAACTTATTAGTAAGTGGAAAAATTAAATATTAACAAATGTAATCAAAAGAAATTTGCAGATTCATGCGCTTTATGAATCTGCCAAAAACTAGATGAAGATTACCGCGCAACTAGGCATATCTCGGGCAAGTTAGTTATTCACTTCGCCTCAGAACTGTCTCCCCCAAAAAGAGAAAAAAAACATGCTCAGAACCGAAAGCAGATGATGTTGATCAGATAGTATCTTACGTTGAGTCTTCACCTGAAAACCGCCGCAAAATGTTTCTAGATCACCTCTGGCGACTTTAGATATCTTTATGTCGGCTAGCGAGTAATACGAAGAGAACCTAAAAAAGAGGATATCAATGACATGTAGCTCATCTAAAGCCTCTAGTATTTTAAAAAAACTATGAAGACACGCAGGGAATGGGCTGAAGCTCATCTCAATTGGACATATGAAGACTGGAAGTCAGTTTTATGGACAAACGAAACCTGGATAGAGGATGGAAGAAAATCTAAAGAATTTGTAACAAGAAATGTTCTTAAATTCTCCTTCAAGAAGATAGTAATTTGATGCACTAGCATTGTGAGCTAGACTTACCAAGAATACAACGCTGGCTGTGTTGAAGAAAAATCGAAGAGTGTCGGCTGGATTTTACGCGGTTGTTTCGCAGGGCTAGAAAAGGGTCCCTATTGATTTTGGGAGAAGAAGTGGGGGCCTATATACTCCCAAAAATATTGAGAGAAAATAGTTTCTATTACCGATGGCATGGTCTCAATGAGACATTGGCTTTCCGTAGTGCAAGATAAAGCTTCTGCTAACGCAGCAGCACGTACGATGGAATATATGAAGCAAAGGTTCATTCAACCGATTTTCTTGCCGGCAAACTCGCCTGATATAAACCCAATTGAAGCTTTTTGGAACAGGATGAAGGATTACATCCAGCGTCATCGTCCGAATCTCGGTGGCGGAAAGTAACGTACTCCAGATAGTCTCCGCAATATCGTAAAGGGGGTATGGGATTCCGTGTCTCCCAAAGAACTTGTGAGACTCATTGAGAGTATGCCAGTAGGACATCAGGCTGTGATAGATGCGGATGAGGACCAACCTGACATTAAGGCCTGAAAACATTACAGCTACATTTTTCAGATCCAAGGTTAAGATAAGACTTGGGTTCTATTTTGTAATTCGAAACCTTTAAACTCTTGAAAAATAATTTTTCAAGACAAGTAGCAAAAATGCACAAATGTTATGCAGCTGATTGTTACACTGATTAGGCTTAGTACGAAGGAAAGGCCCACTGCAAACTTGACACTGTGGCAGTAGAGTAGATGGTCAGGTGTTTAGCGAAAGACGCGGGCCCCCTGATTAGGAGCGCTAGGGGCAGGATTTGTCCAACACCTATGGCCGGCGGCCAAGTTTATGTAGTGCAAATACCTGACAGTGAGATTAGTATGGCCAGATTTAGGACGTCTTGCAACCTGATGGAGGTAAAGACTGTGACAATAATTATAAATTTGATTTACTGTGCAACTAGCCAAGACGTGTAGCGGCTGGTTAGTTAGCCGTGTGCAGCCCTAATTCCCTTTTTGTAGTCACTCAATCTCAACATCAATGTCTTGGATCCCGCACGCTACTGCCTCGAAAAAGATATATTTCTGGTCTACAAAAACTCTCCCTGGTCGTAGAACACTTCGGTAACTCGTGCAGTGCGACCTCTCTCTGTTCCAAAGTCTTATGTTGCCGATCGAGAGCTTTGTTGGATATCATATTCAAGCCTACAAGGCAAGTTGATTCACACTCAGCTTGGGCTAGATGATTCGCTGGCGAGATGTCGACGTCATAACTTATCGGCACATCGCAAAGAACACATTTGAGACTTTACGTATTGGTGCTGAGTCGTAGTGTCACCCTTTCATGACAACAGTTGCGAGAAGGTCAAGGCTCAATCTGAAACCAGACCGAGAATATTATTGGTCCTGACAGATTTTAGATCGCAGCGCTCCATGGTTCCTCCACGACAAAAATGATTCTCTATGCTAGGCTGAAAATAACGTCACCCTTTGTATCAATTTGGATCAAAACAAGTGAAGATCACTTGTCAATCGGCTTCCTTACAATAAGAAATGCTACACAGAGGTCATCTCAAACAAAGGGCCAAACTTGCTGGCACGATTTTTAGTGCCTGTCCCAGAGATTCCAGCTACTAGGGGAAGACTAGAGATTATTTTGACAACCCCAGCTTGTTGGCTCATCTTTTCCACCGAAAGAGTCTGCGAACTATGGCAGGGGATGACAGTAGCTCAACACCTATTCGGGAGAACCCAACGGATCTGGGGCTGAAACATCACTTCAAAGCCGGATTCAGTCAAATTTCGCAAGACAGTAATTCTCTAAGGCAATGATTCGAAACCCTATTTCACCAATATTTTACTCCCAACAAGACTAATCGCAACCCTAGAATTGTACGGTCAAATTATATGACCTGGTTAATCTTGATTTCTACGATCAAAACTCTCGCCAGCTGAATCTCCAGCCTCAAACGGCCTGCATATACACGCTGACAAGATTTGGAATGCCTGAAGTTGGCACTTTAAACAAGCTCATGGTTGAAAAGTGCAATAGTATATCATACGAAACAGTCCCGCAACAAGAGTCGGCGTTGTTAAGGCACCTACTATTTCCTTGATGATTTAATGTATACTCAACTACCAAGCTATTACGTACAATCGGTGCAACATGCATATGATGGATGACTCTATTGGCGTTAGAGGCACTCATACTCTGGGTTTCATTCGTAAATGCCACTATGAGGTATTTTTGATTACGCAAAATAGTCGACTCTCCTCCGTGATTACGCGCCATCGGGAAGTTGTAACCCCCTTAATTACATAAACATACCTTAGTCATTCATGCACACGAGCACTGCGAAAAGTGGGATTCAGTCTTGTTTGATTGGAAACAGCGATCTCCTGTCTCATGTGGGATAGGTATTCAAGCTGTCTTTTCTCCATTAGGGACCAATCTGAATGATGTACCGTTCATCTGACTAAAATGATGTATACATGGTCCAATTTACTCTCGCAAACATAGTCATGTGTCGCACAACGCTCAACCTGAAATTCTCCTGATCGAAAATTGAAATCTCTCTCCTACTTAAATTATACCTACCACCTGTACTTTTTACCTAACCATTTTGTGGTTATGGGCTAAGGGTTGTGTGAAAGTTGTGCGGTTTTGCTATACTTTGGCATAACTGCATGGCCTCACGTGCAGCGGTGAGTCGCGAAGATGGCGCGCTCAAGCTCGGTTGACGGCACCATGGAAACTGAGTGCGTATCGTTGTGGCCGAAAAGTGTCAGCAAAAACCAAAAGTGTAGTGCTATTAACGATTTTGATTTTCAAAGGAGATGTTTAATGCACGCTCCGATGGTTCATGATATCACCCAATGCATGAAAAAATGAAGTTATTACGATAGAAATCCTGTAAAGCAGCAAATCAAAAGATTCGATTGTAAATGAAATCAGTCCGCACACAGGTAGCAATGAGCTCTCAGAGCCAATCTACCCGTGTCACGTCTAAATAGATGTAGGGTCTGTCCTGTCACGTTAAATATTTCAAATCAAATCAGTCCGCACACAGCCTGTCTCTCCTAATACGGCAGCCCCCCTCCTTCTCCTCCCTTCTCACATACATATCAATCGAGCCGACACAGTAATCTATCCTGTTACATCTCAAGGCAATCCCGAAGTTTTGCCTCTCAGATTTCTGCGCCAAAGATTGGCTTTCTTTAAGGTGTAAATATCAGCGATGGCGTGTTTTTGGAGGCCACCTCAAGTCAGAAACTGAGTTGATGAGAAGTGTTATCATTGAAACTAGAATGTACCAATTACTACTTGCAACATTGATGAGGATTTGGTGGGAATGAATCTCGTTGGGAGTGGGCGTTTTTTTTAAATCATTTATTGTGTTTTCAGCTATCTAGCTATGACACATGACCGGTACTATGTATACATATAGGATGACTCTTTTGACGTTAGAGACACTCATACTCTGGATTTCATTTGCAAATACCACTATGAGGTGTGTTTGCTTACACAAACAGTCGACCCTCCTCTGTAAGTACCCACCAAAGGGAAATTTAAAACCTTTGATTATCCAAGCATGCCTTCATCATTCATGCATACCAGCGCCGCGAGAAACGTAGTTAAGTTTGCCGGATTCGAACCAGCGGTCTCCTGTCTCGGGTGGGATATGTGTCCTAGCTATCCAGACCTTACTTGAGAAACCGACCAAGATATGTACCACCGCACCATCCAGCCACGGCGGTGTTTCTAGTGTCGCCCGCACTCTGGAGTGGGCGTTTGTGTGGCGGAGAACCTTGAATTATTGTGTCATGGGCCAACTTCTTCGGTAATGCGAGTGTTGACTAAACTAGACTCTATGGGAACTCTCACTCTTGAGTCCGCAGAGGAAACGCCTGACGAGTGTTGAATCTTTGACTTCCACTGATCGTGCATCATAGCTAGATAGTTGGATTTAGAATAAGGCATTCAAAGCCAAAAGATAGAGCAAAAAATTTTAACGAGACACAATTGTGATCCTAGATTTTTGACGATAGGAGGCCTCACCATTTTAATATTCAATTTTTACAACCTCACATCTATGTCTGTCGTACTCAACGCTACGCAATTCATCAGTGGCAAGCGGACAAATGCTTTAATCTGTCAATCCATTGGATGGTGTAAGATGAAGAAGCTGGACACCTATCAGTGGTCTCCACATCAAATCTAGCGGTGGAATGTCTCCTCATAGGCGAGGTCAATTTAGGAAAAAGAAATCATCCGAAGAGTGGCGTTATTAACTTTTGCTCGGAGACTCGACCTAGAGAGAATTAATGACCGCATAATTCAACGATATCAATCATCTGGACCACAAATACGAACTGCATTACGATCAAACCTATCTGATACCCGTAATACCACAATTGACATCATTTTGCATCGTGATATTTCCTCCAATATCTCACCTAGCTAAACTCATCTGGCAGCCAGTTCCACAGTCGTTTTACCGCCAATCGAGGTAGCCCAAACCCCAAAACTCTTCATCACAATCACAGATACAGGAGGAAATTCATCACTTTGCAACTACCGCGCGTTATGAAGGTACGGTCGAAGGAATGGCCTTGAATGCGTCTATAGTCCGACTTAGATAATGAGATCATGGGATGGACGGAAAGATACTTGTGGACAAAACAATTCACGGAAAGATGATGGAAAAGTCATCTATAAGAGAGGTTCATATGAGTCTATATGCGACAAGTGGAAGATATGATTATCGAAGGGTGAGAATACACATCCTAACATACACTAATATCACCATCTTCACTTTCCAATTTACCTCTGGCTTCTAGGGAAAAGTGCAACTACGTTATTTGATAACGTTTTCAATGCACACCTTTGGTTACACCCAGTCTTACAACATAAGGGCGTTACTTACTTCACTAGCGACTAATTGCCTCTGATGAATTAAGAATGACATTTCGCCGGCATATCAACCAGAGCATTCGACAAAGATCGAGGAATAGGTGCTTTAGTCTTGAGCTCTTGGACCTAGATTCGACCTTCCCATTCAGGGGATAGCAGAAAAGAGGAAAGGCCAGAGTGACGGACGGTATTCAAAGTTTCTCTTATGAGAAAATTGGCAGCAAAATTGAGTGTATACTGCAAATAAAGAATAACAGGAATTCAAACAAAGGGGTCTTTGTGAGCAATCAGATGAGGCTTTGAATGGCGGGTAAGATTGAACACCTATATGCGGTGTCCTCTATGAAGCTGGGAGTGAAATTTTTTCTCAAAGCCAAGTTTAGACGAATTTCACGATACCAAAGAAGTTGGCCCACGAGCTAATGATTAAATACTCTCCACTAAATCAATTTCTCCTACCCAATTAGGTCTATCCACACCAAAACCTCATCAAGTTTACAAGTACGAACTTGTATATCTTAATGTCAATAGCCACACCTCTTGTCGACTTTCTCTGACCTCAGCTGGCCACCAAATACACGCCCACGAAGGAGGAAACAAAGCGTGGCGCACAAATCTGGGAGACAGTTCTTTGAGATGGACGTGAGAAAGATCAGGATAAGTATACAAGATGACACAGAGGATGGATGCAATCTCGACGGGCGTGTAATTTCAAATTTTGGCAAGGAGTTTTACAAATTGAACTTTGTGCGCTCCTAGACTTCGCTTGCGTGAGTGCAGCGGACACTATAAAAATACGCAAACGATGGAATGTGCCGTGGTCCGCCTCCTGGTGTTGTTCTCCGGTATAGTTTGAGTAGCATGAGCAGCTACTCCACTTGGAAGGAGACATTTCAGACTACATTTCGCGCAGAGAAGGTTCAGTGGATGATGAAGGCATGTCTGGATAACTCAGGGTTTTTGAGACGTTCCCCTGGGTGGGTATTCACGGATGAGGATTGACTTGGAGTGAAGAAAAAGCCGCCATAACTTCGCAGTGGTACTTGCAAATGAAATCTGAGGCATGAGTGCTCTTCTTGTAAATTGACTCATCTTTTCTGTATATTTTCTCTAATATTGTGTCATAGCTAGATAGCTGCATACGCAATTAAAATCTGATGCAAAAAAAACTAACGTAGTCCGGTCACTTAGCTAGGTTGAGATTCATGAAGTAAATGATAGTTAACCTGATCAAACCTAACCTCACTCTTGGTCGAAGTCCTAATAGAGTTCGGATGCAGTCAATTATCAAGCACGTTAATTAACGTTCACGCATTTAGGATAGATTTGAGTTTTCGAATACATACTTCTACCTACTTTCCCAGTCTCTCGATTTCGCATTTCATTCATCTTGTGTTTATAAGTCGTCGACCAGGTCATCAAAATGCCTACGTTTTGCAAGATATAACTGAATATCATGCCGGAAAACACGAGAGACTGCATGAGGCCTATTTCAAATACTGGGGCTCGCCTAGTCTTCAAATGATGTGAAAGTGGTCACAGCTAAGCTCAAAGAGGTTGAAGCATGTATTCCTTCAACAAATAAGAATGATACTAACATAGCTGAATCACTCAAGGTTGTAGGCATTTTTTTCTCAACAAGCGCCTGATTCCCATTGGTAAGGAGACACATGAAATATCATGCTGGCAAAACGATGGGCAACAGAAAAAAATGTATTAAAGAAGTTTCTACTGCTGACTTGATGCCTATAATGGCCGCGAAAGTGAACAACGTGCCCAAGCTTTGATCGTTCACCGAGGCGGAGGAATGAGGTGGCCTCCAAGTAGCAGCCGACATCTCGGTCTGCACGACCGCCACTGTCAGTGACAAAAATGTTGATACGTACCAGTCGGGAGAAGAATACCATTACATATTGTGAAAACAGAATATCATTCATCAACTACTATCTTCTATCTGGTATAATGTGGTTTGCACAAATCCTTGGTCGCTTAATTGCTTACATAGCCGGCAAGGACGAATTCTTCACCTTCCAGTGGTGCCGGTGTAACCGCTCAGTACGCTCTACATATCTGGGATAACCAGGAAGAATCGCATCCGAATCGAAGTCGAAAGCAACCTCAAGCATATATCCATTTGACAACTTCTCGACAATGCCTTTCTTACCATCTTCATCTGAGTCCTCAACCTCTTTCTAACCACGCATCTTCTCGCCTCAACAACTAATAAAGAAGTTGCTCCAATTACAAACAGGAGCTTGCTCGATTTATTAATGGCTATCACCCACTACAAATTTACGACGCTACGTATACCCGCAAGGAGGAAATCAAGTCATAATATACAAAGCTGGGTCATTGTTTATGGGGGACTGATGTTCTAATGGGGCTCTACATCTTGAGGAAGGATAGGCAGCTGAGATGTGGTGCGAGAGGGGGAACAGGTCTCTGAAGACCATGCTGGGACTGACATTTTCGAGTGGTTTTCAACTTTGGAATGTTTGTGGGCGCCAAGACCGAGGTTTCGGCTGATTAGCCAGGAGGGCTTCTTTTGTCGATGAGTCAACGGCACTCCCAAGCGCCCTGAACGGAACAAAAGAAGTTGGGCTAAGCTACCATACAGCAATCTCGCTCTGTCAAAACTTTTCTGAAATTTCAGCACGACCTTCGGGAAAGTGTTGGAAGGAGGCTAGAAGGGCAGAGGGTGAATTTCCCGAGGTACCCACAAGTCTGCAGCGCCCAGCTGGCCGGCCTCTTCGAACGCTTCAGAAGGGGCACTATGTCTTTGGATTTAGTCCTAATGTCGGTATTAGGAGAGCTCCGCACCCAGTGGCTTTTGCGATCTTCCCCGGCTGCCATACACCGGCAAATGGCCATCGTTTAGTTGGCTGGAGAGGGGAGATAATGAAGGGCAAAGGGCTCCTCTAAGTGTATAATCAAATGAGGGCTTGTGAGGGGTAGTACTGTTTGAGGGGAGCTGTATGAGAGGCATAGGAGAAGATATACTACTGGTATAGGTATCCTTGGCCTGTAGGCAGAGAGGACCTGCAGGTCCTACATAGTCATAGACTCAGACAGGACAATAAAAAAAATTGCTCATATAACATATCCTTGTACCTAATGTATTTCTGCAAGCGACTTTCTAATCAATGGTCACCCAACCCAGACGCAACAGTTGCAGCAGAAACGACCCTTCTTTGGGCTATTCATACAGCAGACAATCTATAGACTAAATAAGAGTCTCCCTACGCATCAATATAAAGAAGTGAACTGCTTTAGGCTCGGCCACTTTGCCACCCCCCTTTTCTTGTCGTCCTCTTGATATTCAATCGATACAAGCGTTGATGATAATACCCGAAATAGCAGCCATGAACAAAAGAAACGTGGACAGCAGTTGATGGGCATAAAAGCAATAAACCTTCCACGAAACCTACTAGTCGTTTACCATCAAATCCGGTCAAACTTTGCGAGACATCAATCAACAAATATGTGACTACTGCGCAAGATGATGGTGTCATTGTCTAGGCCAACAAATAAAATGAGTGAAAAGACTATTTTCTGGGCGGAGCCCACAACGTAGTAGTCAAAAACTTTAATATTCCGACCCAAGACGTCAAAGCCGTACACCACATCCTTTCGACTTTGACTCAAAGTTGAGAGTTGCGGTGGAAATTAGAGAAATGCAAAAAGTACGTCCTCAACACCCAAAGGGAGATTTCAAGGCCACAAGTCAGGCGTGACTCCGAATCCCAACATGACGAGCGATCTTAAAATAATACTCTCGTGACTTGAGTACGACAGAAGCATTGGTGATCGCTGAGATCACTCAGGTGCCTAAAAGGCCTCTTCTCTAATCCTTGAACGTGGAGCAATACACCTTGGGACGCCTAATCGCTCGTAGTCGGAGTTATTTATCGGTGCGCCAGAGCAAAACTCCGGCTCTCGAAATTTAGGAGAATCAGCGCTCGGAGGAAGACCAACCCATGGGCCTGCGCAGTAATGCAGAAGCTGCTGACTTCCTCGCAAACCCGTATTTGTTCTCACGCCATGGCCGGCAAGAATTGCTCCTTCAAAATCTACTCCTCTTTTGATTGCAAAGTCTCCGCGCCAAGTACCGCAGCTGTAGAGAACTATCTTTGTCTGACAGTGTGAGGTAATGAAACTACGAGTAATGGGTACTTGTAAATACTCTCAGCTCGCGCATTCCATGGGGTGAGGGAGACTCTAGACCTATCAGCGGGATCCCTTAAGAACCTCAAGATCTCACTGGTGAGTCTGCAAACCCGTACTTGGTAATATCTCCGTCCTCATTTAGATTTGAATTCCCAACCATTTTCACGGTCTAAATCGTCTTCATCTCTCGATACAACTACCCATCACCATTATCATGAAGCTAACCACGATCAGATCAGATGGTAGGGCCGCGCCCCTACTCATCACCAACCCTTGGTTATAGAGGAAAAGCCATCTGCTGAGTTTCCGGAGCGTACCCAGCACCCGTTATAGAGATGGTGGATTGGATCAGGTCGGCCTCGAATGTTACAAAGAAGGGAGATATAGATGAATATGCGCACCTCATGTGGTCCCGGTGTGTAGGCCTCGCCTGGCTGGGACTTTTGTTTTGGGTAGAGGGTTCCACAGAAAAGGTGGCTCAATTCCTCGGGTAAATACTGAGCTGGACTGCAATTCATCCTGGGTCATATTTCGGAGATCTGTCAAGTAACAAAAGAAGATGAAGCACTGTACAAGGTGTGGCCTGGTTCAGAGAGGAGCTCAATGTGCTAGATAGTCTATGACTCCAGTAGTACAATAAACACATCCTCTCTCTCTCTCTTTCAGCTACAAATGAGGCTGGGATTAATTTCATTTGGTGGATTTTCGGCTTGAAGGAGTTGTTTTGGGTATTTTGGACGAAAAATCAGTTGTCAGAGATTCCGTAACTTCAAGAGAGTCGTACAAAAACTCATCACCAACTCAAGACTCACGAACGGACCTAGATCTGTGTGAAGGTCGTACTCAAGCAAGCGACACCTCTGAAAGTGCTTACATTTTTGCGAAGAGGTATTTCTCAGTTGATCCTATACTTGCGAGCGACCTTCATAACCGCCACATCACTCAGCGATACACGCTCTAATGAGGAAAGTCATAATGGAAACGGGACTTGGACAAAAGAGGAAAGAAAGGGAAACTGCACGGATGGAATCGCAAAGATCCCCAATGACGACAGCATCCCAACGATACGTCGTAAAGGCGCAAGGCTAGAGTAACGATGAGATCTGGCACGGCATTTATAATCGGAGTCAATGAGGATGCCAAGGGCTCGGCCGCGTGGTGGCCGAGGTTGAGGAGGAAGTTGCGCTGTGGCGTAAATACAGCGGGTTCCTAGACGGTCAGGCTTGGTATGGTTCAATACATCTGCGAAGTTTGAGGTAGTTTGGACATTTAAGTGGCACGATGTTTATTGTACTTAGCCGGTGAAGCAGTAATGGGGATCCCAACATCAAATCAAAAAAACCCCAATTAGAATGGGAAAGAAAGTTGTATACAAATAGACTGTCCTACATAGTTAGAAACTCAAATTGGACATGTATGGATTAATAATAATAATAATAATAATAATAATGATGGTAGTTAGCCTGATCCGGCCCTCACTTCGTACTATTACTAATCATGAGCATCAACGCACCCACCACACGCTGACTAGACTTGATAGTTGTGAAACTTTGAACTCGACGCTCAACTGCGAGATCTGTGATGACACACTGGATGGACATATTTCGCATTGTTTCACATCTGCAAAGGGCCCGTGCGCGCCAGTTAGGCGATAGAAGCGATGAAAGGACCAGCGGCCTCGCCGAGCATTGGTCTCGTGAAGCCTGACCCGAGCATCTCAGCTGGAGTGCTGACCCAGCCAGATTTATGTTTCCCTGGCTTCCAAGTAGAAGAGCAGTGCATCTTCCATGACGCCGTACACTGAGATAGTGCGTGAATTGATGCGAGCATTTACCAGCGGCCGTGGCCATTGGTGTCCACATCCGGTGTGTTTAGCGAAATTGGAGCCGGGTCTGGTGTGGCAACCTGGGTGGTGGTCGTTGCACAGCGTGCGGATCATGTAGACTCGATGTGAGGCTCTTTGATTGGTGCGAAGTTTGGGCCAGCCGCATACCAGGCGGCTTAGTCATGAGGTTATGCTACTCGCCGATGTTTCGGCGCCAATAAGAACTAGCTTATTTTTCGGGGCATTGTCGCCATATACTCGGCGCATTGGAGGCACCGTCAACTTCGCCGCTCCCTGTTTCATGTTTACAGCGCTGTGCGGCCGTTATGCTTCCCCGGGCTCCAATGTCTGACTTGCAGTGTGCTGTCCTCTACTGCTCATGAATATGGCCAAGCAAGCCTGGCACCCTGTCCTAGCTCGGCCTTGGAATATAACCTGTCTAGCCGGTGCCTACAGATGAGCTTGGAGGTTATTGTCGGCCCATATCCCAATACTAAGTTTCGATTGGACGGATTACAGAATAGTGAGAGAGTATCCTTTTTCCCGGAAGCTACCTTGTGAATAACAGTGTCTGTAGACCTTGCTTGCCCATTTGGAAGATTATTCCTCATGTCTTCGCCCACCTCCAAAACGAACAGCCCATCACAGCAATAACATGTCACCATTGCTGATGTTGAAACCTAGACAGAAATACTGCATAAGGTTACAGTCACGGCAGGAAAATCAGTCTCCATGATCGACTAGGACTTTTTGGTACATAAAAACATGCAACGGGCCTTGGATTGTGTAGCCAGCGGTTACGGGAGGTTTTTTTTGTCATTTAATGTGTATGCAGCTATGAAGCTATGACACATGACCCGTGCTATGGATACATGTTGGTTGACTCTATTGAAGTTAGAGACACTCATACTCTGGAGTTCATTCGCAAATACCACTATGAGGTATGTTTGCCTACACAACCAGTCGACCCTCCTCCGTAAGTACTCCCCAGAGGGAATTTCAAAGCCTTTGATTATTCAAGCATGCCTTCGTAACCTATGTATACCAGCGTCGCGAGAAATGTGGTGGTGTTTTGTCGGATTTAAATCAGCCATCTCCTGTCACAAGTGGGATATGTCCAAGCCATCCAGCCATAGCGGTATTTAGAGTGTCGCCTGCACTCTCGCAACCAATGCCTTGTCACACACAAAACTTTATTTGTATAAACTCCTTGCCAAAATTTGAAATTTCACGTCCTTTAATATTGTATACAACCTCTGCATCATCTCGTAAACTTGTCCTGATTCCTCCCACACCCATCCCAAAGAACTTTCTCCCAGATATGTGCGCTACGCTTTGTTTCCTCTGTCAGGTGTAAATATCGGAGTGAGCGTGTATTTGGCGGCTAGCTGAGGCCGGAGAATGGTTGATGAGAGGTGTGGTCATTGAAACGAGGATGTACTAAGTCGTACTTGTAAACTTGATGAGAGTAAGGTAGAAGCTAGTCTCGTGAGTGAAAATTTGACATGGCTGAGTATATTGAATGATTGTCTCGTGGGCCAACCCCTATTGTATCGCGAAATTTGACTGAACTTGCTGAAAGAAAACATCACTTTCAGATTCGTAGAGGAGACCGCGTAGGGGTGTTGAGTCTTGCCCTCCGCAGATACGGGATAGATGGTATCAGTAGCTAATCTTTACATGTAGTCTTGTGGAAAGGTGTGGGCTTGACAGAGCCGGATGATGGACTTGGTTAATATTAATGAGTAAAGATGTCGGCCGAGGCGTCAGGCTAACACGCTCGGAAGTAGTGAAAATTTTCATTCTATTCTCAAGCCAGAAAAAAGGCGGACGACAACTTACCACCTGGTAATAATGGCCCAAGGAAATCTGCAGATTCCATCGTTCGGTCTGCAGAGGCTCTACAATCGATGCACTAACGGCATTCTCCGCTTCCCAAGACGACGAACAGAAGCTGGCGCAGGCCGTCCGACAGCACACATGCTCTGTCCCAAGGCGCGGATGACAGGTGAGGCTATGTATGGAGATGATGATATTATATATCGTCTGTCACTGCGCGTGGCCTATTAGGTACGCGCACTTTTATCCCTATGAAGGGCAAAGGACGCTAGAGCAGGAGCTCTAGACACCATGGTACTACCAAAAGTCTAGAATACAGAGCCATGCCGCGTTATGTGAAACTGCGCATAGAAAATGATGGATAAGCTTAAACCAGAGAAAGACAAAAGGATATGAGACTTTCACTACCTCAAGACTGGCGATCAAGCAGTCCCTCTCCCCCGCTCTATCCATGGATTCCCCAATCAAGAGGCTGGAGATGATGACTCTCTCTATTACATGCAAGTGTACGACGCCCGGCCTGCTGGTCTTGGGGAATGCTTCCGAGAGGTAGCGGTGTCTTCAGATTGAGGGCTGATCTCGGTATTAGGAGAACCTTGCACTCAGTGGTTTGTCCAAATTCCTCGGCGGACATTGATTTGCAAGGAGCCTTTCATATATTGGTTGAGAATGGGAACAGCTGAAATACAAGGGTCCCTCTTGGTGGGTACGATCAAATGAGGATTTATGAGGCGTGTTAGTGTTCGAGGGGACCTGTATAGAAGGCATACGAAGGGATATCAAACTGACATAGGCATCCTTGGCCTGTAGGCAGAGAGAACCTACATGCCCTGTTTAGTCTTAGCTTGAGAGGTGGCAATTCTTCGAATAATCCCACGAAATAATACCTCTACGTACAACTAGCGTACATGGTGGATTGACTTCGTGACCAATACTTTAACTGACCAGGCAGGCCATGTTGTGCTGTGTGTGTGGTCAGGTAGGCGGGATGGAGGCCGACGTTGAGTACTGACTTCGCGGGACCATAAAATTTCCATAGTGTGAGTCCAGTCAGAGCGCGGTAGATGCCTTGATTTGGGGCTCACGAGAAGGAGGTAGCCATGATCTAAATGGGGCCGAGTCGCCTCTTCCCGTCCCGCCTAAACTTCAAACCATGGTCAGCCTCGCGTGACTCGACGTCGCAGGTGCATCTTTTGCTTTTGCTGCTGGCGCTGCCTCACCACAACCGGCATACGACAAGGTTCCCGTTACTCTCTTTCCACCTCCCATGTCGCATTCCGCCAAACCAAGTTGGCCCAGAACTCCTGACAACTCCTCCTCCGCCTTAGCTGCTGCACTTGGGTGGGTTGCGGGTGTCTGCAAGCATTGACAGTGGCTCCGACTACGTGGCCGTCGAGGGCTAGTCAAAAAACCTGCGTCACAATCCCCGATACATCCGACTTCCTACAACGACTCATGGGCTGTGCGATAGTCGCCGGAAATAGCAGCAGGCGCACTGAACACTTGTGCTCTGCAGATGGCTGAGCGACAAGGGAAGTTTACAGCTGCAAGGGTCAATCGAAGCTTAGACGACGACGACGAAGATGTAAAGGGGAGGGGAGGGGTCATTGCGGTAACATGAGCTCCCAACCCTACGCCTTTCTATCGTTCGCTCTCTCAATGTCCCTCCCCAGGTCAAGCTTTTGCGTCAGCCGACTCCCGCATTGCCCTCATCTGAAGCGCGCCCTTCCATCCGGCCGATTGTGCCGCCAGGACGATAGACTCGGAGCCTCAGCTTCTGGTCCCCATTACAACCAAATTCGAGCGTGTGGGGGCGATGGCAAAGCTGCGAGAACTCGGTCACCTTCCCCCCCCATGCCATTCATTGGCAGTGGTGGTGACGACTATCAATTTACATTTTTTCACAGCCCTCTTCTCGATTTCTCTGGGCTTGGGAAAAAGGTTTCCCTAGTGCGAGACATCCATGACACAGCATTTCATTATTTCAAGTGGAGATCTAACGAAATAAGATCCCTAGCCTGCCTGTACTTCACTCATCACCATTTGGCCCCTACCCCATTCCCATCCCCGCAGCCGCTCTGATCGCCTCGAGTTGCCGTCCATCTACTCGGCCAACCTTCAGGATATGGACCAACGCCCGGCTCATGTTCCCTTTTCTGGCTCCACTTCTTCCTCGTCCCGTTTAGCCTTGACACAGACAGTCTACGATAAAATTGGCCCACAGTGTCCGTGTTAACGCGAGTTAGCCTCAGCCCACATAGTTCGCCGGCCGTTGCTATGTGGTCGATTCTGTTTAGACGAACATTCCAACGTCACACGTGGACATCCTACACAACATTCGATTTTCCGTCGCAGCCGACCTACATTATTGTCTCACAGGACAAGGTGAAACAAAAAAGCCAATGCAAATCAGTGTGCGCCTCTCGACTTCTCCTACGTCTCGGATTTCATATGGGCTGAGAGAGAGAGAGAGAGCCAAAGTACCTTCCGACATTTACAGGATTATCTTCACAGCACCTCCTTCGTCCACACAATCATCATAAACGACAGTACCATCTAGCTCCACCCCATGCTAGCCCTCTCAGTCAACTCTGCCAAAATTCATCCTTTCCCCGCCATTTCAGAAGAAAGCGATTACACCTCACACAAGTACTTTCAATCAGTAATCTACATCGCCTACCTAACCTTGTCAAGTCAACAACATCTCGGCGCAACTCGTTTCAGAATTTATTTTTATTATCAACCTTCACCACGTCCACATTTCGACGAGTAATAGAGTGAAAGCCAACTATCTATCATATATCGTTTATTAGAAGTTTGCTATATTTTCAGCACCTTCTCGTTCACCCTAAAAATATCTCGTCACTTAATATAGCATCTAGTATTATGGATACGGCTCTTGTTACTTTCATGGTGTAAGTAGTTTTTGACTCAGGTTTACTTAACTCACGTGCTATTCTGTAACTTTTGATGGTGGGAAAGGTATGTCGCAGAATCTCTGAGTAGAGATTTCTAGAACTTACTTCTCTGAAAAGCACCCATGGCATTCATATCCTAGCTTTTATTACTTCAGATAGCTCGCCCAAAAATTGTATCCTGCTCTTTCCAAGAAAGTTGTTTCAGCGCCTCAACCCAAACTATAATATGAATAGATTATACTTTGCGTGTCGAAGCATGGGGAAGGAAGCCTTCTCCATTGCATCTCGTAATATTCTCTCCATCTAACTATAATGTACCCGACTTTGGAATTACTTTTACTCTGTTTATATTTGCAAGTTCCTCGTCCTGGCATACGGCACCGAATTAATTTCTCTTGCCACCCGGTCACTTTGTTTACCCATTTCCAACAAAAACCCAACTCAACCTCTCATGTCTAAGCTGCCCCTTGCTGGCTGCACTCCAACAACATTGTTTTGCTGTACACGGCTCTCTATTTCAAACACATATTGACTTGGCTCTAGCCAAACCCCTCCATCCACCCAGACCGTGCACTTAATTGGGTCATGGGACAACTTCAAAAGGCGCTACCACATGGAACGAGACTCTCAACGCTCTCGAGGACAGTGGCGTGGATGTTATCGTTTTCAAGACATCATCTGCGATGGCAATGATCGTAACAAAGTGAAGCGATCGGGCGGCTTAAAAATGGGCACTCGATACTACTATTATGTAAGTTTATGGTCGTGTAGATGATGATTTCATTGAAATTAAACTTGCCTCAGTTCGAGTTAGATGGTAGTGAGGAATATCACGACGTTTCAACACCCTTCACCACTTCTTGTCCATATTTGCCGGGACAACCAGTCAATTTTCTCTGGGTGCCAACCCAGATGCCCTCTCAGCGTCATCGAAGAGCATCGACCAGCTCAGTTATTCAACAGTTCAGACAAACTATAAACCCAGCAGATCGCTTTATAAGCCCACACGCTACTACAGAGATAAGAAATACTATCGGACGACCTCACACCTCAGTTCTGGCTTGGACAAGAAAGAAATCATCCTTATGCACCCCGACGGAATTCTACAAAGCAATATGGCTGTCATTCAGCTTGCGCCCGGCACAAGTGCGATTATCAGTAGCTGGAAAATCCCCATCACGTGATTTTAGAGGATCGACTCCAAACAATCGATGTACGGAGTCTCAACGTGCGCAATCGTCGTTAAATCTCCTTAGGGCTAGGCCTAAAACATGTCGGAAGAAAACCATGTCGTCTACTTTGAAAGAAGACACGCTAAATAATTCTTCCAAGCCCTATTCTCGCACTAAGGTCCACCACCAGATCAAAGAACCTACAACGAATGCAACTATGTCTATTCCGTGCCCCCAGAATCTGCCAGATCATCCCGCGCCTCTCTTGCCTACGCTTCAATTTCCCGTCTTAACCGCAAAAAATGGAAACTCGATACCAAGACCCGAAAGGCTCAGTATTTCTAGTTCACCAACCTCATTGGTTACAGTGGATACATTAGCTTGGAACTCTGAGCTACGGCCATGCGATACAATGAATTCAAGCTATTCACCTACCGAAAGCACTTTGAGCTTTGAAGGGTCATCTATGGTATCGGATGTGAACGACGACTTTCTGTCCATGGACACTAGTGAAGTTCCGCAGCTCAAGATATCTATGCGGTCAGTTCCAAGCTATTCGCTGCCCGGGAAGGAATACACGCAGTGTAAAGAGTCTCTTGCCACGCAGTTCACCCAGTCGATTGATGCTGAAAAATTTGGGCTGGGGCCTCTCTCATCGAAAGATATATGTGACAGTGAAGAAATGACAGCTCTCGATTACCTCAAAATTGAAGCTGGCTATTTAACAACTCTAATCAGTGGCTCGGCCTAAGTAGCTGCTGCTTTTTTTCTCTCATCCCTCCACTTGAAGTCAAAGTACATGGCCATTAAAAATGGTGGAAATATTTTGATGAGACATCGGTGATGAATTGGAATCCCAAACGGGGGAGAACAAAAACTGGGAAGGAATTCTAGGGCATCAATCTTGACAAGTTATTACCTTGCAACGTAACGCCCCTCTTGAGGGCAATGGAAATCACAACAACCCAAGTTTAGATGGGAAATCCTGGATATACAACTCAAAGAAAATCATCTATATCTCCAAGTCCAGTGAAAATGATCAAGACCTAAAGCTGGCTCCCGCACCTAGTACACGTAAAGACTGAGTAAGGCCTCGATCTTTACGTCATCAATATCCTCAAAGGGTGAAATTAGATGAACGAGTGAGATCTACTAAATTCAGGATCTACGCGATGAACAATCTAATATAGCATTGCAATCTATTAATGTCTAATAGTAGCTTGAATAATGATAGCCTTGTACGTACAGTAATTATAATTTTGGTAACTAGTGGAAAGCTGTTGCACAAAGGAGACAGCGGGTTGGACTAGCTAGACAGGAATACCATGATGTTTGAGAGATGATATTCAGTGAAAGCCTGGGATGACCAGAGGAAAAAAGTACATTCCGTGAGCGATACAGTGAGCTTCCATATCCACACCGGTCTACGGGCGGCGCTAGATTGAGGGTCGGAGACGGATGGGCCGTGGCGCTCGAACAGCGACTGATGACAATTACTTTGCCGAACAAAGTGTCAGCCCTGTATCTGCAGGTCGCAGTTTAGACAGGAGGTTCATCGAGCCCGATAGCAGCCGCCAGCGCACGCTTCCCGCTACCAATCTCGGGGCACCATCGGAAAGAACTAGCGCGCCAAAAGCGTCGAGTATAGAGCCCTGCTCGTGTACACGACGATCTTTGCGTCATACGTATCCAATTTTCAAGTGGGTCTAGACTACCTGAGACCCTCAATGATTATCGGCGCTTGGGGGTGGATGAGGCAGTACGAAATTGTTCTTCCGTCTCTGATAAGATGACTTTTTTGACTTTTGATTCATTGGGTGTGTATGTGGAGAGACCTGGGAATGGTAAATTGACGTGCAGCAGGTCGGCGTTTAGGAGTCAAGTGAACGATCAGATGGCTGCCTCGACCATGAATGCCATGTGGGTGGTAAGAGAACTTTTGCTTCCGGACTCCGGCTGCTGGGTCATTGGAGCAATATTCCTCTGTGCAGTGAGGCAAGCATTTGCTTGAGACATGTCTCCGATGCCATGTTGCGCATCACGATTCGGATCTGTAAGCGACGTGGACATGGATCCCGTGACATGCATCAATAGCCTTGGGCATGCAAGGGCATTTAAGGGACGTTGGCGTGCAAGGCGTCGGGGGCTTACTGATGGTAGTCTATTACGATGCCTCTCGACGACATGAGAAGCTGACAAACTCTTCTGTTTTCTGCTGCCAATTCCCAAGGTCTCGCCGTACATCAGCTTGCTGGAGGATCAGACTGTATGATGCAAAAGAATGAATAAGACCAAGTGTGATGCAAACAGACGGCCGTCACTTTCTTCCAACCCTGCCACATCCAGACCTTTAGGCGCACGTGACTAAGAGCTGCAGATGAAGCGACGATAGGAAATTGGCTGCAGTAGCATCTGCTGCTCCACTCCACTCCGAGCCTCGCTCCTTGCGCCTTTGGCACCTCCTTTTCCGCCGCGCCTTGTCTGACGACTCGATGTCCGATGTGCGTCGCAAATTTACTCGGACCTTTCATCCTCACCCAAGCCGGACATTGCGAAAATACCACTTCCTGCATCGGTACTCTTCCGATCCGTACCGTGGGCCTAGAGTACGCGCCCGGAAATTTCCTCGCCACTCCAACGGGCCCTCACTCGGATGGCTGACGAGAGACGACGAACTACAGGCATGCATCTAAACTCTATTATCGCAGTGCGAGCAAAGTCCGTTGCTCTAGCACCTTCTCAGAAACTAGCTCGAAATACATACACGCTAATTGGGAGGACAAGCACTGATCATCTGCTGGCGCCTCAGGCCAACCATGATTGATGGCCCCAATGCTAACTCAAAGGAAAATCCAACCACGTTAAATTAATACATGTTAATAGATAATTTTTCTACATATTTGCAAGCTATCAAAGGACATTGATACAGTGTAGACAACACTACAAACACTGCAATGGTTGGATGGTGCATTGGTACATCATCTTGGCCGGTTTCTCAAGTATGTTCTGGATAGCCAGGACACATATCCCACCCGAGACAGGAGACCACTGGTTCCAATCCAGCAAAACTCAACTACATTTCTTGCGGCGCTAGTATGCATGGATGATAAAGGCATGCTTGGATAATCAAAGGTTTAAAATTTCCCTTTGATGGGTACTTATGGAGGAGGGTCGACTGTTTGTATAAGCGAACATACCTCATAGTGGTATTTGCAAATGAAATCCAGAGTATGAGTGTCTCTAACGTCAAAAGAATCATCCTACATGTAGACATGGTGCCGACCATGTGTTACAGTTAAATAGCTGAATACACATTAAATGATTTAAAAAAAAGACTCAAGACCTTACAGCAAGTTAATCTCTCCCACCCAACGAGATCGATTACCACCAAAGTTTCGCAAGTCCAAAAGCACAACCAAGCACATCTCTCGTTGAAATAGACTCTGGCCCCAGCTGGCCTACAAATAACCGTTTACGAGGATACGAATATTATGGGGAACACAAGAATTGTGGTTTACAAACTTAGAATATAGATCTTCGGGGTGGATATGAGTAGGGCTAGGATAGATGTTCAAGATGAAGCTAAGGATGGGTATAATCTTTAATGTGGCGAGATTTTAAATTTTGGCCAGGAGCTCTACTGATTCAGGAGCCTTGTGTACTCCAAATCTCCCATTGCGAGAGTGCAGGAGACACTAAAAGTATCATCATGGCTGAATATGATATTATCGCTCCGGTATGCGAAGGAGAGTCTAGACAACGTGGTCACCTATCCTACGTGAGAAAAGTAATCACTATTTCAAATCCAGTAGTACTCTACAGCAATTCGTGCGGAATTTTGTTATGCTCAGCTATGTAGTATGGTAGATCTAGTAGCTGGTGCATATGTAGTTATTATGGCAGTATGGCATTATGGCACATAAAGGATATCAAGTCTCTACATAACAGCACTACAGGTAGTACTGTGCGCAGTATGAGAGATAGGTTGATGATATAGGATAGATGGCATGGCTGCTCAGTTGGGAGCACACTAAGGTGCACGGCATACTGCTTACGTGATCGGATTACAAGCGAACAAGCTAGGGAATAAGAGACGAGGCTTCCCCTATCTGTAACATAGTAATGCCCATAGTTTCTTAACTTCTATACACAAATGAAGATATCTCTCCACAAACTATCTTAGCTGTTCCAGCGCATGTGTACGTTCCCAAATCATATACCAAGTAAAACAAATTTGGGTACTTGGATAGCCAAGTGCTTTGAAACATCCGTTTGTTGGGTACTCACTGAGAAGGGCCAACTTATTTGCGAGCAATATACAGGGTCAAAGTTCCCCTTGGCACAAAAGAGCTATCCTACATGTACACAAGACAGTGATCATGTCTCATAGCTACAAATGAATTAAATGATAAAAGATTACTTGGATACATTCCTAAAAAAGACGACACACTTCACGCAATCTTCGACATGGTGAAATACCATTTTCTTATACACTAATAAATACCCCATTATAGAACCTTCGGTGCGATGTTATGGTCTGTGTGGGAGCTAGAGTGGGTAAATTCAGCCGTCTCGACTTGTCGCGAATAGCGATGATTGTAAATAGTTGAAGGCTGTGCGCAGATAGCCCTGAAGAATGAAACCTTGAAATCTTAGAGAAACTATTGAATAATATGGCCGGCAAAGACGAATCTTCACCTTCCAGTGGTGCTGGTGTAATCGCTCAGTACGCTCTGCATATCTGGGATAGCCAAGAAGAATCGCATCCGAATCGAAGTCGAAAGCAACCTCAAGCATATATCCATTTAACAACTTCTCGACAATGCCTTTCTTACTATCCTCATCTGAGTCCTCAACCTCTTTTTAACCACACCTCATTTCGCCTCAACGACCAATAAAGATGTTGCTCCAATTGCAAACAGGAGCTTGCCCGATTACTCACACAAATTTACGACGCCACGTATACCCGCAAGGAGGAAATCAAGTCATAATATATAAAGCTGGGTCATGGCTTATGTGGGACTGATGCTCTGATGGGGCTCTACATCTTGAGGAAGGACAGGCGGCTGAGATGTGTTGTGAGAGGGGGAACAGATCTTTGAAGACCATGCTGGGACTGACATTTTCGAGGGGTTTCCAACTTTGGAACGTTTGTGGGCGCCAAGACCGAGATTTCGGCTGATTAGCCAGGAGGGCTTCTTTTGTTGGTATTAGGTGAGCTCCGCAACCAGTGGTTTTTGCGATCTTCCCCGGCTGCCATACACCGGCAAATGGCCATCGTTTCGTTGGCTGGAGAGGGGAGATAATCAAGGGCGAAGGGCTTCTCTTAGTGTATGATTGAATGAGGACTTGTGAGAGGCGGTACTATTTGATGGGAGCTGTATGGGAGGCATAGTAGGGGGTATACTACTAGCATAGGTATCCTTGGCCTATAGGCAGAGAGGAACTCCATGTCCTACAGAGTCATAGACTCAGACAGGACAATAAAATAAATTAATAATAATATTAAAAAATATGAGACCCAATTGTAACAAGTGAAGTAGTGGAAGAGGCTAACGAAGCTAATAAGCTTATAACATCTACAAGAAAGCCTCTACAATAATGTCCCATGATAAATCTCCGATGGGGGGAGGATGAAGGCATCGGAGGAGACAGTTAAGAAAGGAATCCTATTGAGGCTTTCGGGGTCGTCGGTCCCAAGGATCTACGCGTCAGTTGTCGCGTCTCGGGAAGCGAAAACAGTCATCAAAATACGAGCAGAGGGATCAGAACATATGCAGGCCACGGAACAACTCATTAGGCCACAACAGCACGTTTGGGGTGTAGACACGCCCTCAAACGCAGTCTAGCCGGAGCTCTTCAATGCACCAGAGCATGAAATTCCCGTGGAGATTCGTTGAGAAGCGGTGTGAATGCCTGAGGTTCTAAATTACTCCAAAAAGTTTACCCAGCGACCGAGTACAGAATGTCGGGACCGGAATGAAGTAGGATAAAATGAACGCACGGTAGAATGGATCATGAGGGGATCGATTATTCTGCGCCTTCCTACAGATGCCATGCAGGGGCTAGTGGTGCGCCGCGGCATTGTCCTCGACGCCGTGCTCTTGACCGCACAGGCGACGTATGGGAAGACAGCTTGTGTTCACCATCCCATAAACTTGTCGGGCATCAGCAAAATGTCGAGGAGTAGCAGCATGGGGCTTCTATCGAGCAGCTTTGTGTCGATGGAAATTTAGCCCAACACAATCACACTTAATATCGAAAAATCCGAGACCTAATGCGAGCTCGACCGCCTCAAATACCTGCTACGGGAGATGGTGAAAGTTGGAGAGCAGCCAAGTAGCATCAGTGTCGACATCCCGGGCGGCATAGAATGGAGCTTCTGGCAATCGCCATTTCCCCTCCGCCAAACCCCGACCAGGCCCCAAAATAGTGCAGCAATCCAGATTCGAAGCGATCACATCCGGCTCAATTCGTATTTGCACGGTAGAAGAGTGCCAGGATTCCATCATCCGCGTGTCCGTGTGGATACAAATCACAAAATCCCAAGCTTTTTAATTATGTCCTGGCCGAGGCGGTGGATTGGCAGCGGAGAGTTGTGGAGAAGAGGCCGTAGACGCTCCGTCGGAGCAGCGATACACGATCCTGGTGATATGAAGAGCATCACGCAGTCACTCCTCCGTCATGGCTGGATGGAATAATCTCGCATGATAAATGCATGCGAGATGCAGGCCAGGCAACGAGACATGCGTCAATACAGCAGACATGATTGGCACACAAAGACGGTGCTTCAGTGTGATTGTGCTCGCCGGAGGATAAATGGCAGATTTCAGGGAGTAAATCAGAAGGCTGCGGCGGCCTCCCATGTCGAAAATTTTGATAGGCCTATGGCTGTAACAGCAGTGAAGCCTCACGATTCCTGTAGCCTACGCTGGCAAGCACAGGCAATAACACCAAGGGAACCTTCTGGAAGCTTACTGAAGGCTCATGATCTTCCCCATCGTGAATCATCTATGATGCACTTTTCCTTGATATTTTATCATAGCTAGATAGCTGCATACCCTATTAAAATTCGATGCAAAAAAAAAAGCGAAGGCTCATGAGGATGACAGAAGTATGGAGAATCTTCTAGGGAGGTGTCGAAGTTCCTAACAATTCTCTTCATACAGGGAATCTTGTAGAGGGGGGATTATCTCTGATTGTATAAATATTGGTAGTCTGGCTTCGGGATTCCTCTCCTCGCAGAAGAATAATTCATCTACTGTACTTACAAGATTGCCCATGCATTTTGCACTGAAACCGTGACAATGGCCACCCACACGCACCCACGGTACACCAGATGGGGTTAAATGAAATCAATTCAATATGCCGAGGTTAACTTTACAGAGTACTAGACCAGTCTCTGTCTCCGGCTGGTTTCATTCCAAGCGCCTCCGCACAACTGACGATGCCATTGCCATGGAAATCCCAAAGCATAATGCCAGACGTTACCAGGCCCACCGAGTCGAGCTGAAACATTCATACAATAGCCCCGAGCCCCACGGGAGCTCGAGCGAGATGAAAGTTATGGTCAGTGGGCCAGGCCAATTGAGTCAATCTGCATGAATATGACCATGCAGACGCGCCAGCAGGCTCCGCATGAATCGACGGTAAAGGCCGGTGATGCTGGGGGGCAGGCTAGATTGGAAAGAATGGGCGGCTCAATACCTACCACTGTCACTGAGGGAGCTGCCAACGATACGGCGCATCTCATTATTGTAAGGTTAAAGATCGAGAGGGATTTCGGGCTGTTGGAGAGGAAGAAAATGGTGGTATTCGAGCACAGGAACAGGTGAACGGGGCTTTAGATGTAAAGCTGTGGAGTTGACGAGAGGAGTGATGAATATAGCCTTCAGAGATATTCAGTTAATACAATGAACTATAATATTGGAGAGACTACTGTAATAGGACTTACCTTCAGAGATATTCAGTTAATACAATAAACTGAGGATCTCTGGAGGTAGGAGAGACTACATCTATATACAGGAATCAAACTTGGTATGACTAAAGTTGGGGAATTGTTGAGGTACGTGCCAATGTCTCAACTTGGCAGCATTATCCAAATGACGTTTTAGCCTTGTGTTTTAGTGAAGCCCCGAGACTAAAACAAGAAACAGATGTGACTACATTAAACATGGAATCTGGTAACAAGTGAATTAAGAGTTACATGTAGTAGTGCACAGATAGAGATCCTGCACCGATACTGATGCAGAACTGTTTTATTACAACACTCATCTCTCCATCTTCCATGACATCTACATCTGGGCGAAGACTAAGAATCGTATTTGCCTATCAACTTCACGGCAGAGACTTTGGCCGGTATGCCTGGCTCACTCCAACAGTGGTTTCTGAGCTCGAGCTGTTCAACATGATGGCTGAAGCTTCCATGGCAGTTGAGGCCTCTGTCCTGTCTTCGCAGCCGGGATTCACGGTGATGCGGCGAGCAGTAGAGATTCGATGGCCAGAAAACTCTGGAAAACTCGTGCATCCATTAGCCCAGCCGAGCCCGACTTTTGCTGCCGAGTGGAGCAATCGAGAAGGGCTTACACTGCAAGTTCCTTGTCCTAATCACTACTTCAGGCGAGTGGCTAGCTTTGCCTACAATTCGGGAGTATCCATGTCTCCTTCACGGCTTCTGCCTAGCGGTTATACCTCCACATGCCTTCGTTCGAGTACGCGCTTGGCCCAGCCGTCACTCCGTACCCATCTCACCTCTCCCGCCGGCGAAATCATGGCCGTTTGTGCTTGTCTAGCTGCAGTATTCTCCTCACCCCCACATATCAGAACTAAATCCGGAGATATATCCACCCTCCCGAGGCATCAGAAGCGACCGTCCACCCAGGCGTGGCAAATTCGTTCATTCTTGTTGGAAACGAAGACACAGAGTGTTGTGGACGTACGGGCCCTCCATTTCGTCTAGGTTCTCAACACGATCTTGTGTGTATTTAAGAGGTTGGAATGGGTAATATGGTAGTGCTTCAGGCTATGTAATGGATACATGAGGGGCTGTATGGCGTGGGCACAAGAAGGGTATAGGAGTTTGCTATGTCACGATGGCACCACAATGGTTTATGCTGTGGCTTAGTCTTTGTGTCTCTTACACTCGTACTTGTAGCACACACTTCCCGCACTCTTAGCCGTAATCCGAACATGACACTCTTTTACTCAACTTCCACTTTCGTTCCATAAGTATTGCGCCCATTCCATTGCGCGATATTTCCAAAAATTCCTGAGACTCTTCTCCCTCCCTAATTTGTGCCGTGGGACAAACCAAAGGTTGTGAGAAGATCTCGGAAAAGTCTTGGTTCAGAGTACTTGGCGTGAGGGAGCCTAGCCTAGCGTCCAGAGGTCGTTACGGACGTGGAGTTGTCGAGCAACTCATATACTTAAACTACTCTACTGGTTGGCAGATTTGGAATAATAGACCCAAGAGACCAGTTTGTCGAGGTATTAAAATCTGCCTTTCTTGAGGGCAGATGGCCCTTTGGTTTTGCTTTCGTAGCTTTTTGTCGGCCTGTCGGTGGCTAGTGTGAGGGAACGAAACAATGGCATTGATGCGGAGTTGAGTTATTCCAAGTGGCGATCATTTGTATTTGGGACCTGGAACATGCAATAAGATCAAGGTGTAGATCATTAGCAAAAGCGCTTGGACTCATTATTAAATCATTTTTATTGTCCTGTCTGAGTCTAAGACTATGTAGGACATGCAGGTCCTCTCTGCCTACAGGCCAAGGATACCTATGCCAGTAGTATATCCCCTCCTATGCCTCCCATACAGCTCCCCCCAAACAGTACCACCCCTCACAAGCCCTCATTCGATCATACACTTAGAGGAGCCCTTTGCCCTTCATTATCTCCCCTCTCCAACCAACGAAGCGATGGCCATTTGCCGGTGTATGGCAGCCGGGAAAAATCGCAAAAACCACTGGGTGCGGAGCTCTCCTAATACCGACATTAGGACTAAATCCAAAGACATAGTGCCCCTTCTGAAGCGTTCGAAGAGGCCGGCCAGCTGGGCGCTGCAGACTTGTGTGTACCTCGGGAAATTCGCACTCTGCCTTTCTAGCCTCCTTCCAACTCCTTCCCTAAGGTCGTGCTGGAATGTCAGAAAAGTCTTGACAGAGCGTGATTGCTGTATGGTAGCTTAGCCTAACTTCTTTTGTGCCGTCCAGGGCGCTGGGGAGTGCCGTTGACTCATCGACAAAAGAGGCCCTCCTGGCTAATTAGCCGAAATCTCGGTCTTGGCGCCCACAAACGTTCCAAAGTTGAAAACCCCTCGAAAATGTCAGTCCCAGCATCGTCTTCAGAGACCTATTCCCCCTCTCGCTCCACATCTCAGCCGCCTATCCTTCCTCAAGATATAGAACTCCATTAGAGCATCAGTCCCCCATAAACCATGACCCGAGCTTTGTATATTATGACTTGATTTCCTCCTTGCGGGTATACGTAGCGTCGTAATATTTGTAGTCGGTGATGGCCGGTAATTAATGGGGCAAGCTCCTGTTTGCAATTGGAGTAACTTCTTTATTGGTTGCTGAGGCGAGATGAGGCGTGGTCAAAAGAAGGTTGATGACTGAGATGAGGATGGTAAGAAAGGCATTGTCGAGAAGTTGTCAAATGGAGACATGCTTGAGGTTGCTTTCGACTTCGATTCGGATGCGATTCTTCTTGGCTATCCCAGATATGCAGAGCATACTGAGCGATTACACCGGCACCACTGGAAGGTGAAGAATTCGTCTTTGCCGGCGCGCTTGGACTCATGTTTTCCCTGTAAAGCAAGCTGTATATAGGTCCTCTCCACCTTGAACTTCTTTCTAGATCTGTAGTAAATCTTTTCATCTTACGGTTTATCGACCACGATCATTCATCCCTTGACAGCTAGCACATGTTGTTATATAACGTGGGTCACTCCAACTACCGTTGTTGCGTATTGTACCATCATATCTTTTCCATTTCCCAGCATCATTATCGTCGTTTTAATAGTCGTGTTTGATGTTGGAAGCACACCTTTGAGGGGGAAATAACTCAGCTCAAAAATTAAAAAGGCGTTATTTTATCTCGGCGTCGCAGGTCTATTGGCGAAACCGCTGACTGGCATTGAATCCTTACATCGACCTTGACGCTCAAATTGAAGATTTGATTGCTCATGTCGTGAGATTTTACATTAAACACGTTCGCGAGAGCATTGTGGAATTATAGCGCAAATGGAGGAGATGCAGAGTGCAGCGGACACTATAAAAACACGCAAACGATGGATGGTGCTGTGGTCCGCCTCCTGGTGGTGTTCTCTAGTATGGTTTGAGTAGCCTGGGCACCTACTCCACTTGGGAAGGAGACACCGAAGACTGCATTTCGCGCGGAGAATGTTCAGTTGATGATGAAGGCATGTCTGGATAACCCAGGGTTTTTGACGTTCCCCTGGGTGGGTATTTACGGATGAGGGTTGACTTGGGGTGAAGAAAAAGCCGCCATAACTTCGCAGTGGTACTTGCAAATGAAATCTGAGGCATGAGTGCACTTATTGTAAATTGAGTCATCTATTCTGTATATTTTCTCCGATATTGTGTCATAGCTAGTTAGCTGCATACGCAATTAAAATCTGATGCAAAAAAAAAAAAAAAAAAAAAAAAAAAAAAGGAGGAGATGCAATTCTGGAGCCGCGTAAAAAAAGAAAAAAGTTTTACTCCAGGTGGGTGTCGAACCCACGACTTTCGCATGCCCTGTACAGGTCATATTATTTGACGTAGTCAGAATAGTATAAGAACGACACGCTAACCACTGCGTCACTGGAGTTAAGTTTAAATAACTAACAATATTTATATCCACTCTTGTATCGATGGATAAATCGGGCTGAAATCTCAACTACTTTCTACTTGTCTCTCAAACCTTATAATGTTAAGGTGTGCGCCATTCATGTAGCCGCACGACTTATAGCTATATATCTCAAAAGCTCACTGAAACATGCTCTTCTTTAGCATAATTTATGAAGAGATCAACAATTTAGGGGGAATGGAAAATAGATATCAGCAATACAAACCATATTTTTGCTATCCTCATGATTGAAACTTATGCCGAAGAGTCTCGCCCATACAACTGTGTTTATTTCAACCCTCCCGTTATTACAGATATCTATTAAAAAAGAATTAGATTAAATTCCCTACTGACTCTTTGACAGTGAAGGACTATCATACGCTGTTTAGAGGCTATTTAAATTTTATTTTATTTTATATATTCATTATTTTCCATTTGGCCCTGAGGGTTCCGCTCTAGCAATACAAATTAAAGTATGGGTCTTTGGAATCTCTGTTGATACGGTAAAGTATCGTATAAATCAAAAGTACTACGTTGCAACGTGGTGGTTAAATCGTGATTTCTTATTCTCTTTTGTTCAGCCCGCAACAGTGAGATACCCTCATTTGCACGGGCTAATTCTATCTAACCTAACTAGGCTTAGCCAACATCACGTGAAGCTTGATGCTGGATGAAGCTCACAACACTCTCCACTATCCTCCCTTTATAAATATTACTTCTTTACCGGGCCTGTGTGAGAAAGCACTTTTTGAAGAATTGGCTTACCGCTAAGCTGCTGATGCAGATAGAATTATTTTTGGTAAGACGATAGATACGCCTGGCAGCCCGAGGTCGGAAATTGCCTATGAGCCTACTTGGCACTGAATGAAAATTCATTCATCCTTTACCGGGCAAACGAATTAAAGTCTGGGTAGCCTGGACACCCGATTCACTCGAGATAGGGAGGACTGTGAGGCCATATCTCGCGCGGCGAATATACAAAAGATGACAAAGGCATGTTGGGGTAGCCAAAGGTTTTTCCAGTTTTTCCTTTGGTGGATATTAAAGGTTGAGGGAAGGGTGAAGGTCCCTAGCACCAAAGTCTCGAGTGGTATCAGGGAATGCACCTACCACATGAGTGGTCAAGATGTCAAACTGAGTTATAGTCGTCGGGAAAGCCAGTCTTCTCCGTGTCATGTCCTTTAAGTGCAGGACTTGTGCCTGTCGCGAATAAACATTCATTCATTCTTTACCGGGCAAACTCATCACATGAAAATAAATTCAAAAGCTTAGGTTGGTCGAATTAGCCTCTTGAGGCTTGTCGGGAAGGCAGAGATTCGAGGGATTGAGTTACATTCTCGCAATAATTGATTAATTTGCCAGTAGCTTGTAAAGTGTTTCTCAAACCTCCATGATTCTTCTTGCCCGGAGGTCTTAGCCTGAGGGATAAGTAAATTTTTTTAGACGCAATATTCCTAGTCTTATTACATCTCGCACCATGATGGAATATTTAAGAAGTGTATGCCTACGTGTCCCGTTGAATCTAGTCCTATCATACCCCATTCATGGCCTCTGTCTGGCGGTAATATCCCTACTTACAGGGCTCTTTTTGACTTCACACATGGAAGAACCTTGGGCCTTAATGACTGATTTATTCTTTTAAATTGAAGTCTCTACTGACTGTCAGACTATGTAAGAATACTCAAGAATCTAACCAATCAATTCCTTATTTTATTAGTTAATTTTCAATATCCACATCACAATTAAATGCCAGCTGATCTCGAGGGTCATGCCTTAGCTTTGGGCCTCAAGTTATGTGCCTTCTCCATCCAACCATAGCGATGTTTATAGAGTCGCCTTCACTATCAAAATCGAAGTCGTACGGCGCGCAAAGCTCAATTTGTAAATCTCCTTCCAAAAATTCAAGATCTCACCCCTTTAGAGATTGTATTCAACGTTAGCGTAATCTTGTTTGCTTGTCCACATCTCCCTCACATCTATCCCAAAAAAATCCTGTCTCCCAGACTTGTGCACTACAATTTGTGTCCTCCAGCAGGTATCCACATTCTTTTGGGCGTGTATGTGGAGGCTACTTGAGGCCAGAGACCGGTTTGACGAGAGGTGTGGTCATTGAAGTAGAGATATAACAGGTCTTACTTGCAGACTTGATGAGGCTTTGACCGGAAGCGATCTTATTGGGAGTCAGATGTCGACTTGCTTGGAAGTGTGGAATCATTGCCTTGTAGGCCAACTTAATCGGTTTTGCGAAATTTGACTGAGCTTTACTTTGGAAGAGTATTTCACCACCTGCTTCGTAGAGGACACCGCGTTTATGTTGTTCAGTCATGACTTCCGATAAGGCTGTTACCGGGAAGCTGGTAAGTAATGCCGTGTCTCCCAAGGCATTAATATTGGGCGAGGTTTAGTCATGTATAAATACAAGGAATGCTTTCGTCGTTGACTAAATCACAGTACAATTAACTGACTTAACTTTCGATATTGCTCTAATGTCTACCATCATTAATTCATACCGCGAAAAATGATTCTAATCTCCTTATAAATCAACATAGTGCATGAAGATATTAGACACCAATAGATTCGGATTCATCCAATACTCGTTCAGTATCGCCTTCTAAAGTATCCTACAGCTCCTCCGAACATCTGTAAGTTGTTGCGACACACATTCTATCGACAACTGATTAAGATACGATAATTTCAAACACAATCATGACCCGAGATGCAAACTCGGCATATGGGATGGCGAATTTGATACGTGGCCCACACAACATCAACTACTTCGAGTTCAATGCGAAGGGGAACTTGCCGTTTCTGGTCAACGAAATGGCGGTTTGTATGAAGATCTATGAGAGTATCTCAGAGCCGCAAAGACAGCGCATTCGGAGATACTGGATTCAATGTGGAAAAATGATCTCTCACCACTGGAAAGAAGTCCTGGATGAATCCTACAGCGTGTATTTCGACAAAGTGGCGGAAGAAAAGGTGGAACTTAAACTCTAATACATTCAGCAAGGAGAAGCTCGGATTTTTCAACAGTTTTTACGAGAATGGGAGCTGTAATTGGAGTACATCAGAGGGTATGATTGACCCGAAAAACCAAAGGTGAATCAGCTGCGTCGGTCCACTAGCGATAAAGTATCAAACAAAATTGATGTTTTGAGGCTGCCATATGATAATTACAACGAATGAGTAGAAGTTGCTGCAGAGGTCGCATCAAATATAGAGATAAGAGAGTTCTTGGTCAAGGGAGAGTCTCGATCCAACTAAATTACTTCTAATCAGACTATAAAGCAACAGTCTTAAGACCCACCAATTTCGATGCTTCATGGCACCTCTCAACTACCAGAGGTAATATCAAATGACTACGATGGTGACGTAGCAATGGGTGGAATGAAGGTCTAACTTCATGCTCCAGCGACCATGGTTGCCAACGTCAATTCTATATCCACGAATAAGACTAAAAAAAGACCGAGACTAGCTGCACTTTGGAGAACTGATTATGAAGTCGTAGAGTTACTTGATAAATGACTATGTTCACGCTGTAAAAATCCAGGACTTCAAGCTAGTTTTTGCTGCACATTCAGCTCGTCCCAACGGCCAGCCCAAAACAACTTACTTCAAAGCATTGGCTCACCTTCTCAAGATAAGATTAGAATTATTTGACGAGGGAACAATTGATGACGGTATACAATAAAGAAGTTCCGAAACAAAAGTCAATTAATTATTCTAAACAACGGAAAATTTTTAAGATATTACTAATATTTATACTTGATCAAACCTCTTACAATATTATTGCCTTGGGAAATACTACATTTATTACCAGCCTCATAACAACCGGCTTGTCATGAGACCAGGTGCCAGAAACTGCATAGCGAGCTTGTGACTTTAAGATTTAAATTTGTCTAGTTTGGATTACTGTCCTCACCGCACAACACAGTTGTTTATCCCGACTTATTCAGATCCAGAGACTCCTCAGAATATGTACAGTGATATTTTGAGCAATCTCTAACATACTTGCCCTGCCGCGTTTTGCCTTCAGAATTCAGTACCCAGTAACCAGTAACGGGAAAGCCAATAAACTTTTTGGACCTTCTAAGATGCGACACGGCACCCCTTCGATATTTATTTAAATCATTCAAATTTACGAGTAACAATGGCCAGCAACCACGATGTGACAACTTTGAACCAAACATCAGATTTCTTATGTATAAGCTGGCCAAATCTTGCCAATGCCGGGGAGAATCACATATTCCCTACAAGCTCAAATCCAACTCCGCTTCTGGCAACCATAGCCTCAACAACTTATTTCTCTGAAAAAACAAATTTTAAAAGCGTGTTGAAATGGGTTGATTTCAGGTTTAGCGCACTAAATACTCAACTTTCACACCAGTCATCGACAACGCCTAAATTTGAGTCCAACTTTAAAGGCATGAAAGGACACATCAGCGAGCTAAACGAAAGAATTACTCTCGCTCACTATCACAGCCATGAACACAATAATGGTAATGCGTTGGTAATTAGATACTGGTATGTGATTGGAGTGGGTTAGATGACAAATGAGAATTGTAAACTAGGAAATAGCGAGTAAAGATTTGTGGAGTTCCTTATATACTCACTATATCTCTTGACAATAGCCGATACCCACAAATCTTCTCCTAGAAAGATAGAACATAAAACCAAAACATACTGTTTGCCTTTACCTTCAGATTCGAATCCAAGAACCTAGTAGCTTTAACCAACACTCACCAAGATACTTTAAAGGTACGAGAAACAAAAGAAACTAAACCCCAGCAATTAGAAAGCTAGCTTAATGATATTAACATACTGAATATGATAATAAATAAATTGAATGGCTCGATATCATCAGGGACTGAAGAGATCCATAAGTTGCAGACCCAACTTCAAAATAATACCACTAACTCCAACATTTTTTCAAACGAACAGGCCATCCGTCCAACACCTTGCTGTACCACAGCAGACTATGATAAGTTAACAGGAAATCGAATTAATACGGAGAAAAAGAAATTCGCCTACGAGCGATGGAAGACAAGTCGAGCAGAATTATTTTGTGGACAAGACCTGTTTCCCTGGTGAATTTGAAAAGATATTGAATAACACCGGGCAACTAACGGACAAGGCTCGAGATTAAGTGTAAGATGGTGTCTAGACGATGAATAAGGGTCCTAGTTATCCTCAGAAATGGGCATTGAAAATTTCTGAGTAATGATGGTCAGCCTGGACGGGCGATATATGCTACTAGATATAACCCAGACAGCAAAAATGAATTGTATACGCTTTACCGAGAAAAGTCCGCCTTCGGAGACTTTAAAGCAGATTCTGGTAATTTTGTAGAAAACCTAAATACGATGGTAGGACTGAAGTCGATATTCTGAGGAAGCGATTGAATAAGATCTCCAGCTTTTTAGACAATCACGTAAACCTGCTCGATGATAACTTCAACGGTTGGAGTCAAATGATAAATAGGATTGCTCGGAACTTGGGACAGCTGTAGCACATTGCTAATATCCAACAAGTAGCCCATAATTCTCTACACCAAGATTTAAGACCTATCAAAGATTTGATAAATACTGATGATCCAATGATTCCCGATCGTTTGAAGCTCTTAAAAGCCGGTAGGAAGTACAGAAATGATAATAACTTGTGCTTAGTTTGTGGCCAGAAAGGCCAATATGTGAAGGACCACCGCAGGAAGCTTGATCCGATTCCAATGCCAATGCGGTCAAATAATCTATCCATTCCAAGCGGAGGCACTATTCATTTACAATCTGCCATTCATAACCACAACGGAGCTCCAAAATAAGGATATCCTTTCCAACAGAATATACATCTATGGAAAACACCCTACATGTATTATAGTCCAGCTCCATAGGTCATACAGCAATATCCTCCAAGCCTCCAATCAAATTATTCAGATATAGTATCCCCCACAAGATTCCGCGCATTGAAAAATACCGGGCATATCACAGAAATCTACCCTAAATATGAGAGAGGCACCAAACATGTTGTACGGGCTGTGGATAACCAGTTAAAGGACGAACCTCTGCCTTAAGTTGTCGACAGGGGTTAAACAGTTATGATTACGTGAATAAACCTATAAGAAGTGTACAACTAGATAGCTCACCGCTAGAAATGCGTCACACTAGTTCAAGTACTTCAATGCTTCAACATTATCTTTTTTCCAAACGCACATTAAAGATAATGTGAAAGTCACACAAGTCTTATCGACAGCAGTTGCATAGCCATGATATTTGCTGATGAGGTGGGGATTTTAAGTCTATTTGGAATTGAGATTCCACTTGTGGCCCATCGTCCTGTTCGTCTAGCTGACGATGACTCCGATGCAGCCATGACTCAATGTTTCGTCTTCCGTTTACATCTCGGTCAATACTCTGAAAATCATATCTTTTACATTACGAAAATCTACGAAAGTAATCGAATTAATCTAGGTATAACATGGTTAGAACTATATAATTCAGTTTGTGTGAGGTAGCTAGAAGTCTTACCTGTGACAGTCGAATTGTATTTCGTTGGAAAATATACTCTGTAGGATATTATATGGATATATGTGATGGAATAAAGGAGACTTGATCTTTTACAACTATGGGAACAATGGACTTATAGTCGACCTCGACTGTTACAAAGAGGAGAGATTTAGATGAATATGTGAACCTCGTGTGGTCCCGGTGTCTAGGCCTCACCTGGCTGTGGCTGCAGGTTTTTTGAGACTTTTTCACGCGCACGCAGCTTCCATTGCTACCATTTTTCTTTTTTTGGGTAGAAGGTTCCGTGGAAAAGGTGGCCGAATTCCATGGGTAAATACTGAGCTGAATGGCTACTCATCAAGGGCAATATATCAATGATCCTTCAAGAAACATAAGAGGCAAGGAGCACTGTACAAGATGTGGCCTGGGTCAGAGAGGAGCTCAATGTGCTAGATAGTCGAAGACTCAAGTAGTACAATAAATATACAAACACGGACTAACAGAACACTTTGTCTTCCGTTCGACAGCTGTGAGAAAGTGGACATATGATCCTATGGCAGAACCTTAGCTGACGCTACCAGCAGCCGAAAAATATTTGGTATCAATTAAAGTACCTGAAGCCGTGCCAGAATCAACCAGGCCGACAGTAGAAATCCGGGAGGACCAAGCCCAGCCGGAGCCAAGAAGCAGCCATCGAGTGGGACATTTCGAAGGTGAATATCAGCACTGATCACGAGCAAACATAGCGACTGAGGAATCTTTTCTATCGTTCAACGAAATAAATGAATATCAACTTTCCAAAGAACTTCAAGCCGCAGGACTGATTGTGACGCCTGGAAGGCCTTTTGACATGTCGACAGTAGAGGAGCTCAAGTGTCTCCTTGAAATGAGGGTCTTCAAATTTCTCCAATTGAGTAAGTATATGATTGGGAAGCGAATATTCGAATCGCGGATTGCTAATCCCATCCAAGGGGAAAAGACAATGATTTCCTAGGAAAAGTCACGTCTAGTGGTTCAGGCTTTCAACGATTCCAATAAATTGATGGTCTTAACCCAGTATCCTACTGTTCAGATATCTAGTGTACGGTTGATCCTAGCACTTGCCCCCTACACTGATGGTATCACTTAAAATGGTCCTCTTCATCCGGGCCATCACACAAGCGTACACTCAGTCAAAAACTCCCTTGATGGGAGACATTCTATCCCATCCGCCATCAGAGCTCATTGAGTATCTAAACTTGCTGCCAGAGACAACCATGAGGGTCACCAGGTCACTTTTGTCGAGCTTGAGGACGCCAAAGCCAAGAAGGCAGAACTGAATGCTAGGGGAATCGAGCGGTTAAGCCAATATATAGCTCTGCTCTTCAACCGTCTCCGACTCTATCTGGGTAAGGAAAAGCTGAGGATTCAGCCAACAGGGCAGACGAGTAAAATTGGGTTTGTCGATCCAAATCGGAAGAGTGCTTACAGACATCGTCGGGCACGTGGAGCTTTAGTTTCTTCAATTTCCAAACCCCTTCATGCATTTGCCTTATCGAGAGGGGCACAACACCAGTGTAGATGTCTATTTACGATAGATACAAGGTCTATGACAGATATCTTGACAAGGGCAGCAAACCACCACAGATGGTGAGTTTGAGACAGAGTCATCTATGCTTGAGTGAAGCATCTGGGTCAGGAAGTCGCAGCCAAGGAGTATCATATACACTAAGTGTTGTATCAAGGTTGTGAACCTAGGGTCTAGTGGTACGTAGGCAATGGGAGATGTAACTGAGTCAATAAGTCTCAGTTTACGATCAAGTAGCACTGGCATAGTGATGTGGAGCAAAGGTAATCACAAGAGATTTGTTTGTAATATAGCGAAATCTTCATGTTTAGATGGAAGCAAGCAAGCAATCAGTCAATCGAATATCATCAGGATTAGTATTCATACTATTCTAGTATCATCAATTACACGACAATATTCCAATAGTATTATTTGGTCTCTAAGTCTTACGCGTCTTGCTCAATTGTGGCCGGTGCTGTAGCGGTACGATGAAAGAACAGCTATCAACCAGAATAGGAAAAAGGGCTGGAACAACAAATGCCAACAGACTGAAATATAAGGACGATGCGGGGCTTCATTGTGGAACTGGATTTTCTTTACGGTACATAGAGCTATAATGTGACAAGTAACGATGTTGAGGAGGCAATAAAGCCCTTGAATTGACTCAAAAAGGATTGGCTTGGGGTATCGCGCGAGCCGACAACAGCGATGAAGAGTCTTTTACCCTGGAAGACGTTGGGACGAGAGGATTTGAAAGGCTGAACTATATATAGCTTCAAAGAAAGTCAGCCCTGATATTGCAGCTGTGCCTGCGTATACGTAGGTAGTGGATTCCAAGGCCTTCAACCCGAAACCAATAATGCGGGTTTGCAGAGCGGAAGGAATGAAGCCAGATGAACTGCTGTGAGAGGTCAGGGCACGAAGACTTGGAGGATAAGTACTCCGACAGATCCCGAGTAGAGATACATAAGTGTTTGCGGATTTGGTGTCTCAGTGCTCCTTGCCTCTTTGACTACGAAAAATTAGACCTAATATATCGCCCAAGATGGATATCCATTTGGCTCAGTATATTGCCGCGGATGGCAAAATAGCTTTCTCCCTGTGTCTCGTTACCAAGTACTGTCACGTAACTAATTCGTGATGTAAGATCTTTACTATTGGCGAAAGATCAATCAATGAAGACATACGATACCAACCCATCTTGGACGTCTATGGGTACATAGCTAATGCCAGTATCGGGAAAGTTTTTCAGCTCATTGAGAGAGACATTGAGTTCTATTGGAATATTGTCGTGTAATCGATGATACTAGAATAGTATGAATACTAATCCTGATGATATTCGATTGACTGATTGCTTGCTTGCTTCCATCTAAACATGAAGATTTCGCTATATTACAAACAAATCTCTTGTGCTTACCTTTGCTCCACATCACTATGCCAGTGCTACTTGATCGTAAACTGAGACTTATTGACTCAGTTACATCTCCCATTGCCTACGTACCACTAGACCCTAGGTTCACAACCTTGATACAACACTTAGTGTATATGATACTCCTTGGCTGCGACTTCCTGACCCAGATGCTTCACTCAAGCATAGATGACTCTGTCTCAAACTCACCATCTGTGGTGGTTTGCTGCCCTTGTCAAGATATCTGTCATAGACCTTATATCTATCGTAAATAGACATCTACAAGTTATGCTCACGGTATTCATAACAGATACTACTAGTTTTGGTTGTGATAAAATAAATATATCAAAGTAGATGTGGGACGTGGTGAAATAATTGTAATTTTCCTCAGTCGTTCATTTGCAAAATCATACGGTTTAGTTGAGAGCTTTCCTGAGATTTTCATAAATTAAATTTTAGATAGGGTGAAGTGTTCAGGTAAGGTTAGAAATTTCCCAAGTGGTTTCCACTCAAAGTATCACGAATCTACAACTACATTTCAATTATTCTTTCATTTTCATGAGAGATTTACTTACAACAATTTCCCTAACTATTAAGACGACGAAAAAAACGCTGGTCAATATTAGGCGTTATGTGATACAAAAAATTGTAACAGTAGTTAGACTAGCTATAACTATATCTTGATAAATTCAATCGATCAGTAGGTAAATATAGATTCAAAGAGTAGAATGACACACGATTGGGCCTTGTGAACAACAGGATACGACCTGTGAACAGTATCGTCTCTAAATATAATACCTCTAATATTACTGAATAGAACGGCTTTCAGACTGCATATATGCTTAACAACCCAATATCTGCGACGAATTGCGGGTGCAAGACGAAGCTTCTTCATGCAAATTTCTCCCGATCGAAACTTTTCTGACATCTTACTTCGACCTTTGATCAGTTTTGCAGCACGAGTTTTGGATAAAGGAAGAAAGCTCCAAGCATACACTAGTTTTCTGCATTCAAACAACAGGGCGAAATCCCAAAATATTTCAGGGAGGTAGCTTTGCCTTTTGATTGAATCCCAATTTTGAGAACAGGTGAGTTCCGCACACGCAAGCCCTGTAGAATCCTTCAGATAGCTGAAAGTCGGTAATATGTTTTAGTTAGATAGGTTGGAGAGAAACTTTAATGATGGGACAACGACTGTTCCAAATGTATACTTAATTGAAGACCTCTAGGTCTATTATCCCTGAAAAGAGACCGTGAAGTAGACAAAGGGTGGCACATAACCTGAGGCATATTGATTCATAATCTGTATATAGAAATGACCCATTTGTATCAGAATTTTATAGATTCAATCGGACAAAAAATATGAATTTTGAGGAATAAAAACGAATGTTAGCGCTAATTGTAAGTAGCTTTGCCGCTCAAAATATAGGGTAAAAATATTGTGCAAAATGACGCAAAATCTAGCCACAAGTAAATAAAAGGTTACAAGTGATAATTTAGAAAGAGTAAATGCGTCAATACTCGTCTAGATGTAGGTTGTTATACCAAGAATAACCAGTAGGAGAATTAAAAAATGCAGTTTGGCCGAGGAAAGTGTTGGTAGGCACCTCTGGGATATTCTCTCGTCTACCGTAAATCATAGGGCTATGAAATGAATATGGTGTCATCCAGGTTGATAGCCTCTCAAAGGCAATCGGATTATAATCGTAAATGAATGGCAGTGGCGTCACCTCTGGTCGACTCAACATACGACGTCTAAAGCTCGCAACCATGTCAATGGGATACCTCATAAGGCATAGAACCTCACTATCCAAATCTTCCGATGGATTTTGAATTTTAGAAAACAATATGTGTTCAATTCTGTCAACGGGACCAATGGACAAGCTTCCAAAATATGCCGCGCCGACTTCTGGGAATAAAGGCTCTATTAAAATTGCCACAGCGTAAAGGTGAGCTAGGGTGAGAAGAGCTGGTGGTGAATCTCTACTTGTCTGGAGGATTGTGACTGGTCGCCAGAATAACCAGATGCGGAGCGGATCGAGCATCTCAAAGCGCTGAGTAGTTGTACGAGAGGGGGCGACACTACGCACTTTTTTAATAAATTCTATAAGCTGTCGGATGGATTGCTGAAGAACTAAATCTTTCGTCTCAAGATAACTTTCAACTTTCTGGAGCTGCACACACGCTCTTTCTAGAGCATCTAAATCTTTCCATTGAACGCGCTCATTCTTCGCACACGAAATTGACGATAGTGGAACAGTGGGGAAAATACTTTGTTCTGCGATAAAGTCTCCGAATTCTGACTCGTTTTTCCAGTGCTGCATGGCGATGATTATCTGTGAGCTGTTAGATCGAGGATTGTTAGTGGTCGGCTAGTAGCACTTACCGATGACGTCCCGTGCATTAGTTGTGTCCAGCCGCACCTTTTCATGTCAGGTCTGGAAATATCCTGGAATGATTATCACCTACCAATTACTCTCTTGCCATGACAAAAGAAGAGATGCGGCTAAAATAGCGTCGGAATTTTTGGGACAAAACACACTTATAGCTTTGTGCAAACTTTTCATGGCAGCGCCGCGGTGTCGGTAAGCCATGTTTGCTGTTAGAGGGCATTTGGTCAACCAGGCCAAATGTGTTGCAGCAAGAGCAAGAAGTGCATGCATAACATACGGATACACAACTGCAATCCTTAAAAACCTATAGGATGGTTAGCGCGAATCCTGGCGTCGAGCTCCTCGAGCGCACTACAACTGTACTTACAAAGGTACCTTCCAAGTGCACAAGGCAAAATGGCTTGCATTATAACGATCAAGCTCGCTTGAGATCGAAGCGACGTGATAAAAGAGACGGAGATCTCCATACGAGAAGCGCGCAGGAATCGATAGTGGGCAGGCACAGAGGTTAAGAAAGGGAAAGATGCCTGTCAGTTTCCAACGGGCAATATCGGCTTCGATCTCTGGAGTCCACATAAGATCGGCCATGTTAGAAGTAATCGATCTGTCTTGTGAGTAAGAGGCTATAGAATTCAAATATGGGCAACGGCAATTATGCTTGATACAATTTCGACTAAGAATAATCATTTTCTCATTCCTACACGTTGGAAAGATCCAACTTGATTGGGGAGTCTCATAACATACCATTGCGGGAAACCCTCGTCACAACGAATATGTCTTTTTTTGCAGGTTTTACAACCACTACGAGATTTAGTGTGGCTATAGAAAGTTAGGTGACTAGTATATCGAAAAGGCGATGTCAAACGCATCAACATACCTTCGACGAGGAGGTCCACCACCGGGACCAGCCATTTTAATAAAAATGATATAATCTGTTTGAGTATCTAACTTGGAGTTTCACCAGGTTTCAAAAAGCTGCAGCAGTGCTAACATAGCCAGGATCCATAAACAGCTATAAGTATAAATTAATATATCAGTATGAATGACTTATAATGCAGGGTAAAAATCCAATACTCTGAAGAGCCTGGATCCAAAAGCCAAGATGATGCAGGATATTGATTGTATAAATGAGACTTGGAAAGAAAGAGATTCAGAGGTCAGCAAAATAACAAAACTTGATGTATAATAACATGTGCTTCTATCCTTGCGAGTTAGAATGGGAAAGGTCGATCAGTGGACCCTATCCGCTTCTGTTACGTTGACAATGTGAAAATTTAGCGGCCGTGGCAAGAAGGGCTCATGTGAGGATAATTTGGACCAACTTTTCTCAGTTTCTCTTTAAAAATAATTTAAAATTTATCAGAGGGGCTTGAGTGTATCTCCCTTTGTCTACTCGGAATAGGCTGGTCGTGGCAGATGAGTAAATAGAGGTATATTATCTACCGCTAGAATCCGCAATCGGCAAAGTGCCGTCTGCGACCTTCACAAATAGCCAACATAGAACAAATTTTCTTGCGATCAAATGTTAGAGCTTCAGGCTGACTGGCTAGTACTTCAAGGCAGGGTGATAAAAAACTACTCGACAACAATAATGGTAGTGGCAAAAACAATCACAGTGGCGATGAATGGGATAATTTCAACGGATATAGTTGATAATGAGAAATCTGCGATCAGGAATTAGGCCTGAGGTCAAGGCTGGGTTGAATAATCAGAAAGATTTTGGCATCGAGCACGGGAGGCGGGAAGAAAGCGGCAGAAAGCAGACAGGCTTGGGCGAGACAAGATTAAGGGTTTGGGGCCCACAACTTCAATATTCTAGAGTTTCAGTGCGACCAGCTTGGAATCTACCGGAGATTTCTGCACCTTGAACCTCAGACTAGACAGAATACAGGGCTTAAGACAAATCTTGAAGTGGAAGGCGGAAGCTCATGAAGGTTAACCTACAGACGTTTGCCTGATAGTCGTTTCCGTGCCTATCTTCAGCATGGGCCTTGAACCTCATCAAAATTTTCGTCCACATGGATCCCTATGGCTCTGACAAGTCTGAAGCAAGGCGAGCCTACTTGGGAGCCGTTTATTTGGCAACAGCGAGGCCTGACAACCTAGACTGCAATGATGACTGCTCCACACCCTCTATCTAGTCGACTAGAGGTGATTTTTTCCAATCCGTGACAAAATCTCGCAGTTGATTCCTACTTATCACTTGTACTAATGTCCGTTCACCAGTATTCATTTCACTCTCGAACAAAGGAACATTTGCTTGATATTGGGTCTTCCGCCTCGATGCCTGCATCGATCTTTTACCGCTACTCCAAACGATATCCTGCGACAAATGATACTCATGATTAGCCTGAAAAGCTCAGCTCAATAAAAGTGACAAATTGGGTCATAATTCCACAATCTGTTACTAGATGTATGAGGAGCATATTTAAGCTTTGTCTACAGGTTTTATTCACATAACAAAAAGTTCCTCTCCTAGGTTAAAGCATTTGTATTTTGAAAGTTTTATTCAAAGATTCCAATTATTTATGTGAAAGCCTGAACGGAGTTTGAATTTATAAATGTTCTAGATAACCTTTATTCCATTCACTCTCTACATCAATCATATCTTGTGGCGTTAAAGCTAAAGTTTATTGTGAAACTGTTCTCCATGTCTATAGATTTTCCTTTCAAATGAATAGTAAACAACCGTACATTACATTTGAAATAAGCTCTCTGTCTGTGGCCGTATCCTGAGCTCATGTTAGGCCTATGACGGGTGAAAAATGCGGCTACGTGCTTGTAAAGAGCGCAGGTGCATTCTAGCACTAACCCGGGTACTTGAACAACTCTTGTTTGATTGGTATGATCCGTGACCACTTAATCTGGTGTCACGTATCAGTGATACTCATGGGAATAACTAGGCGTTGAACAACATAGCTGCAAAAGTGGCAAGCTGTCTTCTGTAAAATTACGGCTCCTGAAGCTTTCCAATCTCTTCTTGTCTCTGCACAACTAAATAATACAAAGGCCAACTGGACCCATTAAATCGTCGTTGCTATTAATTACGAGGCAAATATTTCATCAAAATACTCTTACCAGCCTCGAATTCAAGCTTGCAGGGATTATAGCAAATATTAATGCCACCAGCGATATTATATATTTGCCATCTAGCACCAAGGGAACCCTAATTTAGCTTGTACTCTTATTCTTTTTGCCTGGAATATCAATATTCATATTTCGTCTATGGTCGGTATTCAATGGCTGCTCACAAGATTAACTCATAGGGGGGGAATTCTGTCAAGTCTACTAGGCAAAGTAGTCCCGGCATGAATCTATTTCAGAATTTGATACAGTGTAAATATTAAATTCAAAATTTATCCGCGATGATGATGTCCATAGTGTTGAGTAAAAATTATTCCATATCGATATTAAATGGCAGGATCATTCATAATCCTCACGATGTAGCCGACAATTATAGGCTCCTATCAATTCCAAATATAGCATTAATTATGATTCGAAACCACTGTCTCGATGAAAAAAGTGTCTCCAAATCTTGTGCAATGAATCATACTAAAGATATCTGATGAAAATTAGACTAAGACGTTGCATGAGGGTTTTCCGAAGATTTCGGTGGCCACGGCGACGTTTGCGCTAAAACTGCATGGAGAGTTCTTTTCCAGGCGGAAAAATTGTATCAAATATTCAATATTTCAAAGCGCCGTCACATTAAATTTGCACTTTTCTTGATTTCTTTGGTGTTCAGCTATCTGGTTATTTCAATTTATGGGTGTATTTTGTGAGTGTTGGATGGCGCGTTTGAGTAAAAAAGTGCTCATAGCATGCATGGTATTCGCAAATGTCACGATGAGGCATACCTGTTAATAGAACAGGTAAACCAGCATCCGACGGCATGTATCTCAGTGGCAAGAATGAAGCGTCATGGGAAAGATTTTAATATGTATTGTCCCAGAGTGAATGGAGCGTTGCACGTAGCCGTTAGTCTTAGCTTCAGCGACCTTCTCATCTGGTATAGTTCAATGAGTCGCTGCATGTCACACAGATGGGGTTGAATAGCCAGTAGTATGTAGTTCTTTTAAATTAAAACTTCACTTAATCTTAATTCCTTCCGGCAACACCTGACGCAGATTTTTGCCGGACACATTGTTCAAAGTTATGCTGCATCTACTCGTTCTCTTTACCATGGCTGCATCTAATCCTTATCGAGTTGGGAATGTCGCTCAATATCAGTTGCCCTCTTATCAATCTTTCAATATCGTTGAGTGTATGCAGTCTGTGCAGCCGAGGCACAATCCCTAACTCCAATAAAAGTGATTGAACTTGAGTCCTAGGACAAGCCTAGAGGCAATCATATGCACTTGTGAGTTTCAGAAACTGTCGACGACGCCGCCACTTGTGGCGTGCTAGAAATCGCCCGGCCTAGCTGAACGTCTCCTGGTTCAGAATTATCCTAGACTCGCGGGCTAGACGCAAAAACGCTTGAGCTTCGAACTGCCGTAGCGTAGACGTGGAAGTAGGCTGTCGAGTGTTGGTGCATTGATTGTTCTACGTTAGCCTCGTGCGCAAGTACTGGTACCGGCCCCCGTTCTAGGAGTAGGGCTCGCAACAGGCTGAGGCGGCGCAGAGATATATACGGATCAGGCGTCGAGGTTTTTTGTTCCTTTTGAGAAACTCATGTTTGCGCAGCTATCTAGTTGTGACATTTGATTTATGCCTTGTATACATGTGACATGACTGCTTTGGCTTCACTCGCTAGTACCACTATTGGGTGTATTTGCTCACACAACCATTCAACCCTTTTTCATGAGTAGCCGCAAGAGGGAAGTTACAAACCTTTAGTTATCCATACAAAGCAGCAATGCGTAAAACGTAGTCGGGTCTTGCTTGATTCTAACCGGTGTACCCCTGCTTCAAAAAGGATAGGTGTACAAGCTAAACTAGAGACCAATCTAAAATTTATACCACTGCACCAGCCAGCCAAGAGTAGGGTTATGTCATCGCTTGAGACGAGGCCGACTGTCCCTACATTTAGCTTCGCCGACATGCGCCACACATGTGCGAGTGGCTGAAGCCCTGGACCTGATATCGCTGCAATGGGGGGGGGAGCGCAAGACTCGCCTCCACGCCTCCAATGAAGATATCTTAAATGCATCGCTCTTCCCTAGTCTCCACCTACCGGGGAAAGAGTTGGCCCCTACTCGCACTAGCCTGAATTGAAGCCAAGGATGTTGGAATCGCTCATGTCCGAGGCGCCGCCGCGCACGTCAGAGGCATGGCGGTATGGCGCAATGGTATAGACATGGGTTAGTCCCATCTCCTTGAGACCTGCCCGCTCCATGCACCAAGATCCGGGATTAAATGATTAAGGTTTTCTCGGATAGCCTAAGATGCTGGAAATTCGCTTGGTGGATACTATTTTTCGTCGACTGTGTCTACAATTGTCTGGTATTACACATGATTCGTGCCATGTGCACATGTCGAGTGGCTTATGACAGAGGCACTCAAACTCTAGATTTTATTCGCAAACAGTGATGTGGGGTCCGTTTTCTTACACAAAACAGTCGACCCTCCTCCGTAAATACCCATCAAAGGGAAATTTTAAACCTTTGATTATCCAAGCATGCCTTCATCATTCACGCATAGAAGCACTGCGACAAATGTGATGTAGTCTTTCTGGACTCGAACTAGCCATCTATTGTCTCAATTGGAATGTGCGTCCAAGCTATCCAGAAGCTAATCGATAGGCCGGCCTACATGATATGCCACTGAACAAATCAACCATTGGCGGATGCTCTGTGACTACAGTTGACGAGCTCGTGCATGCAATGCTATTTCCAAACCGTAATTGTGAGTGAAACTCCTCATGATAGGTGTCTCGAGTGGTAGACTATTACTTTAAATACTTTTAAGATATTGATCATGTGGCGCAGATATATGGTTCAATACACATGGTTTATGTAAAAAAAAAGCCCTTGACAGGGGATCTAAATATCAAGACACATCTGTGGCCTCAGCTGGCCTGGCAAGCACAAGTTCGCCTTCGTTTTTCAAGAAAGGAGCTGAGACGGTGTAAAATCATCGCGCGCTCATCGTCGCGGCACCAACATCATGAGCGCGGCGGCTCGGCAAGGTGCAGGCCCCTGACTGACGCCTTAGGCCAGACGGAAACTTGTAAAGTGACTATGCCCTACGCTACATCTAAATCGGGACGCGTCACAAGAGCGCCGACCTTACTACAGCTCACACAGCCATGACGTTCTACAGTTCACACTCCGCTAGTACAAGTCTTGCAGCAAGCTGGGGCCAGAGTATCCATCACACCATTTCCTTTTCTACCACTCGCCAACTTTCCCCGTCGTAGCCACCCAGACGACGGTGCTAGATACAAGGTTTCCCCTCTCCAACCCAGAACCAGCACTATCTCTGTAAAGCGAAGTGCCGTATAGGCTTGTCTGCCGCTGCACGAAACCGCTCTGCACCCATGAATCGTAATCTATGCTATTTCTTGTGTGGATGTTTCAACTCCTCTTCTATTCCTATTTTCAACGATAAAATAGAACATTTATGGCCAGACAAGTATAATTGGCATCAGATGAGAACGCATCAAGGGAAGTAGATGGAGTGGCTGATTGAAAATCGGAATGGCATAGAACTCTTTTTTTTTTTTTTTTTTTTTTTAAATCATTTAATGTGTATGCAGCTATTAAGCTATGACACATGACCGGTACTATATATACATGTAGGATGACTCTTTTGACGTCAGAGACACTCATACTCTGGATTTCATTTGCAAATACCACTATGAGGTATGTTCGCTTACACAAACAGTCGACCCTCCTCCGTAAGTACCCACCAAAGGGAAATTTAAAACCTTTGATTATCCAAGTATGCCTTCATCATCCATGCATAACAGCGCCGCGAGAAATGTAGTTAAGTTTTGCCGGATTCGAACCAGCGGTCTCCTGTCTCGGGTGGGATATGTGTCCTAGCTATCCAGACCTTACTTGAGAAACCAGCCGAGATGATGTACCACCGCACCATCCAACCACGGCGGTGTTTATAGTGTCGCCCGCACTCTGGCATAGAACTCGCTACGCTTCCTATCTTGCAATCTCTTTAAGAATTTTCAATGATACACGTTGATCTTGATGTCATTAGGCCTATGTGCAAATATGATGATGTGCTATTGGCTCTACTAGCTGAAAGATTAGTCACAAAAAGTGACAAGCTTTGCTAGATTTTATCTCCCATCTATCCCCTATCCAAATGAGAAGTTGCTGATCTAAAAATTATTTAATTTAATAGGGGGTTTAAGGGCATTTAACGTGCTTAAGTATTTGGAGAAAGCGACGTCAACAGCAGTCATCAAAATTTTCAAATCAAGTATATGGGCATGTATAATCGATTTAGAACATCAAAAATCCTATCTTACTGCCATTGAAATAATTTGCATTCTTTCGCCTTAAACTTATCTCTTCGTTGAATCTAAGGTAGCAGAATAACATAATTTTGGCCCAAAAATATGGCAATTTGATTAATGATTCCGGTCCTCTCGTATAGTTCGCAGTAGACAAGCATTCTGGAAAAACCCTTTTCCCTCAGTGTACCGTCATGTCTAAATTTTACTAGGACATGTTATTCATCTTAACGTATCAAAATTTCTAAAAGGTTAATCCCAAGGAATTACCTCCTTGGTCAATGTAAAGTACCTTTGATATCTTCATCATTGAAACTTACTTCCTTTACACTCTATCATTAGTGGAAAGATAAAGTGCCAATAGTTGCTTGGATTTTCCCCTCGGTTGAATCGGACGTCTTCAGATGAATTTCTCGAGTATTAATTAAGAAACCAGATATTGGGTTCATGAGCTGTATTTAGTCTGGAGTTTACTTGCTAGGTCAGCAGGAATCTGTGAACTTATATACGTGTTAAAATCTGGAATAAGAGATTTGTAGAGTCCAACAATCTAAGTGCCCCTTGTTAGCTAGATTGTTATTTATTGACAATTTGAACTTACATGTCGGAAAATTTGTTCGAGATCTGTGGTTAGAGAAGAATTAATAGATTCGTCTATCTTATACTTTGCGATAATTGTGAATAAATAGACAAGATCCTTTTCCATAGCCTGTGGGTTGATTGTCACAATGAGACAAAAGCCCTTGAACGCAGTTGCTTTCTCAACTGTATAGTCAATTGTAGAGATAGACTTCAAAAACGGCTCTGCTATTGTTACCAAGTGAGGAGCCATAATATCAGCATTTTCGAGGCCGAGTCGCCCCAGAGCAATTGCTGCATTCTCAAGCACTGATTTAGGAACATCGGGATTTCCTAGAATCTGGAGACACCTTTCTAGTAGCCTTGGTATGTATGGGGCCATACCCTTACCGTACTGAATCGCTACTTCACCAGCAGACCAACACGTATTATTCACAACACTGAAGCCGGTCTCAATTTGCTCATCCATGATAGCATCAAGATCCAGCTGCTTGATGAGTATTGGTAGAAGCTTGTCTAGACATGGTTGTAACTGTGGGAAAACATACTTTGCGCAGTCACCAAGCAAGGCATATGATGACTGGCGTACATCATTTTCAGGATCTTTCATGCAGAACTGAAGGAGATCAAAAATCGAAGGATTTGATGCCGATACAAGTGCTGCAGATTGCTGAGAATCAAGTGCTTGTATTATTGCGCTTAATAGATCCAAACTAGTCACGAGAAAGTCTTTGTCAGGGGTATCAAGACTAGGATTGTTGACAGCCGCGAGGGACTCCTCAAGGTTTTGGTGAACAATTTTGATGCATCTCTCGAAAACAGGCTGTGAAAATGAGGCAAAACTCCCTGCTAGAGCTGTAGCGACGTATGAAAGACATTCTAAAAGTGGAAATAGTTCTCTCGACGAATCAGAGACTTTGTTCCAGCGCTGGATCAAAGCTGGCATTAGAAGATCAACTAGATGAGGTTGAGCTAGCCCATGTCCGACATGCTCTGCAAGAGTTTGGACACAGTCATAGAGTATAAAAATATTTCGATCCTTATATCTGTCGAAACAGTAGACGAATTGGCGTATGATAGGCTCACAGTATGGCGTAATCCGAGCACCAGCTTTTTCCTCTAGGTGAGCAAAAGCTGATGCACCAGCTTCCTGTACACGTTTATTTCGATCCAGCATTTTCGTCAAAATACCTTCCATCATAGGTTCAAAGTATTGTGCCCTTTGTTCTACAGTATTCAGGTTGGCCGCCCACGAAGAGTATCTACCTAACGTCCAACAGGTGATCTGTCTCACTAAAGGCTCTGGATCGTTGAGCAACGAAATTAAGTATGGAACCAGCTCCGGAAGATGTGGTGTAACAACGTCGAGACAACCTTCTGCGACAGCTCCCAGAGCAAGCACAGCCGCTTCTCTATACGGCCATTCTTCATGTTTTAAATTCGACATTAGATATGGAAGTATAGTTTCAAAGACCGGCCCTCGAAATTGAGATGCAAATACATCGAGAGCTGCAGCAGAGCATTTTCGTAGATTCCAGCGATCCTCCGGATTCTCGTTTTCATCATCCTCATCATCGTCATAATCATCAATTTCTCCTTCATCCAACTCATCGTCGTCTTTCATTTCAGCTCCTTTTAGATAGTCCTTATTATTAGCTGACCCATCTAATCCAATTTCATTGGAATTGGTATTGGCTCTTTTGCCTTTACTCCGTGCGAAGCTTGGCTTAATATCTTCTGAACGATCTTCTTGATCTGCGTCATCCATCCTACCTTGTAACGTTGCAATATCATCTTCACAGTATACCATACTCTCCAATAGGACGGGTATAACTTTTGTCAAATAGGGCCCAAGGCAATTTACGATTTCAGGCTGTTCACCGAGTGTGAGCCAAAATTCAGCAGCATCACATGCAAGATCTTCATCATCAATTCTCCGTTGTTGTGATAGCATATAGTCGACAAGGCCGCCAAGGTGTGGCACAATTTTTTCTGGTCGAATGTCTACAATTTGTACGAAAGCGCGGCAGACTTGACGTCGAACGTCTGCTACTTCGTCAACTGCCAGCTGGAACAAGCGCTGTAGAAGATCGTCTAGTGAAACAATTAATATTTGAGGTTTCTGGGGTATGAAAATATTTATAGTAGCAAGGGCTATTGATCGAACTTTGGCGCTGCTATTTTGCGTGAAGGTTATTAGCTTGGGAATGATGACGGCCAGAGGACGCTGGCCCTGATAATCCTTGTCAAGTGGCTTTTTGTTATCCTCGCAAACTTTTGAGAGAGCTACCATTGCACCCTCTTGTGCTTCTATTGATATGTTCCCATTATCGTTACCAACCATTGCTAGTAACTCTGGTAAAATTTGAGGCCAACCGAGAATACCACCTTTGCTCACAGCTTCAGTGATAACATTTCCGGCATAGTTTCGTATCAAGGAGCTTCTATCGTAAAGAGCTAGGGGTACAGAAGCATGGATAATTGAGAGACTTTCTGGTGATATATTTTTGTAAAGGGTTTTAATGTTATTTTTAAGCATAGTAGCAGCCGCGGCCCGTATAGTGTGGTATTCATCAGCTGTAAAGCCTAGCCCAGACGGTTGATTTGGGCTTGAAAAAATATATGATAAATAATTGTTGATATGTGGTGATGATTTGGCCTTTTGGAGCATCTATTTGGCAAAACAGTGAATGTTAGCTCCTTCAGGCAGGACCGCACTTAGACTAGTAAATTTCTAAACTCACAACTTCGGCTTGCGCTTGTGCAGTTCTATTGTGGCCATTGAGAGAATCTTTTAAACATGTTGAGAGTCCTTTCAATGGCTCTAGCTCTGGCTGCCAGCCCATTATTGCTAATTGATGTAAAGCTCCTCCCGATTGATGTCTTTCTTTTGTGTTAAGTACTTTGATAGGTTGCTACTGATTCATAAATTCAGAACTGAGTTAAATATCATACAAATTTATGTAGCATTGAATATTAAATTTCGTTCGGTCCTCGTAGGGCAAATTTATCTTTGTGTGAAGAATTAGCTGGTTCACTTGCATGAAGAGCATCTCTAGTTGGATTGAATAGCATGCTGCGAGAATATGTGATGTGAAATACTTACAAACTCTTGAACGATTTTAGACGCTGCCGGAGAGATGATTAACAGTATGTGAAATACCTAGCAAAGAGCAAACCGATGCGGGGTTGTCTAGGTGCCGGCTAGCCACACGTTAGACAGCAATCAAGTTATGCTGATTAACAACACAAGCTGGAAGCAGTTTAAATATTTACTTCGGTATAGGTTGCGAAATCAATGGTAAAAGCTGTTAATTCCTGAATACGCGACGTAGTGTCATGGGTAATCATAGACTTTAACTCCTTGGCGGGGCTTTAATCACAGTGCAATTACAGAAAATTTATTGTCACCCGGACAAATCTAGAAAGTGGACTAATCCAACAATAAATGAATATCGCCGCAAGCCAGTGTTAGGAAAAAGTTCTTGCATCGGCAAAGCATTGGCAGTTTAGAATGGGGTCCACTCTTAGAAAAATTGTTTGCCTTGATCGTCAATTGAATAATGTTTTATTGAACATATTTCTCGAGATTGTATATATTTTATCAAATTAGGATATCTATTACAGGAGTATACTCTGAAACTTATGCCTGAGCTGTGTATATTATTTGATGGTAAGCTCCTTTTAACCAGAAAAAGATGAGTTTCGCCGCCCAGAAATATCAGATGAAAAGTTTTGCATTACCACGTGACTTTGAAGTGACAAAGCCGTTTTTCATGTTGATGAGCGCAAGGATATAATAGCCGATTTGTTCAATGCAGTGCTATCTGCGGACGTGGAAGTAAAATAATGTCGCAGTGCGTAAATACAGTTCGGCCCAACTAATGGGTTCAGACGACAATTTAAAGAATTTTTGGCGGCAGGAATTTGAGTTCATTGAGGCCAGACCTCTCAAAGAGTTTTCCGAACGCGGATCAAGAAAACACCCACATAACGATTAGGCCAATCTCCAATTTCACTGGTAAACCAGTATGAGATATGTTGCCACCGATTTTTATTGCGCCTACTCCTTTCTTTTTCCAATATTGGCCACAATATTTAATCCTTAAATCAAAATCCATCAATAACACATTAATCGTGAAATAACCAATTTAAATTGTTACCAGAAGAAAATAATGACGTTGGGCTGTATCCATGTTTCAAGAAAAAAACAGGCCTGTTGTATTACTTTTAATAGGAACTAGACCACAAAAACTTTGAGCCGTGTGCATGAATGGCTAAAGACTGCATAGACATCACTCAAACTCACAAATGCAGTACCGCTCCCGCAATTACGAAACACTCCCAGTAGGTACAGGGTAGTGTCTGGCTTTATTTCGCAATACGAAGTTCCTTTAAATGTATTGTAGAGATGATTTATCTCATAATTTAATTGATGGCTAATGAAGTATTGGCTTCTGCGGAAACCTGGCGTTATGGAATTTACAGAAAATTTAAGGCTCAGTCCACAATATGGCCTAAGCTAAGATAGATTTATCCATTTGAATGAGGAAATGTTGAGTCTCTAGTGGGATGAATCTGTAGGTAGAGGATATATGACTATTGTAGAAATCTAATTATCCCCAGTTCCATACATGTGGCTGCGACAACTCATGCTGAACTTTCATGACTGTCAATTTCTTTCATCACAGTACCAACAATCATTCTTAAACCTTCTATTTCTTCCTCGCTAGTACCACCCATCCCAGCACTTGCAAAGCTTATGGAATTTCCGACATAGACAGGCTTTTGTGATTTCCTAGCAAAAATCTTTGCTAAACGGGTAGTAAGGTCTATTGAGTATTCATTCTGACAGAGAGGTGTAGAGATAGTTTGGGTTGTATTTATCCGCTGTTTGCATATTTAACGACAGAAATGCGAAGATTAAACAGAGCACTTACATCTGGAAGAGCATAGACGAACGATCCAAGAGGAGGTAGCACCGAGGTGTCACCTATGCTTGTAGTAGTCAGATATAAGAGGATGTACTTTGCTCGAATGGTGAGTTGGACGCGCACTTGGGTCTCTGGTGCGAGAGGCAACGGAAAGGAGAGCTCAATGGGCTTTGTAATAATTTCCCTCTGGTTTTCCATTTGCGCCCAATACTTCACAAAAATTGAAAATATTAACTACCTTGTCCATCTATTGCCCATGATCACTTTCCCCACCCCAATCCTCCTGTTAGCGGCTGATAAGAGTATGACCTAGGACCTGTATCCAAAGAGCCTCCAAGCTAATTCAGGTGTAGCGTATGCCTAGACGAGGCTGGCGTGATTCGGACCCACTTATCATAATAGCATGATGATAGTTTCCGTTCCTCTCCCACCGGAAAAACCTCTAAACGCATTCAGCTATCATACCATGACAAGGCCTCATTTCTATTGAATCTATTTGCGTTCTAGATATCCTACATTTTTTCAGACCAAGAAGGAGGAGAGAAAAACTCAACACTTATCAGTAGTGTCCTCTGTGAATTTGAGAGTAAATTAATCTCCAAGGATATAGTTCAGTCAAAATTCGCAATACAATAGAAGTTGGCTCACGAGGCAATGATTCAAAAATCTCCACCATTTCAAGTTTTGGCTCCCAACGAGTTCGACTCCTACCTAAGCCTCATAAAGTCTACAGGTACTACCTAGTACATCCTCGTTTCAATGAACACACCTCTCATCAACTATTCTCTGGCCTCAGCTAGCCGCCAAATACACGCCCACGCCGATATTTACACCCGACGGAGGAAGCAAAGCGTGGCGCACAAATCTGGGAGACAGTTCTTTGAGATGGACATGAGAGGGATCAGGACAAGTTTACAAGATGGCATGGAGGATGGAAACAATCTCGACGGGCGTGTAAATTTGAATTTTGGCAAGGAGTCATACGAATTGAGCTGTGTGCGCGGCACAACTTCGCTTGCGAGAGTGCAGCTGACACTATAAACACAAATCAACAATGAAAGGTGCCGTGGTCCGCCTCCTGGTGTTGTTCTCTGGTATAGTTGAAGTAGCCTGGGCACCTACTCCACTTGGTAAGGAGACACCTCAGACCACATTTCGCGCGGATAAAATTCAGTTGATGATGAAGCCATGTCTGGATATTCAGGGGATTTGAAATGTTTTCCTGGGTTGATATTTCGGACGAGGGCTTACTTTTTTACGGTTTGATTACATGTTTTTTTAAGGCGTTGATGATACTGCGAGGGCTAGACCTGTAGTGTCCGGTATTAGTATCTTGGCATGTAGATATTTTAGTATGGAACAGACATCTAGTAAACATAGGGTAGAAAATTACAATCAAACGACTTTTTCCAGTGGCAATTAATGCCAATATGTCCGTCACAATTAACTTATTATGTCTGAGCCCAGCTGCTCTACAAAGAACATCTCGATCATTTTCCTACTGCTTCCAACTCAATCCCCAAGATTCAACTGTCTGTGGATCTACGCCACAAACCTGAGCATCAATCAAGAATCAATAATAGACTGCGAACCTACGCCTGTCAAAGCTATCTCCAGCGACAGAAAATTATTCCGAAATGTATACTGAATCTGACCCAATAGTTACTCGAGTCACAGTTGTCCTCGATAAGCCTAATAATTGATTTGATTAGTTATTTTTAGGAAAAGACTCGTGCCTTCAACATAATCTCTGGCGATACATGGACCCTGAGACGCCAAAAGATTCTTTACCAGTTTTCACGAAACCTCCTGAGCCAGAATTATGTTCCTACAAAGCCGAAGTCATTTCACAAGCTAGTCTTGACAAAGAAGATAGGGACACATACCGTTTGGATTAAGATAGATACGAACCTTGAATATCGGAATATCGAAATACTTTTCCCTCAAAATAGCTTCAGCAGCTGTGAGTAAATTGAATGATTAGTCCTCTAATTGAACACGTATTGCAACGATTGGAAAGTCAACGAATCTTCCAGAAACTGATGGTATTAGACCAAAAGAAAAATTCCTTGGCGCGTGTAAGGCACTCGATCAAGAATATGCAACGACTTGCCTTTACGACATCCCTAGGCCTGAAAACACTAGCACCACAGATGCACTTCCTTCTTTAAATGAATATGTCGTCGAGATCCCAGCATTCTTACAAAGTAATAAGCCTCAATTATCGGGGTTTTCTGTTGCTGTCGCTAGTCTCGAGGCAGCAGAACTATTCAAAAGTAATCAATAGGTGCTAGTAAGAATCGACGTAATGGCAAGCCTATTACCGAATGTGTCTATGGTCCGTGACATTGATGTGCAGACTATCTCATCATTAACAAAGACAATCTTGAACGTCCGCTATATTTATGTCTAGAGTCTGAAGTTTGACACAGGATTGAACAAGCTGGAAGAGATCCAAAGATTGAAGGAAAGATTTCTGCTGCAATGTAGAAGTGGGGAGAGCGAGGTCAGAAACAAGAAGTGCTCCAGATATATGATGGACTTCCACCTTCCAACATTGATACATACGCCGTAGGTATTGGTGTTACCCTTGACGAGCCTGCAGAATCTTCTCACAGTCATTTTACAAATGTGCAAAGTTTAAACTGCTTATCTAAGACAGTGAGTGTGTTTGTTTATTGTACTACTTGAGTCATAGACTATCTAGCACATTGGGCTTCTCTTTGACCCAGGCCACACCTTGTACAGTGCTGCTTGTCTCTCATGTTTCTTGAAAGATCATTGATATATTGCCCTTGATAAATAGCCATTCAGCTCAGTGTTCACCCATGGAATTCGGCCACCTTTTCCACGGAACTTTCTACCCAAAAAAATAAAAATGGTAGCAATGGAAACTGCGTGCGCGGGAAAAAGTCTCAAAAAACCTGCAGCCACAGCCAGGTGAGGCCTAGACACCGGGACCACACGAGGTTCACATATTCATCTAAATCTCTCCTCTTTGTAACAGTCGAGGCCGACTTGATCCAATCCACCATCTCCGTATCGGGTGCTGGGTACGCTCCGGAAACTCATCGGATGGCTTTTCCTCCATGATCAAGGGTTGGTGATGAGTAGGGTTCCGACCCTACCATCTGATCTGATCGTGGTTAGCTTCATGATAATGGTGATATGGGGGTGTGCTTACGGACGAAGACGATACAGACCGCGAAAGCGATTGGGAATCCTCATCAAAGTGAGGACTTTGTTACTCAATCTCGGCTCTGCAGACTCTACAGTGAGAGATGGAGGTTCGTAGGGGACACCACTGACAGGTGTTGAGAATAGGCCCCCTATCTAAGACATTGATATCGAGCGGATTGGGAATCTCGCTGCCTTAGTTCTCGTTTATAACCAACCCACTGCTGGCAAATACGAATTCTTCACCTTCTGGTGGTGCCGGTATAACCTCTCAGTATGCTCTGCATATCTGGGATAGCCAAGAAGAATCGCATCCGAATTGAAGTCGAAAGCAACCTCAAGCATATCTCCATTTGACGACTTATCTACAATGCCTTTCTTACCATTCTCATCTGAGTCCTCAACCCCTTTCTAACCACGCATCATCTCGTCTCAACGACTAATAAAGAAGTTGCTCCAATTACAAACAGGAGCTTGCCCCATTAATTACCGGCCATCACTCACTACAAATTTATGAAGCTACGCATACCAGCAAGGAAATCATTTCATAATATATAAAGCTCGGGTCATGGTTTATGGGGGACTGATGCTCTAATGGAGTTCTACATCTTGAGGAAGGATAGGCGGCTGAGATGTGGAGTTAGAGGGGAACTGGTCTTTGAAAACCATGGTGGGACTGACATTTTTGAGGGGTGTTCAACTTTGGAACGTTTATGGCCGGTAAGACCGAGGTTTCGGCTGAATAGCCAGGAGGGCTTCTTTTGTCGATGAGTCAACGGCACTCCCAAGCGCCCTGAACGGAACAAAAGAAGTTGGGCTAAGCTACCATACAGCAATCACGCTCTGTCAGGACTTTTCTGACATTTCAGCACGACCTTCGGGAAGGAGTTGGAAGGAGGCTAGAAAGGCAGAGGGTGAATTTCCTGAGATAACCACAATTCTGCAGCGCCCAGATAGCCGGCCTTGTCGAACTCTTCAGAAGGGTCACTATGTCTTCGGATTTAGTCCTAATGTCGGTATTAGGAGAGCTCCGCACCCAGTGGCTTTTGCGATTTTCCCCGGCTGCCATACACCCGCAAATGGCCATCGTTTCGTTGGCTGGAGAGGGAAGATAATCAAGGGCGAAGGGCTTCTCTTAGTGTATGATTGAATGAGGACTTGTGAGGGGCGGTACTGTTTGAGGGGAGCTGTATGGGAGGCATAGGAGGGAATATACTACTAGCATAGGTATCCCTGGCCTATAGGCAGAGAGGACCTGCATGTCCTACATAGTCATAGACTCACACGGGACAATAAAATAAATTAGTAATAATAACCAACCCACTGAATTACTCTCTAGATGGATAGTCGATCCGGTAACCAACACTCATTTCATAAACTGCGAGGCCTGGAAAGAATGGAAAAAAGAACGTGAAAATATCGAACGTCGCACTATTAACGCAGGTAACAGTTGCTCTTTGATCAATACCTGAGGGAGCTTCGAACTAGTTGCACGCACGCTAGCAGGGCTCAAAACTTTACGTTTGTCCCATGTTGCATATTTAGAAGGTTTCCTCACCAGTGTCATTGGACTTGCCCGTTGTCGAAAAGAAACAATTTATTTTGAGTTAGGACGAGACGTACTCCACAGGCAGGAACCTACTTCCATTATTTCCCAGTTGCAGCACAGCGGAGGTCACCCGCTCTAAGACGCCGATCCGTCTCGAAGACTTTTTCTAGTAGACAAAAGAGAGCCGTTAAGCAGTTTCGGAGTATCATACCATCCATCCTACATCCCAAAGCCTACAAAAACCATTGATCAGCAAATTGCACATCAGATTTGGGAACATCCTAGCAAGAATGCTGTGGAAAATCTCGAAGGAAATTTCAAAGTTATTTCATTAAGCAAAGCAGAGCTCCAAGGTTATCATTGCCAAGTATGTACAGAGGCAGATCTGAAAAAAGTTATTCCACGATTCCCGGCACAAGATAAAGCTACTTAGTCATTTTATCGGATTGGTATTGATCTTGTATATGTTGTTCCTTTGACTTAATAATGCTAGAATGGCGATATATACATGCTCCATGCTGTCGATGAATATACCAAACGGCATGAATTTCTGCTATCCGCAAAAAATATAGACAGGTACCCATGCGTTGGCTCAAGTTTGTGATTAGAAAAATAAGTCGTATTTTTGATGCAGACGTAAGCTGTATTCGATCCGATAACAAGCAGAGCCTCAGAAACGACTTAGTCGACCTATGTGCTGAGCCAAGAATAATCCTCGAGACATCTTCGAATTACACACCTGAGCAAAATGGTCTTGCCGAGTGTGCTGGAGGAATACTTACCATAAGAGCTCGCGTCATGCGACTCCAAGGAAATCTTCCGAAGACTTTTGCAGGTGAGGCTTATAAAACTGGTGCTTATGTTCTCAATTGCATCCCGAAAAAATTCATTTGTTGGAAAACCCCATTTGAAATGATCTGGCACAAAAAGCCTCGTTTCGCCCATACACGTCCTATTGGCTGTCATGCCTTTTCTCTCAGCAAGAAAATAAGTAAGGGTGACGAGACTGAATCTCAAGCACTAATTGGAGATCTTGTTAGTTACCAAGGCAAATATATATTCCGTATAGGCTGCCTAACAGCAATGATGTGCTTGTGACACATGATGCTGTTTTTGGACATTCTTTCTTTTACGACAATACCAGAAAATATGCGACAAGATCAACAGTTGAGCGTGTTGTCGAACTTCTTGAATACCCAGAAAATTCGGTTATTGACATTGCTATGAGTGATCTCCTTTCAAATTGTCAACTTAGGAATGAAAGTCTTAGCTCAAAGCCTGAGAATGATGTCATTGAACCAGAGTTTGTGGGTGTAAGCGCCAACAATACTCAACAGTATAACTGCCAGACTACTTCTGAATATGAACGACAACTACTAACCCCTGGTCCTCCAGAAATCGGTGACTTTCCTCAATTTTCTAGGAATCTGGACGTCTCAACGATGCAGCAGTCTCAAACAATGCAAGCTCCTGAATGATACCTATTATATGGAGTTCCTGCTCTAAAGGAAATCAATCTTAATCTGTTTGATACGAGTCTTATTGTCACGGGAAAGCCCAATCAAAATCCACCGTCGAATTCAAATGTCTTTGCCATGCAGTCACGTGGTTATACTAGGAACGAAACAGGTATTAGATTATTTGCAAGCAATTGTGACTGAAACCTCAAAATAAATTCACTGTAATAAAATTCCTCGAATTCATCAAAACCAACTTCCACCTCCGCCGAAGCATATGAAAGTTCTCGGTGCTCATAGAATTGGATGGTAATTTGAGGAAGCACCAAGTAAGGAATAGGATTCACTCTGCGTGAAAGGTTGTTTTAAACAAATAGATAAGTCAAAGGCCACTGCTGATGCTGAGATATTACCATTGATGTAGGTTTTCTCCTACAAAACCGGGGACGATGGCTTTCTTGTATTATTTAAAGCGCGACTCGCCGTTTGAGGAGATTTGCACGAGCACCTGGAAAATACTTACGCTGCCACGCTTGCAATTCGGAATTTTAGTGCTTTTATTTCCGTAGCAAATCATTTTGATCTAGAGCTGAGTGTGACGACCAGAAGGGAGCACAGGTTAGCAGATGAACAAGTCGAATCAGATAAGGACAAAGATCTGGAATATAATTCATAAGATTCTAAACTAGGGAAAGAAGATAACAAGAGGTATCTAGAGATATACATATATACATAATATACAACTGGTCCGTGCGCATATAGGGTCACACTACAATACCCGAAAAGAACAATAGCATCAGAGGCCCCGAAGGTTAGGAATACAAGGCCGTAACACTGAGACAATATTATGTGCCGACTGCATTTCTCAACGCTAAGCTCAATAATGAGCTTTATGTCGAAATTCCTGATGGTATTCGTCATGAAAATGGAGAGATTCTAGAGGCTCTACTCGCCTTATACGGACTTAAGGAATCACCGCTACTATGGTACGAAGAGCTGGAGACAAGCTTAATCAAGCCAGATTTCAGAGATGTTTCTGGTTTCCCATGCCTGTATAAACTGAGTGGCCTCTGCTATTTATTTACGTTGATGACATCGTCATGGCATATCATAGCTCAAATGATGACATCCATAGTAACTTTGAGCAGCAGCCGTTTCAACAGTACGATTTGAAAATTATGGGTCCTTTGGCTTGGTTTCTTGGTATTCGGGTTACACACGACCGCCCTGATCAGGGAACTTGGCTCATATAAGATGCGTATATCAAGACTCTGCCAATGATGAGTGGAACTTACCAACGTAGCCCTATGAAGGCTCTAGAGGTCGAAGCCTCAATCATCCCGGTCAAAGTCAGACATCAGAAGCAGTTTATCTATTATGGACTGAGGATGCTTAGACTCCAAAAAGATTACATCACACAAGAACACCTGTTCTATCCTTTGGTGTGACGGCTTGTGAGCCGGTAATTGCCTGTAGCCTGCGCTGTCTAACCCTCATTCTTGAGAGTGACACTATTGGCATCACAGATGCAGAGACTTACTGCACATTGGGAGCAATACAATATGTGAAGATACATTTCGCTTAAAAGACCTTAAATATATTCACTGATAGCCAAGCTAGCATCTTTCGAGTCCAGCACAGCACTAACCAATTTTCTCACCAGATGGGGATGGCATCTCAAAAATGCACCATTCATCTTTGATGGTGTTCTGCACATGTTGGTATAGAAGTTAGTGAGCTAGCAGGTAAACTAGCTAAAAATAGAACTATAAGACCAGCAATGGAAAGAGATAAGTTTACAACTCATTCATTTATTAAACAAAAAGCGAAAAAACTGATACTGGAGGCATGGAATAACAGCTGGAACCTTGAGCTTTGGTATGAGGAGGGCAGAAAAGCCAAGGGACTCGACAAGTATTATAGGATCTAAGCTCAAATCAATCAACCCAGCATATCTTTATAAACCTTTCAAATTTTAAGGATATGGCAGGGAGATAGAGTCAAGATTCTTCCAGACAAGATTTGAAATCGGAAATACACGGGACTATCTGCATATGATTGGAAAAGTTGAAGATATTTCATGCAATTTATGTAGGAAAGAAAGGTAGAATGTGCAACACCTGCTGTTATATTTTCCTAAATCGAGATACAAAAGAAACGAATGTTTTCAGGGCATACAGCCCAGAACGCTTCCAAAATTATCTCGAACAAAGATGGGAAAGGAAGCTCTTTTTAAATATCTGGAAACATGCAAGTGCATGGTAGTAGGCAAATGACATGAAAATAGAAAGCAACAATTGGAAATGAACAAGCAATTGAATAAATTGTATGCAAGGAAGGAGTTTGGGGGGTACAAATTGTGTAAATGATGTGTCATAGCTAGATAGCTGAATACACTATGAATTAGAAAAAAATATGCACATCGAAAAGGTCTGTACTCGGTTTGGTGTTGACAATATTGGCAAGTATCCAGAGATACCTATAACTGAAGACTTGCCTCCTCGCTCATTTGAAGAGCCAGGTAAAACTCAAATTAAGCTCTGCCAGCAGCTTATCGGCGCTCTGGCGTACATTGCTATATGGAGTAGACCAGATGTAGCTCGTATTGAAGGGTGGTGGTGTATATGGTCGTATACACTTGGTATCTTCAATCGAATGGTTGTGACTACTCAGGGGGCTTAGACTGTACTTGGGTGGTTAAGGCAATAATGTGTTTGGGTGCAAATGGTATCTTATTGTGTGATGTTATGTTATTTTATTATTTACATGATGATTAACCAATCCTACATACTTCCAGATAGCCCCTTAACTAGTCTCCTTTAGGAGTGGTCTTCAGGTGAATGTAGCGATTGGGGGTATGTAATCTATCAATTATCTAGTTCCATTTCCTTGGCCCTGCATGCTACACTACCTGGATGACAATTTACCACTAATGTGAAAAGCGCATTCATGACAGCTCGCACTCGTGTTCTCTTTGCGTGTCATGTCGCAAATCTAGGGCAATCACACATCTCGAAGATCAAGTAGACTACGGTGGTCACCTGAATCAATGCGCTCCACAGCCTCAATAACTGAGGGGTCATCATTTTCTTCATAGATATCAGTATTATATTCCCGACCCGATGATCTGCCAGCCATTACTATTGCTTGAAGCTCGCGCGGCACGTCCCTTAGATACTGGCTGGCGGGTGTTAGGGTTTGAGTACGTGGTCCATCCAAGCGTTGATGGTGCTGTAGGGGCTAGACCTTGAATGTGCGGCGTTTGCGTCTTTGCATCTAGATAATTTAGTAGAGAGCATACACATAGGAGACAGAAGGCAGAGAAAAGTCCATTCAGGCGATTCTTTCCCCTGGCAATAAATGCTATCAAGTCCATCACAACTAACTTGCAAGACTTGGGGTGGAGAAAACGCCGCGACGTATTTGCAGTGTTACTGCCGGCAAAGATGAATTCTTGACCTTCCAGTGGTGCCGGTGTAAGTGCTCCGTACGCTCTGCGTATCTGGGACAGCCAAGGAAAATCTCAACCTCACGCATGTCAAAAATCAGCCATCTCCCACACCCGCCGAGTTGTCGCACGTGGGCTTTTCATATGAGGAGTGAGTAGGCGGACCGTAGAGATTTTGCTACAAGAATTAAATTCATGCGCAGGACAACGTGGAGTGCTGTGCAGCTTCGTGGCCAAAATGATGTTATGTTTATGCAATACGAGGCCCGAACTACTAGTCAAGCCTGCTATTCCGTCCGCGCTTATCGAATTTGCTTCTATCGAGAGCCATGATTTTTCGCATACAGATGGCAATATCTATGGAATGTTCCGGAGTATCGGACGCTCATTTGCTCCAGGTAGAGCGCCGTGGACAGAGTTAAGGTTTCCCGCAGCTGGTTGAGAAGCATACGCATTTAATGAGCTAGAACATTTCCTCTGGTGGCTTATGGTTGGCTTGAGTGATATTTGTGACAGTTAGTAAGCCTAGTGACGCGTGTAGTCTACGCTAGCCAGCGCAGATAGTCGTCGTCTTCTAATTACACTATATAGGAACGTTCACGTTGATTCTTAGGTTTGTGTACTTGGCACATCTTTCTGGTGAAATATTCGAGACCAAGGCAGAGATGATTGGGAATCATCTACAAGGAGTGATAAGCTTCCATCAAGGAAGAATGACCCCTCAAAAAAGTAATTCGAATCATCCCGGGACAAGCTGAGACGTTGCTAGAAGGATCCAGGTCAATAAGCCGTAACAAGTCTTGGGAATAAGGGCCAGAGACGGTATGAAGAGAAATGTATATATACCTGACCGATTGCCTAGCTAGCTCAGGGTTAGGCGAAGTATTGATTTCCATCTTCTAGACTAATTCTCATAGCTTTTTATATATGATGCGTGACAACCTTTCGGCAACGTTGCTCGATGGCCTCGTATTGGCCCAAATTGGGTATCCATAGATGAGGACCGGTACTACCACCAAGTTATATGGAGTCCAGTTTTCTGAAAATTTACGCGCCACCTTGACTGTGCTAGTCTACTCAGCGCCTGCATCCATGACTCTCTTTTCGTTTCTGGGCCTTTGGTGTGAGATGTCCAGCTGCGCCTGGGATCCAACTGAGATGCAAGGAGTCGGAGCATCTGCTGGGTTGGATCACGCGGCTCTGCTTTTGAATAGAAGCGTGCAGATTACGACGTTTCCGACCTCTCGAGTAGCGCATCAGTTGACACTTCTCCGGTGGTCAGGACTCCTTGTCGTCGGGCCTGGTAGTTTCAACAAAGTGTGTCCCAACATAGGTGTAGTAGAAATCCGCCAAGCAAATCCTTTGCTAGTGATTGCCGTCCTATACGACCCGACTTTTCTGTGTACTCCATATTTCCAATAATTTGCGTTTTTCTTCTGACATGCGGACATCCACACGCATGATTTATTATGTTTTCTTCTAGGGCGCTAGAATCGTCATGGATGCCTTTTGACTTGGTTCGGGTGACTCTGGAACGACAAGTGTAATTAGTACTTTTACGATAGTTAGCCTGATGTGGCCCGGCCTGTAACGACCAATGAGCCGATGGTTATAAGGTGTCATACTAATTCTAGATAATCTAGTTATTATTCGATTTCAATTAGCCCGTGCAGGCACATCTAGCTATAATACTTATAGAGGAGAAAACCCCCCGAAACTATCTGTCTCATGTCTAATGGTTTTTCTGGGGTTTCCCAGTAGGAAGTCCGTTTACACTGTTCATGCAGTGTGAATTCCGTCCCATCCTCATCCACATCGTCTCATTTTTCGTCCACTGCTATCGCTACTTCTGCAAGCCGGAACTGTTTAAACCAGCCTTTAGCCACTATCCACTTTTTAATTCTCTCCATATCATCTAGACTATTCATCATTATCGCAAAGGACACATCTTTTGCCTTTCGAAGGACTTCTCCTCTTCCCATTGCCCACTGAGAACATGCCAAGACCATATGTTTGACATTTTGAGACGTATATCCACACTGGCGTTTTGGGTTAGCCACCCCAGAGACTTTTTTCCGATACAGATAAGAATTGAGACCAATGTACTCACTTCTTGTCTGTCTCCTAGTACCGAAATCAGGACTCAATCCGAAGATATAGTGACCCTTCTGAAGCTTTTGAAGAGGCCGGCCATCTGGGCGCTGCAGACTTGTGTGTACCTCGGAAAATTCGCCCTCTGCCTTCTTGCCTTCTTCCGGATCTTTCCAGAAGGTCGTGCTGAAATATCAAAAAAGTCTTGACAGGGCAAGATTGGTGTGTGATAGCCTAGCCCAACTTCTTTTGTACATTTAGCGTAATTGGGAGTGTCGTAGAGTTATCGATGAGAGAAGCCCTGGTTAATTACCCCAAACCGTAGTTTTGGCGCCCACAAACTTTCCAAAGTCGAAATAACCTCAAAAACGGTAGTCCCAGCATACCAATTAGAGACCTTTCTCATTCAGCCTGCCAGCTACCTTTCCACAAGTTATATAGCCCGTTTGAAACAGAGCTCCCCACAAGCTAAGACTCAGGCTTTGTATTTCATGGCTTAATCTCTTTCTTGCAGGTATGCGTAGCGTTATGAACTTAGTCGTGAGTGATGGCCGGTAATGAACGAAGCAAGCTCCGGTTTGTAATTTGAGTAGCAGCTTTTCTGGTCGTTGAGGCGGGGTGGTGTGTAGTTAGACTGAGTTAGAGGAATCGTGTGAGAATGACATGGCCGACATTGATGAGAAATTGCCGATCATAGATGTGTTTATTTTAGCTTTCGACTTTCAACATGATGCGATTCTTCTCGGCTATCCCAGATATGCGTAGCATACTGAGCGATTACACTGGCACCACTGAAAGGTAAAGGATTCATCTTTGTCGGTTAGATAATCTAGTAAATGTATAAATAGTCGAAGAAAAGTTTGCATAGACAGCCAGAGATAATTATAAACTACCTTGTATCTGATCACTCATGCGTCGACTACCAAATCGTGACACGGCCTCACTCACGCCTGAGCTCCCATAAAAGCACGATGGATGCCACTTTGTCCAGTACGTCAATGAATGGTAGACAAACTGCTATCCTCCACTCAAGCCTCCAGTAGATGGGTAGCAAACCTTGTCAACTAGAAGATTTATACATGTATTACGAGTACCTTGAAATTCCGTCAGCAGATAGTGTGATTTAATGGGTAATTTCGAAAAAGCCACAGTGAAGAAGGAAGAGAAACAAACATATTCTCGGCTAACAGTGATTCTCCTCAAGAATTCTTCCTGCAGATAGATAGATCCCGTGGCTTTATTGAATATCGTCGAAAAAAGTTTCTCCCCCCGACCTATTTTCCAACCGCAAGGGCACTCTCGTGAGCCAAGGAACGTCTACGAATGTTTATAGTGAGTAGCAGAGGCCTATTGTCTTCTGCATTCCTCTATCCCGGTCTCGTTCCTTAATGACGACTCTTCAAAGGTCCCCAGATGGACAAGCCTAGATGCTGAGCCCACTGTCACAATAGTAGCTAGAATACGAATGTGCGAAAATTTTGAGGATAAAGATGCAATAGGATGGTCGGATGAGGCCAAAAAAGGTAGAGAGATCCAAGCTTTCTGTCCCTCACGACTTGACATGCGTATTCCCTCCTTGCCTCGCCGAACAAAGACCTCATTAGCGTAAAGGCGGTTGCTAGTCCGAAGTTTTGCTCAAGTTCGCTTAGAGATTAACAGTCGGAGGGTTCTGTTAGACACTGCGAGTCATGCGAGAAACGTAAAATAAAAGTGTATTCAGTTCTTTTCCTATTCTAATCTAAAAAAACCCTCTGTATAAAGAAATATGTCTCCTGCGAGCATCTTCACATCATAACAGAGCGCATAACTATCCTGCTTAATTGTATCAAGACTAGGCCACTCCAGAGACGTTGTGATATTTCTTGGGGCGTCGACTCAAATATCCGGGTGACGAAACCAAACCTAAACAACTAATACCAATGTTTCACGATCCATCAGAGGTTGTAGCTTGACCAAGGCTGCTATATGCAAGTAATTCCAAGTTTGATAACTTCCATCCACGTAGAAATCCTGTGGTGGCCCGTCAATAAGATGGAGTGTGTCAACTCAGTGTCAATTTTGGTGGCTGGTAGCTTCTACCGCATTTAACTAGCAGGTAGAGCATTAGGGAATTAGATTGAGTTATACCTTTGTCTTGAACCATGATGATAGAGAAGTTTGCTCGTTTTGCCTGCCTTTGATGAGCAATAATTCCTATCACAGGCTGCAGCTATACGGCGGCTTGGCGAAATTGTAGAGCTTTGGCTGGAGAGGTATCCACGAGAGGAATGACAGACAGGAACGAGCAGAAAGCGTTGACTACTTCTGCAAGTTGCAAAGACCTCCAGCTTCGTGTGTACGAGAAGATTCTTCGTGTAACAAGGGGCAGTCCAGCGATAGGCAGACTGTGGCTCCCAAATTAAGCCTAGGTTTTATAATCGAGGGCGGAGCTTTTCTATGGACCTCTAATCAATGATTTGGGGCAGGCGAGGATTCTTCACCATGTTAGTGTAGAACAGGGTATTTTCTGGAGCAGAAAGAGGGCATAATTTTGCATTAGTGTTGAGTTGTGAGCAGTTATTGACTCCTCAAGTACTACAAGGTCAGCGATAGCTGAAGGAGGGGTGCGTAGATGTTACGCTTCGGCGTTTTGCTATGCCAAGAATGGTGCAGCGATTTTGTTTGTCGTGGCAGTCGAGGGATGGCAAATAACGCGCATGGAAATGGAGTGAACTAGTGATTGATACCAGCTTTTATTCAGTCTGAGTTCTGGTGGTCGCATGTTTGGAGCTGGAGAGACCTTAACCAGGGTTTCGTTTTGATGTCTTTCAGGCATGAGGCTTATGAGCTTTGGTCATCAGCTCGTATGCTTGCAGCAAGATAGGGCATTGTCAACAGAGAGCGGGCCGTATTGATGTATGAAGTTGGGACGTGAGGCGTACAGATTAGGAAAGGTAGGTCAGATGTAATAGAGAAGAGGTCTCTAGAGTCACGATAGATTGAGATGGTGCACGTGCGCGTTGCACTTAACGCGTGCACATGAGCCACTCAAGTGGCCACCCAAAGGTCGCCGGACTGAGCCGTCCGCCGCAGACCCTCCGATGAAGGAAATATCACGCGGATAAAAGAACCAGATGCTGGAACCGAAAGGAAGAACAGAGGTATAGACTGGTGAAGTTTCGGGTAGGACAAGGCCCTTGTACCGGATGCTAGCTGATCTGTAGGAATACTGTCGCATACAGTACCCTAATCTGCTTGGAGTAAACTTAACCCGGAAACTAATCAGGAAGGAGCTTTGGTTTAGTCATGACTTAGTCATAGAAGGAAAGGTGGTCAGAGCTGATGTGGAAAACTATTCTTGTGTAGAGTTCCTTTGGAGAGGAGTCTGAGGATAGAGGTAGTTGCGATATGTAAACTTAATATAATATATTTGTTAATTCGCCCCCAAAGAAAACCTACAGTAGCCGTCGCTCTAAGATTGAGAAAAAACGTGATAACGTAAGGCCCGGCCGTCTCGAGCAACATCAGCCTACCATGCCCCAATGCAGTTATTGCCTCATGAGCTATCCCCCGGATTGCTCCATTTCGCACTATACCACTTTAGGATTTGGTTAATCTAGCTAGATTCAGCATCCCGCGGGCCCAAGTGGTCTCCTATCAAACAGCTTCAAGTACATGGGAGACCATGCGGTCAACACCCACTCAGCTTTCTGCTTTGGTCCTGCGCCAGTACCAAGTTGACTGCAGTCACTGTTGATTCAGTCCCTTCACTCTCCCCCTCACCAACGCCTGAGTACAGTCTCGATTTCTCAGGTCCGCCAAAGTAGCTCTTATCGTATCGTTTGAATCAGATGTGTAATTCCAGTCAAATCTTTGGTGATATCCATCGCAACTTTAAAATTCTCGATTTCGACTCCACTAGCATTTCAACCCGTTCCTTGGCTCATCTGGGACAGGCAATGATCAGTTGGATTTGAAATCTGCTCCACGCGATATTAGATGGATATCTAATGACAGTGTATAGAAGACTTATATACTACGAAACGGGTTGCATCTACGGGCCACACTCCACCTACTCGCTTATATATCACATCTAGCAATTACCAGCCATTATTTGTATGCAGCAATGAGTACTATTAGCGTAGCTGAGGCATGTAGTATGTGGATAAGTTCTGTCACTAAGAGTCTGATTTTCAAACAACTTACTCTAATTTTCGGCACAGGTATCAAGATTGGCACCGTAGATTCGTTTCTCCAGAAGCATTTCTTCAGTACAAGGAAGTGATGAGCCGGATACTTCTCTTGGATTTGTTTCATAATGCTAAATGAGTCATAAAATATCACTGACATGATGTCCACTTATATCTCCCTTCCTCGTAAAAGAGGCCCATTTGATCCAATCCAAAACTGCCGCATTGTTGCTGGGTGTGCCCTAGAAACTCAACGGATGCCTCCTCTTTAATGAAGGGTTCGTGATGAAAAGGACTTCGACCCTAATTTCTGGTCTGATGGTGGTCGGCTTCACGATAATGGTGATAGAGCAATGTGCCAAGAAATGTTGACGATTTAGACCGTGGAAGTAACGGGAAATCCTCATAGAGGTGAGGATTTTTTTACTCAGTCCCGACTCTGTTGACCCTTTATTGAGAGCTGAATGTTCGTAGGGGATGCCACTGACTAGTGTTGAGTTTTTGCCCGCCATGCTCACCTTTTGTTTGTCTATACTACCATGGGCCCTGCTGATGTTTTGCTGGACATGGACAGGTATTTTTTGTGATTCATCATGAGTATATCCGATTTTTGCCAATAGAAACGTTTGCCACTATCGATGCATCGAAACCTGCTTGTGCTAAAGGACCCAAGCGCTGCTGATTTTGTTTCGTCAAATTAGTCTGACCACTCCCTTGACGCAGCTTGCTTCGTAACTACTTTCTGTTATGATTAGGACTCAATCTTCTCACAAATTAATACTTATTTTGCTATACCATCCTCCTAGCCTGTGCGAGCCAGTCTACTTTCTGCCTGTCGAAAACCTCTAGCTTCATACGATATCTACGCTTTGACACATCTGACTTGAAAGCTGGATCTTGCAGTGCATTTGCTGTCATATATGACCACTTTATTGGCCACGCCGTATTCAAGAGCTGCTTTATTATTCATTCTAAATCATAAGTATTCGCTGTGTTGAGGCCTCTTGGTATCTCGAGGTTCCTCAACTAAAAACAACAAGCCCCAACGCCACCTCATGCAGCTGATGGACCATTATTTTAAAACTGGAGCCACAAATTTACCCAATTTCCCACTTCCAATTCTTTTATCTAGACCTCAACGTATACTAGTTCTCCCGGGGTATCATTTAGATAAATATATTCCACTTTCCCGACCCATCATCCAAGTTCATCTCCTCGTTACAAATCATGAATCTATTGCGTCTCATTCAAAGACCTTGTCCCTCGTATAGTTAATTGAGTCAGAAATCTGATATGTTTTTTCAATCCAATTAATTTTTTTGCGTATTAAATTTGTTCTCGAGCATTTTCATACGTTAAATCTAGATTCATCGCACACCTTGCACCACGGATGATCCAAGACCTCTTCGATAGTAGCCCGAGATTTAACATCTCGATTGAGCATGGCCCGAATTAGATCAAGATTATTTTCGTTCATGACGTACGGAACTCGTAGGTCGTGGTCCATAATTTCATCTATACTGTAAAAAGGATTTTCTTTATAGACAATAGTGTAAAGAAGAATACCAAGTGCCCAAACATCTTGCTCTTTGCCACAATATGGCTTTCCAGCAAGAACTTCGGGGGCCGCATAGTCTAGGGAAGAGTTAGATTAGCTCAATTTTATTAACATGTAAAAGGCTTACCGATCGTCCCAACGAATACATCAAAAGGGCCATTTTTGATGTACGCAGCACTACCAAAATCAATGAGCTTAATATTTCCCTCTCCATCTAAAACTACGTTCTCGTCTTTGATATCTCGATGAACGATATGGGCTTTTGTGTGAAGATGAAATATAGCCTGTGCAACCTGCACAAAAATACTTTTGCATTCAGTCTCACCCATATTAGCCCGGAGCTCAATATAGTCAAAGAGATCCATGCCAGGTAGACCATGTGGAACTGTCTCGATATAATAGTTGACATCGTCTTCAAAGAAATCGATCATCTCGATAATGTTAGGATGCTGAAGGCCATCCCGTCGAAGGTAATCCAAAACGTGAATTTCGAGCGGCACTGTTCCAAGCCGCCGATCGCGAGTCCATGTATCAATGAGAATTCGTCGCTTCGTCACGTACTTTAAAACTGTCTTTCGGTTTCCAATTTTCTTATAACGCGCCAGCTTAACCTGACCATAGGCGCCCTGACCCATTTCTTCCAAAATTATAAAGTCATTGATGGACTTCTTAGGAACCTGTCCTAGACCTGCGGTTGTAATAGTTTCTGTCTTCCCCGCCTGGGATACTACGGCATCGCATTTTGAAATTTTAGTAATAGCTTTGCTCATTGTCATCTGCGAGTGAAGGGTGTACTTGGAAGCTATATGCTGCTCCTTTCCAATTTCTCCCTCATGCTCCATCTCTATTGGATTAATTACTTCAGTTTGACCAGGAGAAGGCTGCTTGCGGAGTGAAGACTTGGTTTCTGGTATTGAGGGAGACTTAAAATTAATCCCCGAGCCAGGTACATATATATGACGAGAGTAGGTGATCCATAGGGCATAAACTAGTTTAGTTGATACGATAGGCTTCATTGCTCTCTCATCACGTTCAATGTTCGCAAGTTCATTGACAGGTGGAGAAACCTTGCGATCGGACTTTACTACGCGGAGCTGTACATCGATTATAATATCTGAACCATCTCTATGCTTAGCGAGTAACCCCTCAGGCTTAGAAAAATATTTTGCTGCGCCGGGCGAGTTATTACGAAAAGCCAAGAATGCTCGAGCACGGCGAAAACTGTATTCTGGAATGACGATACCGTCGGCGAAGTGAATCCTTTCTTCATCTACCAGAATTCTCATTAACCTCTCAAATTCTGGGATAATATCTGTAATATGTCTTCCATCAGGATTTTCTCTTCCAAATAATGCAGCAGAAAATACGGAATTTGAACTAGTAATCTTCAAAGTTTGAGCGGACAAGACTAAGATCCCGGCAATGTGTGGGAAGCTAGATACCCTCAAATTTTTAGAGCCATGGATTGACTCAACGACGCAAGGAATGTGCATTTGGTTAGAGTTGAGAGCGGTAAAGTACTTTTGTCTAGTAACCTCCTCGTCGTCAATTGGTCCTCTTCCGTGAGGTACTTTCCTGGGTATGCAAGGTAAAAGTCTTCCTACGTCTATGCCCACCTGGACAGCATTTTCACCCCAAATTGAATCATAGGCTCCTTCGATTGATGATACTTTTGCCTGAGTATCTAATCGAATAAAGGCAATATCTTCATGAATCTCTTCGAGCACCCAGATTAGACCTCCTCGCTTCTCCTTGACCCATAAACTAGCAGATCCAGTAGCTCCGTTACGTTTTAGAATCGGGATTACATCACCGCACAGTAAAACTCCTCTTGACTTGGTACTCGGATTGGAGGGTATATTATTTCCCAACGTCTTGGTTTTACCATCAAAACTACTAGCTGTTGGACTAGCAGATGAACTTTGACAGTTTTGATATCGACGTTGACGAGAGTTTGGCTTGCTGAGCAGCTTAGCTGTGACGCCAGACCTTCCTGATAGAAACCCTAGAGATGGGTTTTCTCGGTCCTGACGTTCAGATTTTGTTGCCTCTGGGTGTTTATAATCATCCGACACTGGTTCTTGTTCCCAGGAAGCGAGCTTCTGAGTAAGCCATGCTCTCTTTTCTTTCTGAACGACCTCAAGAATCCCCATTTTTCGGACTTCAGCTTTTGTTACCCCAAAGACCAAGCAAGCTAAGTCGTTCGCAGCGAGAATCGTGTACGGTGGATCACTTTCGGTAGTGAAGATTGCTTGTGTAGCAGGAGCGCACCTGCTTGAATGACCGTGAACAGCAGAACCGATTACTGCAAGCCCAGCAGCACCTTGGAATACAGGTGGGATTGTGGGAAGAACCTGTTCTGACAGTCTATCGTCTGCAATGTAAGGCTGAGCTAGCGCATCTAATAGTTTATTCTGGAGGGATAGCCGAGATGTATCAGTACAAGTTCTCCGAAAGCTAGGCCTTCTTATTGCGGGTGGGGGAGCGTGAGAGGTAGTGAGACTATCATTGGTCGGTGTTCGCGAAGATGAGCCCGAATCATGAGGGGAAGTCACGATCAATTCTTTTTCCAGAGGTATTTTACCTGTAGCCTTTTCTAATGGATCAGTTTCCGAAGCTTCGACCCGTGAGTTATCTTCAGGACTATTCGAGCAAAGTGGTGCACAGCCTAATTCGCCTACAAAGCTTTCATCGAATACATTGTTCGTCTGTTCAGGAGCAGCTGGTGGGCCGGTCAGAGGACCTATCAAATATGGCTGCCCCGAACGCGATATAGAATTCACGCCAAATAGCTGTGCCCTGGAAAATAATTCAGCCATTCCGTGAATCTGTTTATCCGCTCCGGCGTGGGACAGTGCATTTGCGATACCAATATTGGTACTTCTCCATCCCAGCTTCTGTGACAGGAATTCTACAGATCTCTTCAAGACATTTTGGCGAGTTTGAGCGAGTTCTTCGGACTGACGAGCGAAGGAAAAAGAATGTAATGATTCGGATGGAAAACGATACAAGTCTTCAGTAAAGTTGAGAGTGGGTGAGGAAGCTCCAGATGGGGGGTTATTTGCGTAGGCCGATTGACAAGTAGGTAACTCGAGCGTAAGAGAAGACTTTTGCGTCGTGGTTTCTTTTCGCGAGTGACTCTGAGCGCGAATGGGCGGTTGCTGTCGGATCCGTCGCAGACCAGAAACGCCAAGTCCATGGTCATGTTCCGTCATGACTGGGGACCTTGAAAAAAACCATTAGCCTTTGGGACAAAAGATGTACCTGATGCCCTGATACTCTCGAGGCATCATATACAGTTAATCCAGGATGAGAGATGGGACTAACCTTGGCGAAGAATCATACTCGGGCAGTCCGTTATCGAACGAGATTCGGATTCGGGACTTGTCAATAGTGCTTTGGGTATTAAGGCTGAGATTTCCAGTCTTTTGGAATTTTGAGGGATAGTAAGTTTCTTCTTGCTGACCCTCAGAACGAGTTCGTCCTTCATGATCAGAAAGCATGTGAGCGGCTACTGAAGCAGAGAGGAAAATCAAATGTCAGTTAGGATCATTAGACTGTGGATAGGGGGACAGGAGGTCAGCAACATAGCAGTGCCAGCCCAATTCGCCTGGTCGCCCGATGAATTCTTTACCTTATCCGCCGATCCTCGCCAAAATGTGGTAAAGTAGTGACGATGAGATTGCATGCTCAAGCACTAATCAGAGGAAAAAAGTAGGCTTACCATGACAGCTTGGCCCATCGGACTCAAGCATAATCGAAGGAATTAGCTTGGGCAACAGGCAAGACAGTCGCGCGCAGGACTTTTCCACCGGGGAAGTATTGAGCCGGTCGGACGAAAGACGGGCGTAGGAGAGCGAGAGACAGGAGGGCAAGGCAGGAGGTGAAGTTTGTTTCTCAAGGTGTTCTGATGGGCCGGGAAGCGATACAGTGGAAGTAGACGTGAGATCAGGAGAGCGGTAGAGTTAAGATAGGAAAGTCAATGAAGGTGGTGGCGTTGAGCGGTAGGCGCGCAAGAGGAGTGGGCGTAGGCCGCCTTGATGGAGATGATGTTATGGTTTTAACTCTCGTCGACGTTGAGTAAAAGTAGACCCTGTGCACCGAGCCGAGGAGTGGCCAGGCTGGTACTTTGTGACTTTCAAGATGTGGATATGAATATGGAGGAGACAGGGTAGAGAGCTTGAAGGAGCAGGAAGAGGAGAAGAGACACTGGGAGGCAATGGGAGAACACTTGTAGTTTTAGGAAATGGAATAGCGATGAATAAAGTGCCGTAAACATGATGGCATCAATTTGATACGGAGGAGTGCCATTAAGTCAGCCAGCTTTCCTGCACATGTTCCACCGGCAGTAACGATCGCAAGAGAAATGCGTTGGTTACATACCAGTGCGGCGATATTTGTGGCGGTTTTGCGGCAGAGCACAGTCCGTCAAAGGGCTTGGAGCACAGTGTATGGAATAGGACAAGATGAAGTTTGTGAGTGGAACAAGGATGCAAATGTGATATAATTGGAGAGGGAGGGCAGAGGCCTGGGAAGAATAGCAGTTATCAAGCTCCTACAGTGATTGGACAGTGAGTCGCGACTATTAGGTCTGACATGGCCGACTGTCCTCTTGCCTGCGTTCGCCGGACATACACTGCCGCAACCTCGTGACTTCCAACGTGTAGGGCTCGGTTGGTGACCGTGTGTGGGTCTATCAACCATAGGTACACACCCGACGTAGCCTACTTGTGGCCGTGTATTATCAACGTGCTCCGTACCGGCAACAGGCTTGCAACTCATTTCACGGGAGTTTCAGTTATCTCGACGGACCAAATCTTGACTAGGGCAGTGGCATTTTTTGGTAACGAGGTGCCCCCTTCAAGTTCTAGAGTGCTGCTGCCGTCGCTGCCTTGAGCCTTGGAGAAAAGTTGCAATGGGCTGATGAGAAGCTACTACGGCGATTGTCACAGGTTCTCATGCAAAGGAAACGTAAGCCTTGCTATTCATTAATGCTTTTTCTTATAAAAAGGAGTAACCTTTTAGATAAAGCAGAGGATGTGCGCTGCGTCTTTAGTTGCGACCTTTCGACCGACGCCACCCTCTCGAGGTTACGTTGAGAACACTGGACAATGCTGAGAATCCTTTGAGGTCGCCGTTTGCAGAGACGTAGGTCGGCGGGAGAATGAGGTAGCATCCACTAGGGATGAAAGAAAGTCAGAAACTCCTTGCGGCTATTAGGTTGCCGTGAAGATGTAGCAGTAAATAATTCGTTGATTTGGCTTTTCGAATCTGATCTTCCACCCTCGCTCAGTAACGACTTGGTAACAACCGTGAATACGATTCTTTTCAGATTCTTTGTCCGAGCTGCAAGATGCGTAGGTTTTGGCTCCCGAGAATCCAAGGTAATACTGGCTAGGATTGTCCTGCATATTAAATGACGCGCCATAGGTGCAAATTTGCTTGCGAGAGAGAACCCCGCAAATGACTTCCCTGTCGAGATTGAAGTTCACGATCTAAGGCTCATGGATCGAGCTAGACGATCTCCGGGATATGGTCTTCACGGAAGTTCGGGCCGAGTTGTCGTTGTACCCACTAACATATGTCAAGATCCCTGTACCGCGAAAACCCTGATTTAAGGCGCCAAGCCTGGCTGGCATCAGCTACGTCGGTCTGCGCCGTTAGTCACGTGTGAAGCAATAATTCGCCTTGTATATTCACAGCCTCGTGGTCGAGGGTTCCAGCCATACCCACGGGCCCACATAGCGTCGTGTACAACTTGACCAACATTAAAGCCCAGCCATCTAAGAGCCTCAGTACGAAGTTCTGTTGGAGTCAATCAGAAGGTCATGTCGATAGTAGATTTTATGCACACTCTTATGCTGCTAGAATTAAGCAGTCTTGATGTGACAAACTGCTTGCAATTCATCGGAAAGAAAAGGATTGCTCCTTTGATAGCTGCTTGCTGACTAGGTGGGGTGAAATTAGACGTAGCTAACTAACATAACATCAATACCTCGGTACTTTATAATTCTAGACCTCCAGAAAATATCTGCCAGGGTTGCATAAACACTTATTAGGACCCTGCAGCTATTCTGTCAAACTGTGGTCCAACAATACTACGGTATCGGAACTGTCTCTCTCTAGGCACCTCCTCCGGGCACTAATTGCAGCACGAACGGGTCACGGCAATTTCGCGGCATACCATCGCCGTTTCAACAACCCATACGCACCCATGGAGTGCTCTTGCGGGAAGGAAACTACTCCAACCCACTTCATCCACTGTAGCCGCCACGCACAACAAACGCGAAGGCTCAGAAAGTCAATGTCACACGTTGACTTTGTCAAAAAGCTTCTCGGCCCAAGTGCCACGAAAGCTTCAAAATATTTGCGGAGGAAACCGGCTGTTTTGATAGCCAACCCGCCCACTCATCCACTGCTCTCAGCGGGGATCGGATAAACTAGTCATTGCCACAACGCATGACACGAAAGGGAACGAGGCGAGAAGTGTCGTTTCTCTGAGAAAATTTCTTATGTACTTGAATTTAGAGTTGAAGGATGGAATCTCGATTTCGGAGTCGGAGTAGGTGGTGTCTTTTGAGTTATAATTTACCTTCTACTTTTTCTGTAGCGGGTCTCGCGGTTGGAATGAGTTGGGCCTGTAAGCAGTGATCCCCGCCGGCTCCACCAGTCTTGTACCGATAGTGGACCTAGAGCTTTAGCTTAGGACTTTAATAGAGCAAAAAAAAAAAAAAAAAAAAAAAAATACTACGGTATCGGGCTACTCCAGCCAAGTTTTCATTCCTTTTTTTTTTACATCAGATTTGAATTGCGTATGCAGCTATCTAGCTTTGATACAACATCAGAGAAAATGTACAGAAAAGATGACTCAATATACAAGAAGAGCACTCATCCCTCGGGTTTAAGCTTTCATCCCTAGATCTTTGAATCAGTACTAGGATATCAACCATCCCTATCTTGAGTGCCCTACACCCTGAAGTTTGGAATGCCAATGTGGGGGCTGACGTGGAGAGTGGTAAAAACTGACCCGCAGAAAAATCTTATGCCTTTGTATACAGCATATTCATTTGAAGTCTACCTATCTTCATATTTCCAATGTCATTCTTTCATTCGAATAGGGTTTGCAGGGTTTGCACCCGCAGTTCGTAGCTTAAGTATTCATTTAGGCTTTAATCTACAAGACGACTCCCAACGCAAAAGATGAAGCCGTCTATTTTCTATAAAATTTATTCATAAATTATCATTGTCACTCTCTATTTATAATTCTCTGCTGCTAGGGCTTGGATGCCGTCGGAGTCGTCTAAAAATTCATATTAGGCCCGGTCGACAAGTACATTTAGTTCTTTCAAACTCTCTCACATCATAAACCTTGATGGCTAAATCTGCATTCTAGATAAACAAAATTATTCTTACAGGGTAAGAAAGCTTCAAAAATGTTAGTGGCCTGTCAAAATACATTTCACCCAAATTTTACTGTCTTATTGCACGCTAATAACCCCTACCCTTTCCAAAAGGGAGGAAAATCGACTTGAACTACTTCAGATGTCTTTTTATATCTAACGTTCTAAGCCTCATGCATCTCGAAATTTAATCAATCTAATGAGTGGTGTTAGCAGTCAAGGGCCTGATGACAACCTATCGGATTATCCAGTTCGAAATTCATAGCAGACTCTGGGTGATATGAACTGATCTGCGAAAGGAAATAATCTTTGATATCATAGATGGAAGCCGAGAAATTAAGAGAATCCTCCTCTTAATCCGAGTAGAGACATTTTCAGAATACTTGATCAAGGCACACAACTTGCTCGTCTGAAGCATGTCCAAGATTAACATACATATAATCAAGTACTAAAGATGAAGCTTCATTACCAATGCTCTCTATGAAAATGTGAGTAAATTTTTAATTCTCGATAAGCTAAAATGACAAAAAATCAGGATACACTCGACTTGACCTAAATTTAGGTAAAAGTGGCTGTACTGTAAGTATGCTGAGAGAAAAATCAGTCCACAGAGTTTTAGTTGCTGTAAATATATCAAAGGGAATTTATTTATATCAATATACGATTTACTAATAGATCTCTGTCTATGTAGAGACCAAATCTTATCAGCCAACACATTCACTGTACTAAACTATTGGCAAAGATTAAATACATCAATATCCAAATAAATTATCAAGTTTCAAGCTAGTCTTATCTGTCCTTCATGGTCATAGATACAGTAGGGACATTAATAAATCCCATTCTTTCCTATTACATCCACTGTACTTTTTTTCTCAAGGATAGATATCTCTTGTCTCCAAAATTGTTCTCTCTATCGCCACAATTTTAGACGGGGTTAATATCCCCATACAAAGGGCCTGATTATTATTTTAAAAATAGGAAATTGGAGACTGTTGGGTACAGATATTTAAGAGTCATAGAAGTGGTCAAGATGACAAGGGATCGAATAACATGTGTGAATTTACCAGAAAGCTTTACCGTTATCGTCGCCCTGCCGTCCGGCCTCTTCGAACGCTTCGGAAGGGTCACTATTTCTTCGGATTTAGTCCTAATGTCGGTAATAGGAGAGCTCCGCACCCAGTGGTTTTGCCATTTTTCGTCGCTACCACACACCCACAAAAGGCAAACGTTTTGTTGGCTGGAGAGGAGAGATGATGAAGGGCGAAGGGCTCCTCTAAGTGTATGATCGAATGAGGACTTCTGAGGTTTTGTGGATGTAAGTGTCAGCAACATAGCTTACTTGATAGCCCCATCTTTTTAACTTCGAACAGATAGACAAATGCATGGACTGCCAAAAGACTTTTACACAAATCCCAGTTTTCGTCATCTCACATAAACCAAGCTGAAACATCAACATCCCCATCCTCCTCCGCCTAGGTGTTAATGGCTAGTATAAATTCTCCGTCTTCGGCAAGAAATAATCTTGTTGGCTGGAAACCTACCAAGCTTAGCGGAGAACTGGAGAATTGAAAGTCGCCTTTATTCAGAGGCACTGAATCCTCCAAAGAGATCGGTACTTTGCCTAAATTAGTGATGATGGGCCAATGGACCCATGTCTCATGAGCTCGTCGGAGGAACAAACGCGCGGTGAATCATACTTTTTAAAACATATGATCCCAAAGAACAAACTCGGATAATGCGTGTTTCATATGGATCTATACCTTAACAAGGAGGGCAAGACTGACACCTGTACGTGGTGCCTTCTACGAACCTGGAAGTGAAATATTCTCCCAGAGCCAAGTTCAGTCAAATTTCGCAATACCGATTAAGTTGGCCCACGAGGCAATAATTCAAAATTCTCCGCCACGTCAAATTTTCGCTCCCAACGAGTTCGACTCCTACTCAAGTCTCATCAAGTTTGCAAGTACGACCAAGTACATCCTCATTTCAATGACCACACCTCTCATCAACTATTCTCTGGCCTCAGCTAGCCGCCAAATACACGCCCACGCCGATATTTATACCCGACGGAGGAAGCAAAGCGTGGCGCACAAATCTGGGAGGCAGTTCTTTGAGACGGACGTGAGAGGGATCAGGACAAGTTTTCAAGATGACACGGAGGATGGATACAATCTCGACGGGCGTGTAATTTTGAATTTTGGCAGAGTTTTACGAATTGAGCTTTGTGCGCGCCAAGACTTCGCTTGCGAGAGTGCAGCGGACACTATAACAACACGCAAACGATGGAAGGTGTCGTGGTCCGCCTCCTGGTGGTGTTCTCCGGTATAGTTTGAGTAGCCTGGGCACCCACTCCACTTGGGAAGGAGATACCTTAGACTACATTTCGCGCGGAGAAAATTCGGTGGATGACGAAGGCATGTCTGGATAACCCAGGGTTTTTGACGTTCCCCTGGGTGGGTATTCACGGATGAGGGTTGACTTGGGGTGAAGAAAAAGCTACCATAACTTCGCAGTGGTACTTGCAAATGAAATCCGAGGCATGAGTGCTCTACCTGTAAATTGAGTCATTTTTTCTGTACTTTTCTTTGATATTGTGTCATAGCTAGATAGCTGCATACGCAATTAAAATCTGATGCAAAAAAAAAAAAAGAAAAAAAAAATACCTTAACATGATCGCCCTTTGATACGGGGTCTCATATAACAGGGTTCAGGCCGTTGATCTCCTTGATATGCAGCTCTCAAGCAGGGCTTGGACTCCATAGAATGGGGGAGCCCGACAGCAGCAGTAATCAATATTGTTTCAGCTGCATCTTGAAGCTAGGGCTAACCTGCTTTCCAATATTATCGGCGCAGATGCACCTAGAACCACTATTTTTCCATTAGCCACGAGTAGTAAGTGCGGAGGGCAAGACTGACACCTGTACGCGGTGCCCTCTACGAACCTGGGAGTGAAATATTCTCCCAGAGCCAAGTTCAGTCAAATTTCGCAATACCGAACAAGTTGGCCCATGAGGCAATGATTCAAGACTCTCCACCTAATCAAATTTTCACACCTAGCGAGATCAATCACAACCAAAACCTCATCAAGTTTGCAGGCACGACTTAGTACATCCTTATTTCAATGATCACACCTCTCGTCGACTTTCTCTGGCCTCAATTCACCACCACGTACACGCCCACGCCGATATTTATACCCGACGGAGGAAGCAAAGCGTGGCGCACAAACCTGGGAGACAGTTCTTTGGGATGGGCGTGAGAGAGATTAGGACAAGCTCACAAGGTGCTGCAGATGGTGGAAACGATCTCGACGGACGTGAATTTTAGAATTTTGACATCGAGTTTTCGAATTGAGCTTTGTGCGTGCGCCAAGACTTCGCTTGCGAGAGTGCGGGCGACACTATAAACACCGCCGTGGTTGGATGGTGCGGTGGTACATCATCTTGGCCGGTCTCTCAAGTAAGGTCTGGATAGCAAGGACACATATCCCACCCGAGACAGGAGACCGCTGGTTCGAATCCGGCAAAACCTAACTACATTTCTCGCGGCGCTGGTATGCATGGATGATGAAGGCATGCTTGGATAATCAAAGGTTTTAAATTCCCTTTGGTGGGTACTTACGGAGGAGGGTTGACTGTTTGTGTAAGCGAACATACCTCATAGTGGTATTTGCGAATGAAATCCAGAGTGTGAGTGTCTCTAACGTCAAAAGAGTCATCCTATATGTATACATAGTACCGGTCATGTGTCATAGCTAGATAGCTGAAAACACATTAAATGATTTAAAAAAAAAAAAAAAAAAAAAAAGAGTAGTAAGTGCCACAGGAACTAGAGCATCATACAAGAGCTACTGACAATGCAAACTATAACTAAACATGCTAGCCCATTAATTACAAATGGATGAGCAAAGCAGCCCACTTGTTTCTTTACTATTTGAACATACGAAGTATACAAGTTCCACGGACATGCTTAGTATGTGAAAAAACCATTCATCTGATAACAACTCAATGGAAAGTCACTTAGGCTGCCAACGATAGTGGCTAATGAGGTAGTTATCTAGCAATAATGAGATATTCCCCAAAGTATACATTAGATGTCTGTGCGCTCATGGATAGCGCCGAACAAGGAAGGGCGACGAATATTCTGTTTGAATAGTGCACTCTATTGGCTAACGTGGGTCTGATGGTGCAATGGTATATCCATCGGGCCGTTGGATTCTTTCTACGCTTGTCCGCTTTGGTGGAGTCCTAACGTGCGCCCTAGTTCTAACCACCCACATCATAATCATTCGCCAAGATATTTGCTTTCCACGTCATAAAATTTTACTTGGATTGGTCATTCCCTAATGCTTAATCCACAGCAGGGATCAAAGCTTCTCCCGAATCACGTCTGCTTGTAAGGGGCCAGGACTTTCGGTCAATGTACGGAAGCAATGCCACGATAAACTGCTTGTAATTTCCGAACAATTCAAGAACGGATAGATACAGCGCCTCAGGACTATTTTATCTATTCCAAATCCCTTGGCTTTACATGTGATCTGCTAGTACTTCAGTACCCTACATAGATTAACCAACTAGCTTTCGCCTTCGAAACAAGGATTTGCCCTGTAGTCATACACAGCCGAGCCAGAACCCGGGTGGGCCTAGCCCGTAACACTGCTTCCATGCCCCCACAGTCCCAACCAAAGCCTCACTTTACAAGGCCTGCAGTCAATTAATTTAGAAATTAGAAACAACCCTTGGGCTCATCACTCTCTTTACTTCATACCCTCAACCCATGTCGGCATGAGGAAAATTTACTGCATGCCTGCTCACGTAGATTGGCAGGTCGAATTTTACGATATAGTATGGTCCGAAGCCGTAGCAACACCCAACGATTGAGTATTAATTAGGAAATCATCTTAAGAGCTAATAATCTTGTCAGGGCCCCCCGTCAAATTACCACAACTCCTCTCCGCCAGAGATTCTATTTTTGCATCGCAATTGAATTGCGTGTGCAGCTATCTAGCCATGACACAATATCAGAGAAAATGTACAGAAAAGATGACTCAAAATACGAAAAGAGCAGTCATGCCTCGGATTTCATTTGCAAGTACTACTGCGAAGTGGTGGCGGATTTTTCCTCCCAAGTGGAGTAGGTGCCCAGACTACTCAAGCCAAAGAACACAATCCATCGTTGACTTGTGTTTATAGTGTCAGCTACCCTCTCGCAAGCGAAGACTTGGCGCACACAAAGCTAGATTCGTAAAGCTCCTTGGCGAAATTCAGATTAACACGCCCATCAAGACTGTATCCATCCTTCATCTCATCTTGTGAACTTGTCCTCATCTCTCTCACGTCCATCCCAAAGAGCTGTCTCGGAGATTTGTGCGCCACACTTTGCCTCCTCCTTCATGGGCGTGTATTTGGTGACCAGCTTAGGCCAGAGAAAATTCGATGAGAGGTGTGGCCATTGAAACGAGGATGTAATAGGTCGTACGTGTAAACTTGATGAGGGCTCTGTGGAGATCGATCGCGTTGGGTAGGAGAGATTGATTTCGTAGAAAGTCTTGGATCATTGCCTCGTGGACTGACTTGTTCGCTATCGCAAAATTTGTCTGAACTTGGCTCTGAGAGAATATCTCACTCCCAGGTTCGTTGAAGACACCGCGTGCAGATGTTCAGTCTTTGCCCTCCAGCTCGAGACTGTATAAATCCTTTCAGAGTCCACAGTAGTACGCCACGTCTCGATTACATGAAGTTCGCTACCTGCCCCTCGGAGCTATCCACATTGATCCTAGCGCTGATATCCTAACCAATAGTACCATTATAAATCACTTCCCAGCCACTATGTGGATCCTAAACGTAGCAGATTACGTAATGTAACATAGACTACTAAATGCGGTTAGCTTACGATTAGCAAGCTACGCACAAAGTGTAGATTTGGGAGTTGGGAGTAAGGAAGGGGAAAGACATATGTATTAGAACTCAAGCTTAACTATTGCACTCTGCGGAATTAGCTATAGTAGAGCCACGAGTTATATTTGTCGCCACACTTTTTCAATTGTGATCGATACAAATCCACAACTACATCAGCTCTTATCTACACCCACATTGATTGTGCCTTATCCAAAGTCCTCAATTTAATGAGGATTCCCAATCGCTTCCGCGGTCTATATCGTCTTCACCTCTCACACAACCCCCTAACGCCATTATCAAGGAGCTAAGCACGATCAGATCAAATGGTAGGGTCGAAGCCCTACTCATCACCAACCCTTGATCATGGAGGAAAAGCCATCCGATGAGTCTTCGGAGCGAACCCAGCACTCCACACCGAGATGGTGAATTGGATCAAGTCGGCCTCGAATGTTTCAAAGAAAGGAGATGTAGTTGGATATGCGCACCTCATGGGTCCCGGTGCCTTGGCCTCACCTGGCTGAAGTTGTAGGTTTTTTGAGACTTTCCCGCGCTCGCAGTTCCCGTCGCTACCATTTTGTTTTTTTGGGTAGAAAGTTCCGTGGAAAAGGTGGCCGAATTCCATGGGTAAATACTGAGCTGAATAGCTATTCATCATGGACAACATATGAATGGTCTTTCAAGTAACCAAAGAGGATAGGAGGGCTGGACAAGGTGTAGCCTGAGCCGGAGAAGAGCTCAATCTGCCAGATAGTCTAAGACTTACGCAGGACAATAAACACACCTCTCTAACAGAAGCTAGAATATTTATTTGAATTTGGTTTCATTAACCTGATTTGATGCTCTTTGGACCCATGCACGTGGCTATAAACCTACCTACATATCTGCACACGACAAAAACTCTCAGACCTTTCTGTTTATTGTTTGTTGTCTTTTGCTGAAGTTGGTGCTACTTGGCTATAAATAGTCGCACAATGATTAAATGTAATGAGGCACAAGTATTGCTAGCCACGTTCATGATTACTCATACATTGACCAGCCACACGATTATCTAGTTTAAGCAAATCGTGTCCTTCTTTTTTTATTTATTTTTTATTTTATTAATTCATATTGTATTCAGCTATAGAGCCATGACAGCGATAGTTAGTTTATATAGCACTCTGACACTAATTGGGTTTAAATTACAGCTCCGCTATAGATTTCAGACTTCAATATCCCCACTCGCTTCACTAGGTGATATTAAACATGAGTCTAATAGCTCAAGCTTCTCTACCCAAATTCTGTTTTAACAGGTTATGACCCGGTGCCCAGAGAGAAGCATTGATATCCCAGAACTTTCCGTTCACTTATTGTCCAAGCAACCATCTCACATTTCAACAGAAATGGCAGATTTATCTTCGAGCCAAACCTCCATTCTCGATAAGGAAAATGGTAAATATTTCACAAAGCGATTAAAGTGCTCAATGCGAAATATGTCGTTCTCTAGTGCTACTCAACTAACCGGACACAATACCTGCGGGTCATGCGCCATAACGATTGAGGCAATCTGGAGAGGTCAAATGCCCTATGAACTTGTTGATGACAAAAAGCTAAAGGAAGATGCTTGCCTTGAAGAGCAGGAAGATTTCAGCGAATTGTCCACAATCGCTGTCAACATCTCTACCCCGGTACTATGCCCGAGTACACTGAGAAAGATTCTCAAGTTATAAGACCCCCACAGGATGTGGATCTTTTTGGTTACCGAATACCATCTTTCACAGGCTTTTGCATGGTTACCTTTAGGCTATTTCCTAATAAATGAGGCTTGAACTCTTTCACCTTTCCTAAACACCATATATTTCATACAACCCTCTACACGACTCTTGAGACCTTAGCATAGGTCTGGACCCAGCTCACGCAAACCTATTCTCAAGTAAAAAATGAGATTGCAGACATAAAAACTCGACTACCAGTCACGAGTCATCTAAGCCACACACATTACAAACTATTTTAATAAATAAATTGCCAAAATTGAAATGGAGTTGGATTGAAATAGGCGAAGATGCCGGTGTTCTTCGGAGGAGACGTCATGATCTATTTTGAGGATGCTTGGAGATAAGGGAGAGAAGTCGTATTCTCGCAAATAAATAGGAGCCTTTTGTTCATGTCCATGCTCTTTACTCTAAGATTTTCATTTGTATCTAGCTCTGGATTCAGTTTGAATAAAACGTCACTTTAAGACTGTCATACCTTCAACCCTTTGGAAGAAAATGCAACGTGCACATCCCAATGGCGAAGCAAGCTTCTACCAAGGGCTCAGAAAGGTGTGTTCGTTGGATACACTGAAGTCGATCATCACTATCGAATACTTGTTCACGAGAGAAAATAGATCATCATAGCAGCAGACGTGAAACTCCTACCTCGTCAGGTTGATAAGTCTGTCCCAGAGAAAATCTCTGATCTCTACCCACATGTCATGGATCGTCCAAGCTTAGCAACATCATCTTCAACGTTGAACAGTTGGTCAAATTCTTTAAACGTTGGGCAAGAACAAAATACTCGAAATTTCCGTCAAGGCCAAGATCTATGTCACGCTGTTCAATCGGATTTAAGAGAGCCATCATCACTAGAACTATCATCAATTCTAGCTACTGTTCAGATCGAACCCCAGCCAACGACAAATTTGTCAAATAAATGCAACCTATCAAATGAAGGTTCGAGAACATCCGTTAGCTCAGGGCCAAAGTGCACAAAACGTCCTCGGACACATGAAGACGCGTTAACGGGGGAATAGTGCAAAACTTCTCGTGATCTTCCTGAACCCAAATCGCAGATTGCAACGTGTGGTATTAGTAACGAGTTAGTTTTATCTGGTTGCTCCAGCATCGGCAATCGAACCATGATATATTATTTTCTCTTTTCAGACATTCAGAACCGTATCAAGTCGCAGTTATTTAGTATGGCAGATGGTCAGAAATATCCACAAGTTTAATAAATTAGTTTCAGATAACCAATCTTAGCTAAATGTCATCAAAAGAAAAGGTAACCGGGGAAAGCTTTCAAATGGTACCCATCAAGGAATTTCGCGAGCTGCAGCATCAGTCTCAAAGATTAATCGAGAGGTAGTCCTATAAACCTTCATTGAGCAAAAGATTTATCATTGAGAAGGACCCGTCACCGAGTGAGGACACCAGTCTAAAGCCGACAAAGCTTCTGGAATCTGTTGGGAACAGAGCTGAATACCCAGCTTGGCGTGCTGCTGTCTTGAATACTTTCCGCACGGATTGGAATCTTTTCGGATACGAAATTCTCGAGATTTCCTCATAATTTAGAAGGCATTGAAGGTCACGGCAAAGACAAAGTCTAGCCCTTTCTAAGAAGCTGGTGGAGCTCAATATACCAGAGATCCAGAAGATTTCATTGAATTTCTTGGCAGACTTTTTCTCGATTCAACAAGCACTTCACGTGCTGAAAGTGAGCTTCGATCCATGAAAATGGAGGATAAACAACGCTGGTCGAACAAATTCACTGAGGCTCGAGGAGAATTTTGACCAGATGGTTACAGAATCTCTCTGCCCAAGAACGCTTTGAACAAAAAGTTGACTACGGCATTAGCCTCAAATCACATGTTGCCCGATGACGATTTCAATGGATTGGTGAACATAGTGAGCAGGGTTGCACAGCAGTTTGAAATAGACGAAGGTCGATTTTATGGCAGGCGGGATTACACATTCTCTGATGTGGACCTGAGGTACGGAAATCGAGAAAAGAAACGCAATCAACGCGTTACCGCATAATCAAATATCGGATAATTTCGTTGATCGATACAGTAACCTTGGAAAGAACAGGAGTGTGGATAGGTCAGGAGATACTATCATGGGCGGTGTTAACGCGATGGGCGTTGAAACGGATAAACGCCAACGAGCAATATGGAAAACCAGATCTTAACTAGAAACATTGTGACAAGAAGGCCGCTGCTTGAGGTGTGAGCGATAAGGGTGTATAACCAGAAAGTGCCCTCTATCGCCGGCTTTACAGCCCAAGACTAGTTCAGTAAGGGTCACTTCTTCATCCTTGCTGGAAATAGATCCATCGGTATATGTTGTAGAGGAAAAACAATTTGAATCGGAAAACTAAATGCTCCTGAACACAGTCGCGCTCAGGGAGCAGAAACAGTCAGCAGTTTTGCAGCAAGTACGAATACAAAGCCTATTCTTTTAATGCATTATTAAATGATACCAAAATGGACCCAGCATAAGTAGATGATGGCTGCTCGTGTTTTGAGATTATTGATGATAACTTGGCTGAAAAACTACAACTGTCGCGCATCTCAATTTTACCGAGATTATGAAAAACCGAAGACAATTTATCAAAAAACAAGCTAATTGTGGTCAAAATAACAGACTGGACCTACAAGATTGCCCATATTTATTGTAATGAAACCGTGACAGTTAGCCATGTTAAATATTCATGATGAAACTGAAGCCAGCTCATACAGTGTTGCCACGTCATCACCTAACTGGGCTTACTGGGAAAAGGCATTTGATGAGGGATAGCATCCCATAAAGATAACGACATTTGGGATGTTGTCCCTTGACCTAAAGGACGAAAGGTTGTTAATGGTAAATCGGAGTGCAAAATAAAAAGAGATGCACATGGGGAAGTCGAACGATACAAAGCACGTTACGTGGCCAAAGGATTCTCACAGATCCAAGGGCTTGACCATGACGAAACCTTTGCTCCAGTTGTACGACTTGATTCATTACGGTTAATCATGGCGGTTGCGACATCTAAGAAGTGGAAAACGAGACAGCTCGACATTAAAACTGCATTTCCAAATGGAGTCTTGGGTGAGGATATTTACATGGAACTTCCTGAAGGGTACAGGCAAGGAGATGATGTTGCAAAACTTCAAAAATGTATTTACAGACTCAAGCAATGACCTCGGGAATGGTTCTTCAGGTTGGCTGAATATATCATTCCTTATGGTCTTGCTCCTTCCCTATTTGATCTCTGTGTATTTATCCACCACACAGAGGTAAAATGATCATTGCAGTTTACGTGGACGGCATAAGACTAATTGGAGAACAAGAGGAGCTCATGGAAGATTTAGTGAGCCACTTCAAGACCGAGCTGAAGGTCAAGGATATGGGAACTCTTCACTGGCTACGCGGAACTCAGATTGAGCACTCTGATGGTGGAAGCGTTCTATCGCAGTCTGCTTACACAAATAGAGCCCTCGAAAGGTTTTCGATGCAAGTTTGCAACACGGTCTCCACGCCTATAGAGGGCAAGCCAGCGCTAATAGCTGGGCAAAATGGAGAACCCATGGCTGGTGCTACTCTGCATCAACAAATAATCGCATCTATAATGTATATCATAGCTGCCACCAGAGCTGATCCTGCACAAGCAATCTCTCACCTCCATCTATCGCCCACCTAAGTGCTGCCAAGCGAGTTCTACGATATATCAAGGGGACAAAAGATGTTGGTTTGTCATACAAATTTGAATGTCCCCGGGTCCTCACTGGATACCGTGATGCATCATGCGGAAATCGTCTCGATGCGCGTAGAAGTTTCTCTGGCTATTCATGCCAACTTGGTCAATCCACAAAGTGCTGGAAGTCTCGCAAACAGCGCACTGTTTCTCACTACACTTGTGAAGCTGAGTATATGGCACTGTCGTAGGCAACGAGACGGTTCCTTTGGATTGTACGAGGACCTTACCAATTATTGGATAAAATTACACCTACCTCTCTCTTAACTGATGACAATTCCGCTATGAGCCTAGCGCACGATTCGAAGCTCAATCATGCAGCGAAGCATATTGTGTTGAGTCGAGCCACGCTTCACTCATGCGTTGGTATGGTCCAAACGATCATGACTATATCACGACGTCGTGTATAGACTCGCATCATCGTTTATCAACCATGACTATGTGTGAGGGATAGGCGAAACATCATTGACTAGCTTGTGGAAACCTACTCAAGATCCTAAACATCCAACTGAGGCTAGGAGAATTTTAGCGAGTTGGTAATTATTCTGATTGTCACCGATCAACTATAGGGATCAAAGTTCTACATGCTCTGCTAGATATGTGTACAGACTCTTTGACAGCTCGGTTCTTCCCACTAAGATCCGTTCACATGTAGTGGATTCCAGTTGCTGCTTCAAGGGCATCCTCTAGCAGCTTCTCCAACGCTCAGTCCTAGTCTTATTCATATGGGACCTTCTAGACACTTCATCCGTAGCTCTAGTCTATTGGGTGAGGCTCTTTCTTCGGCCCGATCCCTAGTAGTTGTGCGCCGGTACTTGCCAGGACTGGCTACAGCAAAGTACCGGCTCTCTAGCCGTTACACGGATGAATCTACATGTCGAGGAATATAATCTGGCTGCTTGGCTCGAGGCATATGAGCCAGAGTATATCATGTCTAATAATGAAACATAGAAATCCATCTCAATCAAAGTCACCATCTTTACTCATGTCGCTATCAGTAGCTGCAGAGGATAGTTTAGCCATTTCGCTATATGTCGATATCGCTCATCATTTCACCAGAGGGCGAGTCGAGGATGCATCGCTCGCCCTGCTGCACATTCCGCCACCTCGAAATCGTACGGCGATCTGTGGGAATGGCCGGCCCGAACCAAGACCCGAACACTTGTGCGCCACTATCTTCGGCACAAGGTGAGGAGTGTTGAAATTGGCGCTCATCGACAATGAAGCCTAATGAGATTCAAGTATTACTGGCCACGCTCATGATTACTCATACATTGACCAGCCACACGATCATCTAGTCTAAATCGCGTCCTTTGCTTAATGGTGATAATGTCAGGTATCTGGGTGTCTGGCCTGTGGCAGGCGAAGTGTATTTGAGAGTGAAGAAAAAAGATGACTCAGTAATGAGTATTTGATTCTACTTTCTCCCGGCATTCTAGGACTATATACACTGATCATGATTGACTTGATCTCTAAACATAGACATGCGCTAGGAATAGAATAAGCTGCGGTTCAAAGTACAGAATGCAAGCACTGAGCGAAACAAACAGGCCACGTACGTATGGACAGTCCCTATTTTTGGCCCGAGACATTTCCCTGTCCGACTTCTTCGGTAGCTATTCTTAGCCGTCGACAGATAATGAGTTTACATAGGCCTCTGCCACCAAGTGAGTTTAATCAAGCGCTCTCGACGCTAGTTTTCCAGACTCCTCAAACCCCCAACTCGCCTCACTAGGTGGTATAAGCGTGAGTCGAGCAGGTCACGCCTCCCCGGGCAACTTTAATTACGAGAAGCCTCGCATCCGCTCAAGGGATTTCCCGGGTCTGTGGTTGAGTGCGGAGGATGCGGGACGAGGTGGGAGGGAGTCGGAATATAGAGGTGAGACTTTTGACAAATGGATTGGTCTGGAGTCTAGGATGATTACAAGGCAAGAAGCTGCCCTGCATACACTGTGTGCGTACCACGACATTTGCCCTCACAGACAACGCTTACTCCCACTGCGATTCCCGCTTCGTCCCGCGAAGCCGAGAATCCTCGGGCAGTAGGCGAAACAAGTAGCAAGAGACATCGTAGATCTGCGAGGCAAATGGGAGGCGATGGTTCTAGAGCTGAAGCAGAATCGTGGAACAGACGTGGTGTTGCGGGCCAGCACGCGGGGAAATGGAGAGCCCTTCCGTGACAGTGTTGTAGCTCAGTCCTAGACAGCTCGAGGCCGTAGTGCCATCTACTTTCGCCTGGGGTCTACGTGCGCATTCGACTAGGGAGGCGGCTGAGGCGAACCGGGCAGTGTCATCAGCACAGTCAGAGCGACCGATTGAGAGGCGTAGAGTCTCGTCTGTGGCCGAGAGAAGTAGAATCGGGCATACTGGCGAGCCGTATATCTTGCATGAACGATGCTACGCTCGATGGCCGTGCTTGCATGCGAAGACTCTGGCCGAGTCTCCATTCTTGTCCAAAGAGGCCCGTCGATTTATCAAGTATAGCGTCGTGGCCGGTCCAGATTATACTGCGCGACGCGTTGCCGCCTACACAGACCCAGGCAAGCAACTGAAGCGGCATCTCATCATGCGGCGCTCGAAGATTATCGCAGGCGTGGCGTGGGTCCATGGAATCTCGTGCCATGCAGTTGGTGGTAGATGAAGAAGAGGATTCCCCAAAAAAAATCGTGATTCCCTTCGAATCAGGTTTGTCGCTATGCCGCTCTGGAGAGATTTGTCGCACGCACGCAGCTATTGGATGCAACGACTTCCTCGGCCGTCGCAAGAGCCCAAGCTACGCCGGCATTAGAATTCCGTGCCGTCGGCAGCTGGGCCTGGCCTTGCGCGACGTGGCAAGTGGAAAAGGCGGCTGGCGCTCTTCTCTTCTCCGCCTGTGCGGGCCAGAAGGGCGTTTTCGCGGTGAAGACGTCGGATTCTGGCTGCGTGACCTCCTTCTCCAGATCAGTCGAGTGATGCTGTCGTGGCTAGCCCCAGAGAACAGTGTAGACTACCTTTGCACATCTCATCGCTCCAGCATCACTTCTCGAATCATGGAAGAAGGTAGTGGAACTTGGGACGGTATTCCATGGGGAGTCCCACGCCAAAATCCACGCGCCGTGGCATCGAGTTCCTAAACCAGTTTAACAACCGCGTTTCGTGGGAATTGCCTGGTAAAGCTGCTCGAGACAAAGTCGATGGGCCGTTCTGTTATTTGGTGCATGTATATACCCAACATCTTTTGTTTACACTGCTACCTCATCTACTTGCTCTTCTCTAGTAACGCGCGGCCCGTGTAGCCGCCTGGTGTATTGCTGTTGGCAGGGCTCGGTGGCCATGCTTTCTCGCATAGTCTTGAATATTGGTTGTCTAGCCCTTGGAGCGGGCAGCGACGAATTCTTCACCTTCCAGTGGTGCCGGTGTAATGGCTCAATATGTGTTAGACATTGGGAAGTATCTGAGGTTTATTTGGTGTTTGGATGACATTTGCATATATTGGGTCCAAGAATAGACTACCGTTAACTAGCTAGTTGAGCGCACTGTCCACGCAGAGAAGTGATAAGTTCTGGGGGCCGATGCTCGGATGGAAGAATCAAGTTGTTTCTACTGAGTTGTTGATACCCGTGGATATTCTTCGCCTGCTACAGGACAGGTTCCCCAGTTTCCTGATAATATGCTCTGCATATCTGGGATAGCCAAGAGGAATTGCATCCGAATTGAAGTCGAAAGCAACCTCAAGTACATCTCCATTTGACGACTTCTCGACATTGCAGTACTTTCCATTCTCATTTGAGTCCTCAACCTTAACCGCTCCACGCACCACCTCGCCTCAACGACCAATAAAGAAGATGCTCCAATTGCAAACAGGAGCTTGCCCTATTAATTACCGGCCATCACTTACTACAAATATATGAAGCTACGCATACCAGCGAGGAAATCATTTCATAATATATAAAGCTCGGGTCATTGTTTATTGGAGACTGATGCTTTAATGGGGTTCTACATCGTGAGGAAGGACAGGCGGCTGAGATGTGGAGTTAGAGGAGAAGAGGTCTCTGAACACCATGCTGGGACTGACATTTTCGATTGTTTTCAACTTTGGAACGTTTGTGGGCGCCAAGACCGAGATTTCGACTAATTATCCAGGAGGGCTAATTTTGTCGGTATTAGGAGAGTTCCGCATACAGTGGTTTTTGCGATTTTCCCGGCTGCCATACATCCACAAATGGACATTGTTTCGTTGGCTGGAGAGGGGAGGTAGTGAAAGGCAAAGGTATCCTTGGGCTGTGGGTAGAAAGACCTGCGTGTCCCATATACTTTTAGACTGAAAAATCATGATAAAGAAATAATCAAAAATAAGCGACAGGCGCCCTTCCTCGACTTGTACTGCCCCATTTGAGCTGCAGTCCGGCGCAAGCTAGAGCCCAAGCTTTGTGAGTCATGAATCATGCTACTCCCTGCGAGTATCTGGTGCCTCGTTAATTCGGGCTCGGCGATGGCTGGTGGTAGACGAGTCAAGCTGCCGTCTGCATTCGGAGCAATCATGCTACATTCCCTGAAAACCCTGCTTAGTCATCGCACTGGCTAGGCCAAGCTTCGGCGCAACCAATCACCTCACACCCCTGGCGAATCGAAGTAGAGGCCCCGCACGTGATGAAGAATGGAAAACGGCCATCAGAGCCGGCGCCACGCGGATGGGCGTGTTGGTGTCTGATGGCCGCGAGAGCAGGTGGTAGAATGGTGGCCTAACACGTCGAGGTAGTCCAGTGCGAGGGATCCAATTGTCCGGCTCATTTCGCCGCAAAGCAGACGCTACTGCAACGATGGCCAGGCCGGGGATTCCAGCCATGTCCAGAGGCAGAGGGGCCAGGCCTTCTGCGGCCCAAGTCTTCGCTCCAGCCAATAGGCAAGGCCGGATGGGCGCAGGGTGGCGACTCCAGCCAGCAAAATTTTTTCCAATCTTCGCGCTTCCAATCGTGGACATGGCTGACCACATAAGGCAGCTTCCGTGGCAGCAGTGAGCTCTCTACGGACACAAGCTCGTGTTGGGACCAAAGGGTTTAAAGTTCCCGTTGGTGGGTACTTGGGGAGGAGGGTCGACTGTTTGTGTAAGCAAACATACCTCAAAGGTGGCATTTGCAAATGAAATGCAAAGTATGAATGTCTCCAACGTCAAAAGAGTCATCTAACATGTATTTACAGTGCCGGTCATGTGTCATGGCTAAATAGCTGAATATACATTAAATGATTTTTTATAAAAAGCTCGTGTTGGGCTTACTGGGCCCAAGAGGCTAGCTGGATACGTCGAATTTTTCCCTATGATACGGGCTGGCCATGTAGACTCATCCGCCTCGATGATCCAGTCGCTCTCCGTAGGGAGTCTGCAGGGCCAAGATGGCGGCATGTAATCTGGGACTGTGATGTATGCCGTCGCCTCCGACCTCAAAAGTACGCGCATCACGACCATCGCAATGACGCAGAGGAGGAGGAGAGATATTGCGGGATCAAACGCCACAACTCAACGTCTGCTAGCTACTGGCGGCCAAAGAAAAGATCGACGACATCAAAGTGAAACATCTCCAGGGCCTCTGGAAAAGCAGAATTCGAGTTTTTGACTACATGGTACCCCGACACATCCGCATCCACCAGCCAGGAGGACATCGCGATAGCCCGGCATGCTCGAAATCCCCATGTGCCAACGGCCTTTTGCATGCTAAGCTAGACTCCACCAAGACTTTTCCGACCTTCAGCGAGGAGGATGCTTGCAGGGCATCGAGGCTTTCGGGTGCAGACAATCCTACCAAGCGCGTTGAGAGGTTGAGGAGAATGACAATGTCTTTGGGGGTGCTTGTCTGCCGCTACACTTCCGCAAACGGCTCTATCTAGCTACGACACCATGTCAAAGAAAATGTACAGAATAGATGACTCAATGTAAAGGAGGAGCATTCACGCCTCGGATTTCATTTGCAAGTCAAAGTGAGGGCGGCTTCTTCTTCACCCCAAGTCACCCTCATCCGTGAATACCCATCCACTGAGGTGTCTCCTTCCCGAGTGGAGCAGGTGTCTAGACTACTCAAACCAAAGAACACGATCCATCGTTGACGTGTGTTTACAGTGTCTGCTACACTCTCGCAAGCGAAGACTTGACGCGCACAAAGCCCAATTCATCAAACTCCCTGCCAAATTCAGATTCACACGCCCATCAAGACTGTATCCGTCTCATCTTGTGGACTTGTCCTCATCTCTCTCACGCCCATCCCAAAGAACTGTCTCCCAGGTTTGTGCGCCACCGTTGCCTCCTCCGCCGTGGCCATGCATTTGGTGGCCAGCTGAGGCCAGAGAATAGTCGAGAGGTGTGATGATTGGAAGGGGGATGTACTAAGTCGTGCTTGTAAGCTTGATGAGAGTTCGGTGGGAGCTAATCTCGTGAGTGGAAAATTGGCGTGGTGGAGAATTTTGAAGTATTGCCTCGTGGGCCAACCTCTTTGGTATTGCGAGATTGGACTGAACTTGGCTCTGGGAGAATATTTCACCCCCAGCTTCGTCGAGACCCGACGCACAGGTGAGGGCCGGTCCAGACGATTGCTCTGCAGTCGGGAAGGCGAGGAATCCGAGTCGCCAGAGCCAGGAGATCTCTTCTGGATGACGGTGCGTGGACTAGACTAGGAAGGCTGTCGCGGAGAGACTTGTGCAATGCTACGCGCCCTGCATAAGAAGCGCTGGTGCCGGCTAGCCTGGCCGTTGCCTGTCAGTCAGACCTCCGCCACCCGTGACCCAAAGGTCTAGGCGAGAGGCGTGGGAGATCTGTGTGTCCAGGTCACGGGACACTGGGTTGGGAAGATTAGTGGCAACCTATTATGTAATCAGGTATTAGCGTGCTTGTAACATTAGGGGGTTCCAGTTAGGATGAGCAACGAACAGCTTACATCTGACCAAACAAACTCCCCAGGCATCCAGTGATACTAATTACAGGCCTGCTTTGACTTCCAAGTCACCGTAAGCCACATCGTTATCCCTACGCACGAACGCACAGAGCCTCCAACGCACCGACCGCGTCGAATCTATTCATCCGCCTGGCCAGCCCTACACGATGCGAGCGGTGGGTCTCGCGAGCAAGTAGCCCGGCTCCTCCACTCAACCACCACACGACGAGCGTGGCAACGCGCCTCTGACAGCGGCCAGTCAAGAGGCGGGGCAGGTGTTGAGGGACGTCAAGCCGTCCACCCAGCCCTGACCCGCTAGACTCGACACGAATCCCCGGGGCCACGGGTGCGGCCATTGATATCCCTTCTATGGCTTTTGCAGCCGCCACTCTCCATGTTTGACGCTGCATGCCGGCCTAGCCTTTGCTAGCTCGCCTGCGCTGGAATGGGCGGCCGACGGGCACTTTTGGCCGTGGCCCGCGCGCCCACACTGGCCCTGAGGCAAGCGTCGTCGCCCAGCTCTGGAGCCGTTGCGACGCCGTGGCTGACGCCTCCCGCGCCCTCTCCATCGCCACGACTCAAGCTACTTGGCCGTCGTGGTGAGTCGCGTGGCATGGCGTGCCAGCGCCCTGAATCTTCCGCCATGCTGTTGGCCGCACTTCCTGGCCGCCTCAGGCCTCGACCCGCCCACCACCGCAGTCGCCCGTTTGTGGGGAATGAGTCTGACTTCTCCCCCGCCCGCGCCATGCTGAGACCATGTCCACTTTTCCAAGCCTCACCCCACCCCCCTGCCCGCCCTACCGCGCCCTCTCCTTGCCGTGCTGCCGGCGAGCCCTCGAGCTCCCAGTCGGGTGCGCCTATCCGTCGACCTGGTGCCCTCATGCACAGGCCGGGGCCGAGGCTGGTTGATTCCGTCTCGCGCCCCGCCCTCGCGGCATTTGCTCGCCGCACTTCCTCGTGGGCCCAGCCTGCACCATCATATCATTCTCCCGTCGGCCCAGCCTACAAAGCTCGTCTTTCCACTCCTCATCATCTCCCTCCCACTCGTCTCTCTCTCACAATGGTCTGACACTTCGACTCCAAACATCTCCACCCTCCCGCCAAACTTATCCCCTCACTTCAAAAATGTCTCTCGACTCGCCCAAGTCATCCACGAAACCATCTCGGTCCGCCCGTATAAGGCAAGCCTTCCATGGCATGGCCTCGCGCCAGACGGTGAGCCAGCTCTATCGACGAAAGCGTGCCTCTTCTGACCCCTCGCAGAGCCATGGTGCGACTTCCTGCCTAAAGCTGGCCCCGCGTCGTCGCGCCCCACGTCAGCATGGTGCCTCCTCGCCGGCCAGTCTGCCCATTCCAACCACCGTCGCACATATTCCAGCCCATCGTGCGTCAATGTCTGCTCAAGCCCAAGCCGGGTGAGGTGTGCGCGAGAGTCATGCTAATCATTAAGCTGCAGAAACATCAAGCCGAAACAAACCTGTCCCGCCCACCCCAAAATCTGCCGCCCCAGATACCATGACGCCTCCCTCAAAGCTTCTTCCCCCCGACACTAACGACCATCACTCGGCCTGCTCTATCCCTATATCGCTCCCTCACCCACGCCGCTCAGACTTTGACTTTTGGGCCGAGCTACCCCACGAAATCTCCCTCTTCATCCTAAAGTACCTGAGCCCAAAGGAATTGATTCGCGCCTCGGCCGTCAGTAAACCATTCAGAAAACTATGCTACGATGGCCAGCTCTGGAAATCCTTTGATGCTTCCGAGTTTTACAAGGACATCTCGGCCGAATCGCTGACCAGGATCCTTGTAGCCGCCGGCCCATTCGTAAAGGATTTAAATCTACGCGGGTGCATACAGGTGGAACACTATAAACGTGCCGAGGCCGTCGTAAGGGCATGTCGAAATCTCATCAATGCCACCCTAGAGGGCTGTCGGAACTTCCAGCGCTCAACCCTTCACCGCCTGATCCGAGGTAATGAGAACCTGGCCAATCTTAATCTCACCGGCCTGACTGCCGTCACAAACGAAACTTGCCATATAATAGCCCAAACCTGTCCGGCCCTCGAAACCCTCAACATCTCGTGGTGCCATCGCATGGATGCCCACGGTATCCGTCTTGTCGTACATGGTTGTCGAAAGTTGAAGGATTTGCGAGCCGGAGAAATCGGCGGCTTCGACTGTCTCGAGCTGGCGCAGGATTTTTTCCAGCTAAACCGGCTCGAACGACTTGTATTGAGTGGCTGCACAGACTTGACAGATGAAGCTCTAAGAACCATAATGCACGGTAGGAATCCCGAATACGATATCCTCACCAATCTTCCTCTAGTGCCCATACGAAAGCTACGTCACCTAAACATCAGCCGCTGTCATCGTATTACCGATGCTAGTATTCGGATCCTCGCCCACTTAACCCCAAACCTACAGGGTCTAGAGCTCGGTGGCTGCTCCCGCATTGGAGACAGCGGTCTTGCGCCAGTAGTCGAGACTGTGCCAAATCTTACACATCTTGATGTCGAAGAGCTGTATAGTCTCACCAACACCTTTCTCTCCGAGAATCTTGCAAAGGCACCTTGTGCGCCCCAGCTCGAAAACCTATCCCTAAGCTATTGCGATGATCTCGGTGATGCCGGTATCCTATCCATCATTCGAGCCTGTAAAAACCTCAAATCCATCAATGTGGATAACACAAAAATCACTGATCTTGTCCTAACCGAGGCGGCTGCCATGGTACGTACTCGTTGTATCTCAGAACCTACCGAAGCCATGTGCCCAATTATTGGCCTTAAAATGGTCGTTTACGACTGTCAGAACATCACTTGGGCTGGCGTTCATGAGATTCTGACGCGTAATTCAGAGGTCTTGAAACACACATCCCTTCAATTCCCCGACGTCTATCCAGAAATAATAGGGCTAAAGTGTTACTACGGTTGGCAAATGACCGTCGATGAACATACAAAACGCCTATTGAAGGGAGATCTTCCCGCCGCTACACGTTTGGAATGCCTGTGGCGTGACTGGATTATGGCGCATGAAGAAATTGGCGTGACGGGTCCAGGCCTTCGACGCAGGCGAAGGCGAGCACGCGAAGCTCAAATCCTTCACGTAGATGAAGAGAGGGCGCAGGATGCGGAAGAACAGACAAGACGCCGCCGATCCTGGTTGGGGAGCTGTGCAATCATGTGAGCACTCAGACATCGTTCCAATCAGTGCGACGGAAATAGGTTGGGTCGGCCGGATGACGGGCTCAGGATAGTGACCATTCCTAAAATTGGGCTTTTGTTACAAGAAGGGGCGTTTCTAGGTAGCGTGTCAGAATAGCGGACATTCGGGGGGGGGGGGGCGGGGGTGGTAAAAGGCGCAACACACAGAATCCAACTGTTAGAAATTAACCAGACTTTGTAAGTATCTTGACTAGAGATTAAAACGGCGCGAGGTTCGCATCAGAAACTTGATAATCCAACTGGAAGTTGCACCATGAGCCTATTGACAAAGATTTGGCCGTGACTGATTTTTGGTGCGCGGAAAGCGCGATCTCCAGTATGGCATGAAAGTGAGTTGGTGGTAGGCCACGGAAATACCATCAATCGCGCCGCGTCTCAGAACGCAAAGATTTCGCGCAGCCCTTCTTGAGGTCCTAGCCCTAGCGAAGCCTGATTACATAACCAGAAGACGAGACAAGAGTGTGCACGAACACAAAGTTTGCATGTAGCCCGTCAGACAGCTTTCCTCTCATCACCCGCAACCCGTCACCTCCGCCCCATCACACCATACTCTGGAATAAGCCACTCAGAGGCAATTGGCGTGAGAGTTTCTTTGCCAAGTATCCGGTTCGCGCGCACAATGAGGTCTTTGGAGCAGGCCAGGTTGGAATTCTGCTTCTTCACCCGAGCTCACCCTACTCATTCTTTCAAAGGCAGCGATGGCAAATTACTCGGGCGCAGATCAAAGAGCTGCCCAAGCTCAAGCAAAGCGTGAGAATAGAAAACGGCCGCAGTCTTGGCACCTTGGGCCTCCGATCGGTCCTGTGGAAGGTGAGCAACGAACCTCGTCGCCCTGAAAATTAACGGCCTAACCGCATGTCCTTAGACCTTTCTGCTACTTCGGGACCAGGATTTCTGCACCTGGCCCAAGGTCTTGGCAGAATCCCGAAGCGCCTACACCAGCCTCAGACAGCACTTTTTACGATTCATTGAGAATCCTGATGAGCTCGCATGCGCCTCAGATCCCCTGGACGATGATCAGAATGTAGGCCACCCACACAGTATCGGGACTAAACCGCGACTTTTATGATAGTAGCATGCAGCTAAGACATCCAGTCTCCATGGAACTCTCTGCGCCGCGATGAAGAGATACGGGCGGAAATCTTTCAAGACGTCCAGAGGTGCATGCCTGAAGTTCAGTATTTTCGCGAAGCCAAGACTCAGCAGAAACTACTGGACATTTTATTCATCTATTGCAAGATCAATCAAGACGTTGGATATCGCCAAGGCATGCATGAACTATTGGCACCTATCTTGTGGGTCATTGAGGAAGACGCGATTGATAGTCGAGATACTCAAGGATCGGAAGGCTGTATTCACGATGAAAAACTGATGCGAGAATTCTTGGATTCCTCTTTTATCGAGCATGATACTTTTACACTACTCTCGATGGTGATGCGATCGGCAAAATCCTTCTACGAGCTAAGTGGGTCTGATTTTCACCAGCCTTCAGTCTCCGATGGTCCACAGGTAGGCGTCACTCCTATTATAGCACGAAGTCAGCGCATTCATGAAGTATACCTTGCATCACTCGATCCACAGCTCGCAGAGCATCTCACTGAAATCGAGGTATTGCCCCAGGTGTTTCTAATGTAAGCCTCAAGAATCGTAGCCATATATTTTTGCTAACGAGCCCCCTTTGACAAGACGTTGGATTAGGCTACTCTTTGGGAGAGAGTTCTCATTCAGTGATCTACTGTCTTTGTGGGATCTGATTTTCGCCGAAGATCCTCGATTGGCCCTCGTCGATCTGGTCTGCGTGGCGATGCTATTGAGAATCAGATGGCAATGTAAATACCCCAAAAATCCCAAGGCCCGTGCTGAATCTTTCTTCAGTGGTTAGCGCCACCTCTTCTGTTGCCTTGATATTATTATCAAAATATCCCCCTCCATTACCACCAAATGGCCCTCAAACGCTGGTGGATGACGCCATTTTTCTTCGGGATAATCTCAATGTGGCCGCTGGAACGGAAATCATCAACAAGTACAATGAGAAATCCTTTAAATTGACATCTGGGCTCAGAGCCATGGGACGAGGATCGATTTCGAGACATGCTCATCATAGAACAATTTCACCACTCTCTTCACCAGCAAAATTTTTGCAGCAGCAAGGTGGTGTGGAAGGCTTATTCCAAGATGCCTTTGACGGCTTCTTGAATCATGGGGAACGACTTGGAATAAACCAAGCTGTCCGCGAAGCGGTTGGGGAGGTCAAAAGAAACATGCAAGGACTTCAAGTAAACAGAAGAGCTTCCGAGAGTGTAAGGGGATCCATTGATGAAACAAGTTTGAGACCTACTTCCAAGAGTGGTGCTTCTACAGCAGATGCGCGAAATCAACAATTAGCACAGATGCTCATACAGGCGACGACTGAGCTCCGAGATGTGTCCAACCACAAGCATAGTGAGGAAAGTATTGCCAAGATAGATGCAGCCATCGCCAAAATCGACTTTGTCAGGGTCTACCTCGAAGACTCGACTATTCTACTACCCGAACCCGCACACTTACCCAGCAAGGCGTGACGTTTCCACTGACCACCTGCACATTATTAGGAACAGAGTATCTTACCTCAAGGTCGAGCTACTTTAGCCTTGCATTCCTTCTCCACAGTCCGACAACCCCACACTCCTTTCGGAATTTTTAGTGCGCAGATAGGCCGTACAGAGGACATCAGATTATTGGCGGCATTGCAGGTCTCAGGTTCAAATAGAATATTTGAAGAATAATGATGGATTTAATGGGCGCCTTCAATCAAAACCCTCATGAATGAAAAAATCATTGTCCGCGTCCAACAACTAATTGTCACAGTAGGGTAGGATAGATGCATTGCCTGGAAATGAAACGGTCAATGGCTGGGTGGCAGTGGAAGCTTGAGAAGTATAGATAGTCTGGAGCGAGGGAGAAGCATGGTATACGATGATGAGCTAATGGAACATACGTGCGAGCCGCACAGTCCCCTTCGAAGCTTTGGAAAGCAGTTTGGTTTATGCTCCTATTTGCGGGGAATATTAGTCTGGGGTAACTAGGTATTTTATGTTAGATACACTGTGCATGAAACCAACGACGCTCAACGTTCACTCCTGACCTAAAGTCATTTTATAGATGTCGCCCTACTGAGCCTCAACAGCTGACTCGATATGTCCCATAAGGCCTAGTCTGTGTCCGACAACTGACTATGCCGCAGAGAAAGTAGTAATTCTGCCCTCACACAATCGATTCGCTCTAGAAAGCCACTGACACGATGTTGATGGCCTTTTTCAAATTCTTCATGTAATCCGTTCTGGCCATGAAAAATGATTGATGAGTTTTATATATTATCTGGCTCTTTTACCCTCACATAATTCGTCTCTGAATTTATATTGCAAATACCACCAAAGTATATTTAGACGCGCCGAATCGGCAACCCTCGTCCTCTAGTACTCACAAGCCGGAAGTCCCGGTCCATAGAGACTCGTCAGTTGTCCGCCGTGATCACTACGAGCGCGACAGCGAAACACTCTCCCCGTGCTAAGTTGAGCTCAATTCCGTCACCCCCAAGGGTGGTCCACACGGCAATGATTCAAGACTCTCGACCAAACCAACCGCTCCTTCCCACGAGCTCGATTCCACAAAAGCATCAGCAGTCCGGAGTGCGAGCAAGTTCACCCCTCTCGTCAAGTCAGTCTCGAGCACCAACTAGCCTTCGCACACGCACCTACGACCATAAAACGCGTTGGCCGCCAGAATCGTCGTGTATAATGAGAGGCGCGGGCCGCTGGCACGGGCGTGGATGAGGACGAGTTTGCACGATGGCGCGCGAGGTTCGGGAGGTTGCGGCGGATTGGCATGGAGTGATATTGGCGCACCGACTCCGCCGGCACTCGCGCGGAGAGTGAGTGCATGATGCAGGCGCCTCTTCGCACTGGCTGTGAGTCGGCGCATGAGGGCTCTAGTGACATGGACTCATCTGTTCCCTACCCTTTTCTTCGACATGGTCTCATGGCTAGATAGCTGCGGGTAAAATCCAGCGGAAGAGGGGCTCACTGCGGAGAATGCCGTGTCGAGAGCAGGTCGGCGATACGCGCGCGCGCGGGGGCCGGGATGGCGGAGGATCCTTCGCCCGTCGCGCTGTGAGGGACGTGTTTGTCGACACCGAATCTCGCTCCTGCTCCTAGCCGCGCCTCTTCGCCCGAGGCCCTTGTCCCGCTACTCAGCCCTACCAGGGCGCTGCGCTGGAGGCGGGGATGCTTGCGTGGTCCCTGCCCCCGCGCCGCGCGTCATGGCGTCGATTCGCTTCCGGCCCTTGGTCGCCGTGTGGCTCGTGCGCGCCCAGTGGGAGGATGACTGTATCCAGGGCGTACGCACCACTGAGGATCCCTAAGTGACAGACTTCCAGGCCAGTACGAGGCCATCAAAAATAGTCAAGCGCATGTAATGTTGTTCAGGCCGGAGCGCGGGCGCAAGATAAGGAATACTGTACTGTCTGGTTGTCTGGAGCCACGAGATACGCGTAGCCCGGCCCATCATAGAGCTAAGCCAAGCTCACATTCTACACTTTCTAATCCACCGGCACCCTCACCACGACGCGCGAATGCCCCATCTCATCATCTCATCATCGCGCATCTGCGTCGTGCCCCACTGTACCGGCCGCGTGGTGCGAGGCCGCCACGGACCAGCCCCCAGCTCGACGCCGCTCTCAATACACACCGACGCGTGTCTCGTTCGTCGACTGGCTGCACGAGCAGGGGTGCTAGGCGATGGTATGCCGACCATGTCAAAGACGGGGACGTCTCCGACATGAAAACGAGTACGGGTCTGCTTTGTGGAATTCGCAAGTCGAAGATCAGGGCGAGGTCGATTCGTGTGGCCGGCTCGCGCGCCCTACGGGTCGTGCAGCGACAAGCTTCATTATCTGTAGGAGGAGACGGGTTTGCTGCAAGGCCCGCTCCGCTCTGTCCACACTGCTGCCAATTCGCTTCGTTTGCCTTGGGAAGTGCAGCGTACACTCCGTCCGCCCCATCCGCATCGCGCGACTGCATGCGACATGGCCATGTCGACTTCGCCAGCGAGTCGAGACTGCCTATCCACCGCGTGATTCTAGCCACCTCTTCTGGCCGCTTGCCCGCTGCGCACACGCCCGTACCCTGGGTTTGACGGTGCGTCTTGGGTATCCGCATGGGGCAGCTGGCCTTTGCCCTCGGCGTACTCTCCTCGGCACGGGTGGGATGGAGCCCGGTATGCTCGCTGCCCAGCTGATGGCGGCACTGCTCTGGGCCCTGGCCAGGCTCCGGCGGGTGTGTCTTTGAAGTTCATCTTGGTGCTGCCTCTCTCCCCAGCAGTAGATATATTTGCCGCTTTCCATGCTTCGGCCTTGTCCATGAATCCTTCCACTGCGAAAGGCCGCTCTCTTTCCGCCTCCCCTCGTCCTTCTCCCTCCCGCCCGTCTGCGAGCAGCACGATCCTCATACACGTCCATCGCATTGTCTCTCAGACCGGAAGCTTAGCTGACAGTCCGGCGTGCTGGACCCTCTTTTGCTTCAGGTATATCTCTGTAGGGAGCACGGACGATTCGTGCTCTAGCCCTCTGCTGCTAGTAGAATTATAGACACCAGCAAGAAGCTTCAAGCAATTCCTTTGGGTACTTTGGAGGGCTTCGCTATCCATTGCGGTATCTTTCCTGCTGGCCCGGCCTCGGCCCGTATCGTGGACCCATGCGTGAGGGCCGGTCTCACCATCGAGCTGTATAGCAGCTTGGGCTTCGGGAATGTCGCTCCCCGAGTCGATGGTGCCAGTCGACTTATTGATTGCACCGGGTGCGGGATTTGCTGTACATGCCTTACGTGGGCCCCCCCAGGGAGTGTGGGGTCAAAGAGAGGACTGCGGCGAGGTTGAGTGTCCTTGCACACTCACGCTGGCTTCTAGACTCTGTTTGTTCCTTGCTCGTGTGAAATGCATCAATTCGTAGTCCTCCGGTGCAAACTCTCCCCCGTCCCTCTGTGCCCACCCTTCGCCTAGTCTCTGCTCTTCCCCTAAAATCCGCCACTTTTTCTCCGTCGAGCTTGACCACGTCGGTATACCAGAGCCATCTACAAATCGCACCGCGGGGCTAGAGGCAGTCTGGAGCAGTGGTAAGAGGCTGCTGCCAAGACGAGAAATCAAATGGGAGACAGAGCTGATCCCAGAGGCATACCGGTGTTTGTAGAGATTTGGTCCCCTTGCTATGATGCGAGGACCACAGAAGATTCTATCATCTGGAAAGGACTTTCTAAAGTTAATAATCCACCTTGGGATGCCCCTCTCCTTGAGAATATGGAGGAGTCTTTCGTGAGAGACATTATCAAATGCCCCTGAGGTATCGAGACTGAGGAGTGATGCGGCTTGCTTTTGTCTTTACCCCATATTGTATGGATCTGTTCTGTGAGGAGCTCTATCGCCGAGACAGTGCTTCTCTTAGGCCGTGCCCCAACTATTCGTCGGGAGGCATCGGCGGCCTTTGCGATGCCATTGGCCACTAGCTCCTCCAGAAGCTTTCCCATTGTAGCGAGTAGCGCCGTGGTCGATGAGACTGTGGAGGGCCACATCTCGGCTTCTGTGGCCTTCCAAGGACTATAGTCGTCGATTCTCGAATCTTACTGCCTGATCCCCCCCAGGCAAACGCATGCCTTGGATAGCCCTGTAAGATCTTTACTGAGAGTTTTCCTGCATTCTTTGAGGAGTCGGTTTGGTGTGCCATTTGGACGCGGGGCCTTGTCGCTTGCAAGCTTTTCGAGAATTCCCTCCACCTCTGCCTGGTCACTGATGTTTGAAATGCCCTCCAGCGCTCTAGGATGGATAGCTCCCGCAATATCCGCTATGCCTGCAGCCACAGACTGGGGAAAAAGTGTGCTGCCATAGCCCTTGCCATGTCGGGAGGATCGGCATGAATGATTCCTGCTGCATCTTTTATCTCCGTAATCTGGGGTAGCCCATGTCTCTCCCCTGGACCCTTTCTTGCCCACTCAGCAAGTTCCCACATCTTTGTTGGGACCCGGCAAGCCTCGGATACTGCTGGCCTCCATCCAATTGTTTTTGCTCTTCGCATTTGGGCCTTTTTGAAACTTGAGTGTTTTTAGTATTCTATCCAGCTTTCCTCGCTTCTTCCACTCTCTTCTGGCCTTTCGTGTGTCTTTACCGCCTCCGAGCATTGAGTCGGCCCGTAGGGTTTGGCGAAAGGTACGACTTCTCCACTTATCTTCTGGACAGCCTCAGTGATGGAGGCTACCCTCTGGTCAATGGTTCGTCGGGAGTTGAGATCCAAGACGTCTCTTCTTAGCTCACTTGGCTGGGTTACCAATCTCTCATTAACTTTGCCCCAGTCTGCCTTTTTCCATTGAATGAATTGAATTTGTCTAGTTTAACGTCCTATGCGGTATCTATATGCAGAACCATGAAGACTATAGGCCGCTTTGGTTAGGGAAAAAGCTTTTAACAAACAAAACCCAATGTCCTGCTACTCTGTGCCGGCCCGGCTTCATGCCGAGGACGTTCCTTTCAACCATAAATTCATAAAATTTCCGCAGTTTTCGTAAACTTCCCCTTCGATCAGACTATCGTGATGGGAAATGGAAAAGAGAAGGTACCTCCTCACCCGGCATTGGTCGTCGAAGTGTTCGAAGAGATGGCCTGGTTGTTGGTGCCACTGGGGCTTCGACTACCTTGCGTGGTCGTCCCGTTCCTCTCTTGATTTCTTCAGCTTTCTTACTGGTAACCAAAGTAAAACCTTGATCATCAGTCGTTCCGACTGCTCGCATCGGTGCCATCGTTGGTTTCTCATTCCACATGTCTGCCGTTCTTGATAACAGCTCCATTCGGGCCTTCTCCACACTTCCCTTGTAGACCTGGTCGGTTGGACACGCTGCTTTCTGCCACAAACGATGTTCCTTACCGCAGTTAGCACAAGAAACCCTTTTCCGCAGACAGTCCCGAGTTTGGTGAGCGCTAGCGCACTCACCGCACCTGGCTGCCTTTCCACATGACGCCTGAGTGTGTCCCCACTGGCTGCATTTCAAACACTGCTTTGGTTGTGCCCGTAGTGACCAAACCTGCGCGGTGAAGAGCATGGCGTTTATCACAAGGCCGTTTCGGACCACTTCTGTTTGCATGGCCTCTGACGGGAGGCTTACCACAATAGATACCCTGTTCTGGCCATTTTTCTTTGACCTTTGGTACTCCTTTCCATCGTGTAGCCATCTTCTTCTGTTTATTATGAGGCCTGGAATACGAGCCTATGTCGCCGTTTCAATCTCCCTGATGATGGCGTAGTTGTCGGCATCTCTGCCGCCCTTGATTCTTGTCCTCAGTGGGACTCCGAAAACCTCGACTGGAAAATCTTGCCGTAATATTTTAAATGCGGGTGGTTGGCGCATGTTTAATGCTGCGTCTCTCTGGGACGCCGACTGGACATACAACTCGGTGTCGTGGCTTCGCATCGGACGAATTGTGAAGGCTCCTTTGATGTGTTGTTTTGCCTTTGATAGCAGCTCATCTGGCTGCAGGTTCTGTGCTCCATCGATTCTAATCCTTACCGCCGTTTTCGTCATTTGCGGAGCCACGACCGACGCGTAGCTCCTTGGTGTTGGCGCGCCCGAGGTCACTGCAGGAGCAGAAACACGAGCAGGATTCGCGAGGCTTTTCTTAACCACCTCCTGGAGCGCCATCATCTTCTCCTCGATCGGAGATGGAATCTGGGACATCGCTGTCCAGGCCTTCTTGTGACAATTAAACGCCTTCACGGCTTCGTTAACATCACCCTTGGATGGTAAGTCCTCCTCAACGATATCGTCCATCACGATTAGTCTAACCTGCTTCAATGGTTTCCCTGTGATTTCTAAGTTCTTATCCTTTGGAGCTGTCTATGCTCCGCTGCCGTTGGTTGTCTTAGCCATTGTCGCCTTTTGCGACGCGTCGAAACCGCTGGATTTACCCACACCAGCACCCACACCTGCCATATTGGAGCACAGAAGATGAAATGATGAGCGGAGGGTAAAGAAGATGTAAAATTAATAATCACAATGTCAAATTGATGATACGGGCAGCGTGGAATGCTGCGCAGATTTTTGGCAAAAATGACGTTTTTCGCTTTTTCCATTGAAGACGTGATTCAAGTTTTCACCTACTTGTGGCAGGATTAAAATTAGCGTAGATACAGGAATATGGTCGGAGGATGCTTCAAGATTGCTATCTGGTTGACAAGTTATGACTTCCTCTTCAAGCTCTTTCAATAGGAAGACGAGATCAAGAGTACTCTGGCTTCCCCTATTATTCCAGGTGATGGTCCCCTCCGGAAGGAAAAACTCCATATCGTAATCTCCCAGTATTTTCATCAAGTCTTCAGCTAGCTTATAATGACTTAGAACCAATTGCCCCCCCATCTAGGGTGATGCAGATTGAAGTCTCCCACAATAATATGCTGGCATTTTTAACAGAGAAGTTCTGGGAGATATTTTAGGGTCCCTAGTTCTGTGCTGCTATATGATAAGGGAGGTGGGTTATATACATTAGTGACGTATATTTTGCCTTTATTGGTCTGCATGCTGATGGAGGATATGTCTCCATCCGTCTCTACTGGGGTTTTTTCCTTTCTCCACTTCGTGACTGCGAAGTCTTTACTCATATATATACATTTTCTACCTTTGCGGCCATCTGGGAATATCAGATGGTAGGCTGGGTGTTTAATTGTGGTATTCTCAGTTGGATGACGCCATGGCTCTTGTAGAGCTACTACAAGGTGTTTTAGTGGGCCTAGGGCTTGTAGGAAGCGGTGTTGTACTATATTTTTGCTTTTATTAACGTTATACTGTGTTATGTTTAACATATTTGCACATTTCATTGATCTATTACGCAGTCCGGTGCCCCGTTAGTCTCTGTAGGGTTCTCCCGTGTCACAGTCCGGAGTGTCTATTGGATGAACGACGTTAGCGCACCGGGTGGGGAAATCAATTTGACCCGGGTTCCTGAGATATCGGGGGCCGGGAGTCTTGCGTGGCCTTCCAGGACCTCGGCGGGTGCTAGTTGCACCAACTGGACTGATCATTTCCACAACTGATGTACCTGCTCGTCTTTTCCTGGGGCCTACCAATTGCCACTCATCTTGTAGGTATTTCTGTGATTCAGCCACCTGTTGGTATCTTCCCGGATCGCAAGTCCTATTTATTTCGGCCTTAGGCTTTGCCGCATGTTTAGTCGAACACCTTTGGTCCCATGTTGAACGTTTTCTCCCACAATTACAGCATCTGGCATCCTGTTTAACATGAAATTCTCGAGTATTGTGTCCTCCTGCACATCTGCCACACTTGGATTCAGCCATGCAGGTCTTAGCAGTATGGCCAAAATTCTGACAGTTAAAGCACTGCATTGCCAGGAATCTTGAACGTAATATCTCCGTGGCTTTGATCTCATATTGCCAGACTATACCTTTAGCAATAGCTTTGTCCGCGTGGCCTGCTTGTGAAAACCACAAGAACAATGATCCTGCAGTTTTACCCAGTTGATTTGCTTTCTTGAGCCATGTGGCTTTTGGTATCTTGACCCCCTCTATATACGTTTCATTTGCCTCTTGTAGTGCTGCGATATGTTCAGGGTTCTCTGGCTTAAATGAGAGTGGCATTCCATGGACCATTACCTGGTAAATGGGACTCGCTATATGAGCTGTAGTTGCCAGCTTTTGTGTCCAGTCTTGATGTTTTTCCATTCTGTCTTTCATTGCCTGTTCCGCAAAAAAGACTTGTACCTGCACATTTCTCATCTGCCTAGCCCCTACAACTTCTCTGGCTCCAATTTTCTTCACCAATTCTTCGCTTGCTAGCTGGGCTATATTTCCCTCTCATTTTCATCTGTTATCTTAATCGTTGTGCCAACCATCTCAGACTGGCTAGCTATCTTCGCCCATGACTGCTCATGTCCGCGAGTAGACTTTTGGTTGATTGTAATAGCTGCTTTGATGGTCTGTATTTCCCGCAGGATTTTAGTCATTGTAGTGGTATCTTCTGCATGCGAAGCCTTTGGGATAGTTGGGGACACTTCCGGTTCCTGGAGGCTTTCAATTACATGAATGGCCTCCGCTAATAGTTTCATACATGCTCTAGGAGCAAATTTGTCTTCTTTAATCGCTTATCTGAACTTCTTTAGGGCTGAGTCTGTGTCTTGGAGCACTTGCGACGCGTTTATTTCCCCATTATTTTCAGGAGGATGCCTCCGATTATTGGAACTTGGCGAAGAACTACTTTCCATCATGCCTGTGACAAAGCTGAAACTGAATAGGTCAAAATTCGATTGGGTCGATTTTTCGAAGTGGTGATGTTTTTTGTTGCCAAAAATCAGTTGATATTATCTAAAAATACACATCTTTTTCAAATATAATTGCACTGTATTACAAAAGTATACATGGAAGCCCTCGGTATGGCTTGCAACTAAAATGAAAGCATACTACATGTTTTGTATAAATCTGCTCAATCCTAATACTTTGTGTACCCTCTATTTGCCTTTATCACTACTACACATCTTTCGTGCATGCTACCGACTAATGACAATAGCTCCTCAGAAGGTATAGAGTCCCGTGCGGCCGGTAGCAATGTTCTCAACGTGGCAGATCGCACAAGCCTGACCCCATTTATCTCAGGACTATTTACCTGAATGTTATTTTTTGAAGATGTTCCACAATGACTCGATTGGGTTCAGATCCGGAGAGTAAGGTGGCCATCTAATAGGCATTATTCCAACCTCACGCAGCGCCTCAATTGTTGAGTATGCTTTATGACATGGTGCATTGTTGTGCATGTAAATATTTCTGGATTTTCCAAGTGAAATTGATTCCAAAGAGGCAAAATCCTTTCACAAAAGGATGAGACCTTCATTAATCCCCAATCCTTCTCTCAGACCAGGAATGGGCCTTTCTGTGATCCATAAAATGATCCCCAAACATCCAGGTGTTTCCATGAGCATGTCGAGCCACAATAAAAGTCTCGTCAAACTCATCATCAGGCAAAACCCTGCTATTAGTACGAGGAAGATTTTGATAGATTTATGCTTCCTTTTCTTGTGACACGAGGGTTCATATGAGAATTACCCGATACCCAGGTTCCACCAGTCCAGAGTATTCCTCTCTTTTGATTCTCGCTCCAATCTAAATGTAATTGGGCGATCTCCAATCTTTTCTGCTAGTTGACCGCACTTGACGGAGGCTTCTTCCGAGAAATGCATCTGCTGTCACCTCTTTTTCTGAGAGCATTAGAAATCACATGTTCACTGCATCTCCAGTGGCTGAAGGCCCCATCGCTAGTTCCAAATAGCACATCTGACGAATTTTAGGAGAATCCCGGACGAAAGCCTTAAATTCAGTGACTTGTTCCACGCTCAATTTGGGCGAGATTACTTCGCGAGGGGTAGGATTCTCATCCTCTCGAGCGCAGGCACGCTGTACTTGTCTTGTTGTAAAGCCAAGTTCGTTGGTTATATTTTGAATAGTCAAGCCCAATCTTTTTGGAGTTATTCTTCCAATGCATTGATCACGAGTTAGCTGCTTGCGAATTTTAGTTTCAGAAGCAGAATTTTCGAGAGACATCGTTTGCTAGATTAGGGAATGAATTGATAGTAATATTAAGAATTGTTGGAAATCTCGCGCTATGAAATGGGCGCAATATTTATGGAACGAAACTAGAAGTTGACTAAAAGAGTGTCATGTTCGGATTACAGCTAAAAGTGTGGAAGGTGTGCGCTACAAGTACAAGTGTAAGCGACACGTAGCCTAAGCCACACCATAAACGAGTGTGGCGCCATCTAGGCATAGAAAGCCCCCCAATAACCTCCTTGTGCCCACGCCATACAGCCGCTCGTATATCTAATAGGTAGCCTGAAGCGCTACCATATTACCCATTCCAACCTCTTAAACACACACAAGATCGTGTCGGGAACCTAGACGAAATAGAGGGCCCGTACGTCCACAACACTCCGTGTCTCCATTTCTGTCAAACTCGAGGGTGCCAAAGGTAGCGTCGGGAGGGTTACTAAGTGGTTTGAGTAACAGCTGAGGAGGTAGGCAAGAGTCAAAGGTATGAATTCGTGATTATAACTAGGTCTAAGGACGAGGGACGAGGGACTAGGGAATCTAGGAATCGTAGACAAGGCCAGTGGAAGACGGAAGACAAGACGTGGCCCTCTACTGCGGCTCTGTCCACTCCATATATACATCATAGTAACCAGAGCAACCTAGGTCTCATAGGGTCTACCTCCTATTACTCGATTACTCAATTTGTAACCCATGGTGTAACGGCTGGTGAACCGATAGTAAGCCCTGTAGCCTACATTGGCCAACGCAGGCACCATTTCCACCCGCCAGCAGGTCCCAGCTAATAGAAAACTCACTTCGCGGCTCGGACTACTTACGGCACTTAGACGTGCACGGAGATGGTTGCCTCGGCACGGGGTTCCACATAATGAAAGGACCGTGCAATAGACCGTGTGGTGAAACATCCACTCAGATAGTTAACGGCACTCAGACGGGCACAGGGAGGATTGTTTCGGGCACGGGAGGCACAATGTGGAAGGTAGCCGAGTTACAAATTTCCTGTCCGAAGTGAACAGCATCGTAGAACTCTAAACTTCCTACAGGTACATCTGTCCGCTTTGTAGGAATGAATGTTGGTCACGAATGGGAGGAGAGCGCGGGTATAAATAAGGCTTTCTTGTACATACAAATTCTCTCCTTAGAAGAATCGTAAACTATTGATCGTGCATCTCAAGCCAACTTGAGAATTCCCCCCGACTGTCACATACGATTCTTCTCACCCCCCTTCCCCACAAACGAACGAACGAACGAACGAATTTTTGTAGACGTACGAGCGTCAATATTTCCCTAACTCTGATTGTCATACGAAGATTTGCTATATTCATCATTCTCTAACGTCGTGTTATTTTTCCGCTCAATTTCCATTTTTATTTTTATTTTTATTTTTATTTTTAAAATTGTTTTGGTCTTGGAAAGTGTGATTGATATTTTTATATCTTTATATATAAATTTTTTATTTGTATTATTCTCTTTTTTTCAAGTTTTCATTCTATTTTATTTTGTTCTTAACTTCCAACTAAGTCCTGTCTTTCACTTCTAACCCCTACGTCATACATTGACATGGCTACCTACCATGATCCCATGAGTGAATCGGAAGCGGAGGATGATAGAGTTCAAATGTTGCAGACGCAGATCGACGTACTAAGGGCTGAACTAACACGTCGTCCTATTGCCATCGAAAAACGCGTAATAATTGAAAAAGACCCCGTCCCAGCCGAGGGTGTAAGATTTCGCCCGACCAGTTTGCCCGAATATGACGGTAACAGGGCACATTACCCTGCCTGGAGACAAGCTGTCCTCGATATCTTCAGGATGGATTGGAACGCCTTTGGTTACAGCGACACTCGGGCTTTCCTAATAATTTACACGTCGCTGAAGGGCGAGGCCAAGACAAAATCAGGGTCCTTCTTCGAGGTTGGAGGCATTGGTGGAACACGACGCCCAGAAGATTTCATAGCCTTTCTCGATCGGGGGAACCTAGACGATACACGCTCAGACAAAGCCTGCGATGAGTTATACGCAATGAAAATGGGTGAAAATCAGAGATGGTCATCTTTTTTTACGTCCTGGGCAAGCAAGCTAACCGAAGCGGAGGGAGATGCTTGGAGTGATAGGAACAAAATCACGATGCTTCGAAATGCCCTTAACGAGACCATAAGACGTGCTCTGTCCGGAAACCACCTCCTGCCTAGAGACAATTACGCGGAATGGGTTGGAATTGTAGGGCAGGTCTCTCAGCAAGTTGAGGAATTTGCTACCCGCGGACGGCGGGTAGTACAGATGGAAAATTTGGAGAGAGGTGCTAATAATACAAGGAACTTCCAACAACCCATCAGTAGGGACAGGGGTCGATATGTGGGTAGGATAAGTCAAGGAAGGCCCTACGATGGGCAAGGCGATGTCATCATGGGTGGAGTGAACACGGCCCGACCTAGACAGACGTCAGACAACGAGTCTGGCTTGAACCAATACGCACAGCAACAAGCCCCTCCAAATAGGCGATCTCGTTGGAAAACTCCGGATGAAATTAGGCAGCTACGCAACGAGAACCGCTGCTATCGCTGTGAACGAAAGGGATGCAATACTAGGGTATGTCCTGTATTGCCAGCCATCAATCCGGTCGGAAATAATGTGAGGACTAACGCCGTCGCGCTCGATCCCATTGATGAGGGGGTCTACGAGGAACACGAAGGGTATTACACGGCCGGGCAAGCGGAAAACTAGTCACTCCTGGGGAAAGTCGCCCTCAGGAGTCAAAATTGGTCCATAGTTCTGAATTTAAGATGGTTTCTACACCGTTTCTCGTCAATGCATTGTTAAATGATGTGACAATGGTCCAAGCATTAATTGATAACGGATGCTTGTGTACTGGAATTATTAATGAGAAACTTGCCATCAGACTAGGTCTACCGCGCCTTCCAATTGAACCTCGTCCTTTAGAGACAGCGGAGAACTCAACTAAAGATAAACCCATGATTCGATTTATTACCCACGTTTCATTGGACTTGGATGGGTTCGTGACCCCAAAATTACTACTTTACGTAGTGCCGGGTAGCACACACCAGCTCATTCTTGGTAAGAGGTGGCTCGAAGACCAAGACGCCATAATACACTCAAAAGATCAACAGCTTCACCTTCGGAAGCTTGGTGGGTACGTACAGAGCGCCAAACGCTGGCGAAACGACCTAAAGGGCACTCCAAGACCGAAAGCATCAACTGCAAGCGAACTTACAAATATGCTCAAATCGGTACCAGTGTGTAGAGCGTCGCTCGAGGATATCAACAAGGCACTTCGATCAAAGCCTCGACTAACCATTGGAGAAGCTCGCAAACGACTACCAGAACAGGTGAAAGACTTCGCCCACCTATTCGCCGACGACAGTGGAGCAGACGAACTACCCCCACTCCGAGGCTCACTCGATCACGCTATCAATCTCATCACAAAAGACGGCAAACCAGCGCAGCCCTCCTGGGGCCCATTATATAACATGTCTAGGGAAGAATTACTGGTCCTTAGAAAGACGCTAACAGATCTTTCCGCAAAAGGGTGGATACGGTCGAGTAATTCGCCAGCAGCTGCCCCAGTACTATTTGCCAAGAAACCTAATGGAGGGCTCCGTTTTTGTGTGGACTACCGTGGGTTAAACGCTATCACGATACCAGACAGGTATCCGCTTCCCCTCTTCAAAGAAACACTAAGACAATTATCAAAGGCGCGATGGTTTACGAAGCTGGACGTAAAATCAGCTTTCCATCGTATACGTATACGAGAAGGAGATGAATGGGCTACGGCATTCAGATGCCGCCTAGGGTTGTTTGAATGGCTAGTTACTCCTTTCGGACTTGCTAATGCACCTGCAACTTTTCAACGTTATATTAACGAGCAGCTACGGGAACATTTGGATCATGACGCGACAGCCTACATGGACGACGTACTAGCATACACGAGTGGTATCTGTGAAGATCACTGGAAGACAGTACGAAGTATATTAACCCGGCTAGATAAGGCTGGCCTCTACCTAGACATTGATAAATGCGAGTTCCTTTGCCAAGAAGTTAAGTATCTAGGGTTTATTGTACGTGCCGGAAAGGGAATCACGGTTGACCCGGAAAAAGTAAAGGCCATTCAAAGCTGGGAAGCGCCCATATCCGTCAAGGGGGTTCGTTCATTCCTAGGCTTTGCCAATTTTTACAGGTGTTTTGTAGACGGATTTTCTGAGATTGCAGCTCCCCTGACTGATTTGACTAGGAAGTCAGCATTGTGGAAATGGGGACACGAAGAAAATGCGGCGTTCGAAAAACTGAAAGAAATCTTTGCATCGGAGCCCGTACTAGCCCAGTGGGACCCAGAAAGAGAGACCATACTAGAAGCAGATTGCTCTGGGTATGCCCTTGGAGGCTGTCTTTCTCAAAGAGACGAGCAGGGAAGACTCCGGCCAGTAGCCTATTACTCAAAAAGGCTGAACGGGGCTGAAGCTAACTACCCTATCCACGACAAAGAAATGCATTCCATAGTGACATGCCTCCAAGAGTGGCAGGCGGAGTTGACGTCGGTGGCTAAACCATTTGTTATCATGACTGATCACAAGAATCTCAAATTCTTCACTACGAAACGCCTTCTCAATGAACGGCAAGTTCGATATAACGATGTCTTGCAGCGATTTAATTTTGAGTTAAAATGGCGCCCAGGTAAAGCTTGCGAGCGTCCGGACGCTCTCTCACGCCGAGATCAGGATAAACCTACGAGATTTGACGACGAACGTACGACAGGGCGGGTAATGCAGTTACTCCCGAAGATCCCTGTGCACTCAACAAGTGCCAAAAGAAACGACGAAACGACCCAAATCAGGGATACGGCCTCAACGATGAGGATATTTGACGACGACGAACTTCAACGGCTATGGGAACATGGAGTTAACGAGGACAAGCAATGGCGACGTGCACGAGATGCTGTTCAGTCAGGGGAACGCGGGTTCCCACCGGAAATTTCTCACGATATGACAGCAAATATCGCAGAATGTACGGTGGCGGCCGACAACATATTACGAGGACGCGAAAATCGAATTTGGGTACCAAATTATGAGCCATTGCGGACGGCAATAATGCAAAAAACGCACGACAGTTACCTTACGGGTCATCCGGGAAAGGACACCATGGTAGGAATACTGTTACAACGATGGTTCTGGCCTAAGATGAGACATTACGTACGTCAATTTATACGTAACTGTGACGTTTGCGGCCGAACCAACGTTTGGAGGGAGGCTAAAGCAGGATTCCTAAAGCCGCTCCCAGTTCCTGAGAGGTTAGGAAGCGATTTAACAATTGACTTTGTCACTGATTTGCCAGAATCAAATGGGTGTACAAATGTCATGGTTATTACGGATAGACTGGGGAAGGATGTATTCATGTTCGCCGCGCCAACCATGGACGCCGAGAATTGCGCACGTATCTTTATCGACAGATATTATAGATACTACGGATTTCCTAAATTTTTGACGAGCGACAGGGGAAGCGATTGGCTTAGTCATTTCTGGAAATTCTTTTGTAAATCGCTAGGAATATCGCAGCAGCTAACCACAGCTTACCACCCCCAGTCAAATGCTAGTGAACGTGCAAATCAGGAAATGTTCAAATACTTGAGGGCGTTCACCTGCTACGCACAAAGTAACTGGGCAGAACTGCTACCTATGGCCCAGATGGCCTTGAATGCTCGACCAAGCTCGGCAATTGGGGGCATAAGCCCGTTTTTCCTCCGACACGGATATGACGTCAACCCACTTCCAGAGCCCACAAAAGAAAACGACCTATCACGTCACCCAGGTAAAGTTTTAGCAGAAAATTACATTCAACGTCTAAGGAACGCACAAGACTTCGCTCAAGCAGCCATGGCTTCTGCACAGCAACGGTATGAGGAAAATGCCAACAGACTTCGAAGGCAACCGGAAAGATTTAAAGTCGGGGATAAAGTTTGGTTAAATCTGCGAAACATCAGTACCCCGCAACTTTCAAAAAAATTGGCCTGGCTGCACGCCAAATACAGGGTAACGGCTGTACCCGACGCACTAACCGTAGAACTTGATGTCCCAGGTAACCTCCATAAACGTTTCCATGTCGAACTTGTCAAGCGAGCAGGGGACGACCCATTCCCAAGCCAAAAACGCGATGACGCGCAAAACCCGCCTTTGATTGATCAGCTAGAAGAACCAGAATATGAAGTGGAGTCTATACTGAGAGCAAGAACAGTACAACGAGGACGGGGAACTTTCCGTCAAGCACTAGTCAAATGGACAGGCTGGGCTAACCCATCATGGGAGCCAATCGAGCTCATAAAAGACACCATAGCATTGGACAAATACGAAGAAAAATATGGACAAATAGAATCAAACGACGGACCTCCCGAAAACAGTGCAGGTGCATATGTTGGACCAGCAGAACCCCACGCTATGGAGAAACGACGAAGCAGGCGAAAACGGCGGTCATCTTAACCCCACTTCAGCGAGGAAAAGGAGGGGGATTGTAACGGCTGGTGAACCGATAGTAAGCCCTGTAGCCTACATTGGCCAACGCAGGCACCATTTCCACCCGCCAGCAGGTCCCAGCTAATAGAAAACTCACTTCGCGGCTCGGACTACTTACGGCACTTAGACGTGCACGGAGATGGTTGCCTCGGCACGGGGTTCCACATAATGAAAGGACCGTGCAATAGACCGTGTGGTGAAACATCCACTCAGATAGTTAACGGCACTCAGACGGGCACAGGGAGGATTGTTTCGGGCACGGGAGGCACAATGTGGAAGGTAGCCGAGTTACAAATTTCCTGTCCGAAGTGAACAGCATCGTAGAACTCTAAACTTCCTACAGGTACATCTGTCCGCTTTGTAGGAATGAATGTTGGTCACGAATGGGAGGAGAGCGCGGGTATAAATAAGGCTTTCTTGTACATACAAATTCTCTCCTTAGAAGAATCGTAAACTATTGATCGTGCATCTCAAGCCAACTTGAGAATTCCCCCCGACTGTCACACATGGCAACCATTGTGACCCAGTAACCTCTATCCTCAGTTCCTGACAATTTCCAACATGCTACCACAATAATTATCAATCTAACCTCATAATTACGACAGGTTATGAGCCCGGGCTCTTTCAGAACCAACGAAGATAAGCATACAATGGGAAAAGACCACACACATTTGTTATTCTCAGCGAAGATGAATCCTTTTATAGATGGGATTCATGCCTGCAAGCTAGACTCGCAAAAAGGCGAGTACTTGGTGTCAAGGGTACTAGAGGTGTTCGCATTCCCAGGGTCAAGAGTTCGATAATTCAAGGGTTCGACAGTTCAAGAGTTCGACATAAGATAATATTCAATTATTCTAAAGAGTTCCTAAAAATACAAGACCATAATCTACCGAACTAGAGTTATCCCAAAAACCCATTATATACTCCTCTCTATTGTTCTCGAAATTTCCAGTATACTCTGATACAGAATAGAATGGAGTAGTATAGAAAAGCATGGACAAGTACAGATCGGAACAGAACGAAGTAGAATAGAACAGAAAATAATAGAATAGATTAAGGTAGAATAGAACAGAATAGCACACATATCATCGTAAATAGTTCCTATTGATTTAGAATAGGCCCTTGGTCCGTGACACTTGGTCACGTCTATCATGATATACAAGAGATTGACCCAAATATGAAACCAGGACAACCAGTAAAGAAAGACCAAGAATCTATAGACAATTGGGACAAAAGATGGAAAAGTGTTGTGATTATGAGCTTACGGTAGTTAATGAGCTGAAGCTTCTCTTGAGCATTAAACGCAGAAAGTGAAAACCTTATGGTCTGATTGTATGTATTCAGGTCTACATTGATCTAATGTCAGAGCAGCATGTAGACAGCAGGGCGGAGACAAAGGTCAAAGAGGTGGTATTCAGGCTAAAGGGCGCCATCCTACATCATGCATGAGATAGTTGCATAACCACTCGGCCAAAAGGCCAGACCAGAATCATAGAACACTTGATTCTGGTTATCTCCACATATATAGATTATACAGAAGGCAATCCTGACATCTAATGAGGAGAGGAATTTTCCTATGTACAAGATTGAGGTGTCCGTGCACCGAATATTACCTAACACAGTTGCCACTTTAATCTAATGTAATCCCCATTGACCACACATTACAACAAAAAGCTATGGTCAAGCTGTCTCAAAATGGGAGCTTGAAGAAGTCGAGGCGAAAAATATTGTTCTTGAGCGACTCAGTAAAAAGGTATGGCCTCAGAATCACCAAAGGATGACCGCCAAAAGGCTGTATGACAGTGTTTCATAAACATGAAAAGAGTCTCCAACTACACCCTACACAGATGCCCTGCGTGAGTTTCTAAATTATAAACTTACATTGACAATTGAGGACTATTGTGCGACATTTACGACCCTATATAAAAGTATCAATATCTCAGCTGAGTCCATTAATTGGACTGCAGATTCACTGATGTTTAAAATTTACAAAACAACAGCGGCCGGAATATTTCTCCTCGGGACGATCGAAGTTGAATGGCTCAGTACATGGCGTGAAACAAAGGCTATCAGTACCAGTGACCAACCTGTAGACAAAATGTTTTATTATCGAGGTCACTTACATTGGTAGATGCTTAAGGTTGCGTCATAGTAGATACAAGTGAATGTGGAACTAAACCGTGGGGTGTTTAGTGTGTAATGCATGTATGTATTATGGAATCAACTAGAACTCGATAGAATAGAGATAATGGAATCAGATAGAGACTAGTGGACTGAGGGAGAACGAATTGGTCATTTCTCGTAGGAGAGAGATGATGTCATAAGAGAATGTTCTAGCACTAGGCTGTGGACAACACAGCAAGTCTGGAGCAGCATATAAGGAGGTCTCAACCTCAGTTCAATCTCTTAACCAAGTTTCCTATACTTGAGAATATAGATACAAGACTTACATATCACGAGAGCACACGCAATAGCGATTAATGAGACCTACTATTAGCATAACTTCCCCAAGAGTATCCATCTTCCTACTCCTATTTAGCCTAGTTATTATAACAGGTTGTGAGCCTGGAGTTCTTCTCTGTGGCACCTCGGTAATGCTTTAAACCAGTCATCCTAACTTCTCCAAAGATTTACACCACCTCAACATGAACAAAATCTCAGCAATTGTTTTGACCCTTAAAGTCAGCTTTGCCGACTGGGAATTGGATCTACAGGCAGCCCTGATCAAGAAAGGTCGCTTAGTACATGTACTTCACGACTTCGAAGAAATTCAGCTGGCATTACGTCCTAGTGAACCAATCAGGGAAGAAGATCAAACTTATGACGAGTTTTGCAAGACTTCGGCGAATCACGCGGAAGAACTTGCGAGGTGGAAAGAGGGAGAAATCGAGGCAAAAAGTGTCCTGCTCCGACGGCTAAGTCCAAGTGTTCGTCCTCAGAATTTTCGGCAAATGTCAGTAAAGCAGATTTTTGACACAATAGCGACGATTCGAGAGGAAGGCGCGGCGACACCATACAAGACTGCCGCCAGAAATCTAATCAACACAAGATTCACGACAATCGAAGAGTACTGTGACAAGTTTATGCAGCACTACTTAAGCGTTAACAGTGCTGTTGAGTCAATGGATTATCAGCAATCAACTTCTGACTCAGACAATCCATACACTGTACCTCATGGGCTGGCAAGTTTTCTTTTCGTTTTGGGAACTAAGAGTGTTGATTGGTTGGATACTTGGAGACAGACCAAAATCCCTGACAGAAAGAATAAGTACGTGCCGCTCGAGTCGATGATGTCAACGCTTCGTCAGATTGGATAATCTAAATTGAAGTAGTCGGGGCAGGTGATGGTGATGACTAGTGATGGCGAGAGGAACGATGGAGGGAAGAAGAAAGCTGTTGAGGAGCCGAATGACTACTGTGTAATTTCTACCCATCAACGTAAAAACAAGAATTGTATTAAGCAGCGCCCAGAGTTGAGGCAGGGGAGAAAGCCGAGAAAGGGAAAAGCGAAGGGAAAACCCAGTGTAAGTATTGCAATTGGGAGCAGTGATGAAGATAGTGAGAGCAAAGAAATATCGAGTTGCAGACTAGCTAGGGCTACAACAGCTAGTTTGATCAAAAACCCTCTACTATACGACACTGGTGCCTCGTACCACTTTATTTTTCACAGAGTGTCTTCACTACGCTGAATAAATTGCGAAGACCCTTGAGGTTTGATCAAGCTGTGGGAAATTCAGTATTGACATGTCAGGGAATCAGTCTTGTAAGAATTGGTAGTCAATCACTGGAGCTTGATGAATCCCTTCTTTCACCCAACTCCACATGCAACATTATCTCAGCGGGAAAATTAAAGGATCAACATGGCATTTTTGCAGCTAATGCTAACGAATTATTGATACGAATCGAGGACAATGAATCGGTAGCAAGATTAGAGACAATCGATCATATGTTATATATCAAACCGCTGGTAAGAGAGAAACAGTCGCCACGTCGAACAAATTAGCAGCACCAGGAATAGCTAGGATCCTAAAGGTTACGAATGCTCATAGATGGCATCAGAGATTGGGTTATACGGGACAGCAGATACTGAAGAAGACTATATCCATACCAAGCGAACAATGTACAATCGACTATTCAGATCTCACCACCTATGAGACTTTTCATTTGAGTAAAGCGCAGGTGTTTGTGTCGAGGGAGCCAAGACCAACACCAAGTGAACTATAGATGAAATCTTTGTCGATAAAGTATGGAAATTAATGGAAGCGTTTAACGGTCATAAATACGTAGTCATACTTACGGATGCAAGAATACGGTTGAGGTGGTCTATAACCACAGCCGGAAAGGATAAGATTGCGACACAGCTGGTACATTAGAGTAAATACCAATACCACCAGTTTTGAAAGAGGTTTCGCGTCATATTTAGAGACGGAGGCACAAATTTTAGCCGTATGAGAGAATACTGTATCCGGAATGGTATTCGAACTGATGTGTCAGCACCGAACACACCCGAACAGAACGGCGCTGCAGAAGCCTCCAATAAGATCATCCTAAGAAAGGCGCGCTCGGTGTTGATCAACGCATAAATGCCACCATACTATTGGCCATAGGAAGTAGAAGACGCGTGTTTTATCACGAACAGGCTATATTGCCTGCGTACCAAGAAGATACTGATAGTCGACTTTTTGCAAGCTTTGAAGCAGTTGCACCATGAAAAAGTCGATTTCTCTTGCTTACCTCGATTTGGCTGTCAAGCGTACAAGCTTATCGATCCGAAACCGGAAACGTTTAAAGCAAGAGCAGAGAAGGTGTGGTTTGTTGGCTTTCCTAAAAATACCAGCAAAAATTATTTGATTTACCATCCTCACTGGACCCCAAAACACGGCTGGAAATGGATAGCAATTTGTACTCCATATTGAAAGGCTGAGGGCGATGGATAGGGAGACGTCACCTTGTGAGTAGAATACTGATAGGTATGGGAGAATTCAATAGATCACTTGGACAGAGTAAGATGATTGAATGGTAGTGAATTGTAGATGTGGATGTGGATACTAAGAGTAAAAAGGTCCTATCTATATACAGGAGTTCCAACCCTTGTTCCTCCATATGTTATTGTCTATGATAGCCAGAGTAACTACAATGGTATCTTTATTATAGTGAACACGTTGATGTTAGTGTGTAGCAATCAGGAGGCAATAGTGATCAGATTCTAAGGGGTTAACTTAATTGGTGCACGGTTATCCCCTGATGGTGTGTGCAGTTATGAACTCAGATTTTTACGACACTCCACACGTCACTTTCAATGAGGATATCATGTTCGGGGATATGCTCACCAAATCAGACCAGCAGAGAACCTTTAATTATTGGGCCATTTAAAATCCATCACCTGTTGAAGGAATGCAAGAGAGTACCTTGCAGAATCCTCCTCAGAGTGATCAAACCAGAGACAGGTTTGAGGGGGAGCCGCTATCTTCGTCGGTCGGTCAACCGAATATAAATTCGTCTGAGATGTCGAATATGATAGAAGAGAGGAATCAGCAGCTGTCAGAACAGCAGGATTTATCGCCACTTGTCGTTCCGGAATTATTGAGTGGTCCGGAGTCATCAAATGAGAACGTGCCTCCGATTGTTCCACAGCAGACCATTCAAACGGCGTCAGACAGTCAACAACAAAGACCTGATAGACATGAGACCACACTACCTTCGAAAGATAAGCCAGTATCATAACCTCCGGCTGTTCCCGCAATTCATGATGGGCAATGGCCACAAGTATCAATCGAGAATGACAAACTGATTTCAATTCCACATCGATCAGTTAGGTCACCTTCCGTTGATAGTGCCAGTGAATATGATTGCGAAAATGCATCGATAAGCCCATCCTAATGATCTGATTAGCTAGGAGAGAGAAATTATACTGAGCAAACTGGTCGTCAGTCAGATGAGAATCAGGTCTCCCATATGGAAGGGAACGTACGGTCCGATCAGGGAGAGATTGGGCCAGTTGTTGAACATACCGAGCCAGAAGAGGAGGCCTATGACAAAAGTATGACAGGATGGGATGAGCTACCCCAAATAGCGGGACATAAGCGTCAACACTCGGTAGGATCTCCAGTGACACGCAGTAAGAATGGTAGACCAATCATGAAAGTAGATTACAAACTTCACCACGGAAAAGCGACAAGACTTCATAGTGAGACAAAGTTATTGCCAGAGGCAATGAGTAGCTAGGAAGCCAAGCATTGAAAACTAGCGGCAGATGAGGAGTATCGCTCTTTGCGGGACATGGGAGTGATTAAAATTATAAAGCGCAGCAAAATACCAAAAGACCGGACGCTTATAAAGAGCAAGTGGGTGATTAAAAAGAAAGTGCTCGTAGACGGATCCATCGACAAATACAAAGGACTATGTAACGTAAAAGGGTTTACCCAACGTCCGAGCATAGACTGGGCGGATCATGCTGGTCCTAACACATAGGTCCAGTTGGTACCGGCGACAAGTAGATGTCCCGGCAGCATTTTTGAATCCGTATCTAGATATAGATCTATGCATGGAGATGCCAGAGGGATCCAAGAAAGAGGGTTATGTCACCCATATTAGAAAAGGCCTATATGGGCTCAAGCAAGACGCAGCCTTATGGTACTATGACGTTAAAGCTTTCCTAGCCCATCAAGGGCTGTTCCCATTCACAACAGTCGTGTGCCTTTATAGTAATAAAGAGAAGGATTCGTTTGCGATAATCCACGTCGACAATTTTCAGGTGATGAGACCAAGCATTGGGAAAGTAGAGAAGTTGATGAAGGCCTTATACAAGAAGTATAAGCTGAAGACGGTGAAGACTGATCTATTCCTGGGGATTCATATTAGTAACCCAAATAGTAAAACGCTTAAACTATTGCAAGGCCAGTACGCAAGGAAATTACTCACAAGGCATGGACTAGAGAAATGCAAGCCAGCAAACTCGCCACTTGAGAGCTTAATGAATCCCAATAGCTCTTAATGTTCACCAAAATATAAGGCGGCGTATAATTTAATCGCGAGTGGTCTGCAGTATCTAGAAAATAATAAACAACCTGACATAGCCCACTCTGTCAACCATCTGGCTCGATTCTTTGAAAATCCATCAGATGAGAATTTCCTGGCAGAAAAAAGAGTTCTTCGATAGATTTCGAATGTCACGGTCTAAGTATAGGTACTTGGGCAACCTTATGGTCAGAGGCAGTTTATTTTTAATCTATGGTGAACTACAGATCGAAGATGATAATAACAGCTACTTTACACTTGATTATTATCCCAGCCAATGACACAGCTTTCTATCTGTATATCCGTACGTCCGTATATTCGTTCTCGTACCCCACCCTAGAGACTCATTCTCGGACGTTTCGCAATATTGATATTGCCACTTATAAGCCCCAGCTTCCGAAAATAGCCTCCACATAGTTTGACGCTAAGCCTGCACTGTCTAACGCGGGCTACAGGCAATTTCCGGCTTACCAGCCGTCAAATCAAAAGATCCAGATAGTGATGTATCCTTTAAGATGGAGAAGAGAAGACCAATTCTAGAGGCTTACTTGGACGCAGACTTTGCGGGTGACCCAAATTCGAGCATATCAATATCTGGTTCCTTTATTGAATTACCATCAGGGCTAGTGAGCTGGAGATCTCACTTAAAACGAGAGGTTGTTTCATCAACAACAGAAGCGGAGTTTTTAGCCGCCACGGAGACATGTCGACAACTACAATGGGTTAAATTCTTGTTAATTGAATTAGGTCTTGCTCAACTCATTGAAAGGTCGGGGCGAACCAGTTTGTACATCGACAACCAATCCACGATATCACTGATAAAAAAACCACGACAACCATAAACGCTCGAAGCACATTGCTCTGAGGAATCATTACTGCCGACAGCAGTTTAAAAGAGGAGCTATAGCAGTGATATATGTGGAATCTAACAGGCAACTGGCCGATAGTTTGACCAAGGTGAATCCCTAACTATATCTCTAGAGCTTCCATGCAAATGTGACGATTGTAATTGTCAGGGGTAGTGTTATTATCTGCCAAGAGATCCCAGATCTTTGCAGGTTTATGCATTCCAGTATTTCATGCAAGTCCAAGGACATGGACTTGAGGGCAACCCATAACTGGGGTGTCATATATTTTTAATGGAATGGTATGGGATCGAATAGTATGGAATTGAATGGAATGTACTGGATGGTGTAGAAACTATGATATGGATATCCAGGACAATTTAATTATGAGATGTACCTCCTGACAGCAGGAGTAAGAATTGTTGAAATTGGTGCTTCCAATTATGGTAAAGACAGGGATGTGTAGAATACACATCACTAATCTCCCATTAATTGCGAGGTTAGTACTAATATGTCAGGCTCTCTTGGGACTTGGCTACTTAACTTGGAAATGGTAGGTGTGAAATCTTGGATACTTGATAATAAAGATAATATATTAACAGAAGACTAGGTTCTTGATTCTTGAATATCTAGGTAATAGTACAAGACTGAAAGCTGGAGAGCTTTCGACATGAACATACCTTAGCTACTTATACTTCGACACTATCTACTACAGATTATAGTAATCTAGTTCCAGCCCGATTCCTGTCGAACTCCTGAGAATGACCTAGTGTTATGGTGTGCCAAGGGATTTGTCAGGAGCTAGCTTAGTAAATTAGCCGACCCATGTAAATAAATAAATTATTCAATTGTCCTGATTTGGCGCCTTTTTGGCCCATGCAGGTGTCGACTTCAGTCAGATACAATGATGATATAGTTGTGATGAACATCATGCCTCAGATATCATTTGCAAGTCTCACTATGGCTGTGACAAGGCGGCTTTTTCTTCACTGCTGTCGAACTATGCCCTCCGTGAAACTCACCCAAGGGAAACCTCTCAAAAAACCTTGGGTTATCCAGACATGCCACCATCATCAATGTAGCTCACTTCAGCGAGGTGAGGTCTGCTGGATTCGAACCAGCGATCTTCTGTCTCAGGTGGGATAGATGTTCAGGCTATCCAGACCCTACTTGGAAGACCGGCCCGGATGGTGTACCGCTACACCATCCGACCCAGCCGACCCATGTACATAGAATGTATAGAACCCACACATTCAATTAGATAGAAAAACTAAGTCTGCACACATTAGCTCATTGCTCCCATCTCACATATTCGTTCTCCTTGTACATCGCCAGTCACCTTTATTTGTCTATCAAGATATCTTCCGCAAGCTCATAACTATAACAGGTTATGAGCCCGGGCTCTTCAACAACCATGATAAATACAGATTCAGACAAGGTGACCTTAAGGAAAGGAGTTCCATTCAACCAGTGGAAGAGCAGCTTACAAGCAAGACTCAGTATACTTGATGTCGTAGGACATGTCTTTCATGATGTCCCAGGCATAGACCCTATTACCCAGCCATCTAAGCCGAAGGAAATAGATGAAGATGAAGACGCAGCAATGAATCACAAGAAGGCACTTGCGAAATGGTCGCACGGTGAGTTTCGTGCAAAAGATGCGATCGTCACTCGGTTGAGCCCAGAGTTGGTCCCCGAAGACTACGACCAGATCACTGCGAAACAGTTGTACGACGAGCTAGCCAAAACTAGAATAACAACAGCCTCCGCACCGTATGAAACTGCTCTTGCCAAATTGTTAGAAACTAGATTCACTGCAACTGCAGATGAATACTGCGATGTGTTCCTTAAGCGGCTGCAAAGTGTTAACAATGCAGCTTCAGTAATGGCAGCTGCAGATGAATCAGCAATGGCAGAAGACTACAAAGTCCATAAAGGACAAGCAGCAGCTTTATTTGTTTTTGGCACACAAGAGGTGGAGTGGCTTGACATCTGGAGAGGCACGAAGACTCGAACTCTAAAAAATACCCTTGCACCACTGGATTATATGATGTCCACACTGCGAACCGAGGCCGGAGTCCGAAGCCAAGCACCTAAAATCGCCATGATGGCTGCTCCACAACAACAAGATGTTAATAAACCAGATCCAGAAGCAACATGTAGGCTGTGCTGGCACAAGCATAAAAACAAGTATTGCTACAAGCAACATCCGGAATTGGCAGTTGGACCTAAAGCAGAAAAGTGGCTGAGTAAAGGAAAGGGCAAGGGTAAAGCAAAGGCATCCATCCAGGAGAATATCGAAGATGGTGAATCTGAATATTCAGAAAGTGTAAACATATCTGCAGCAGCTATAAGTGGAAATAAAATGCCTTTCATATATGATACCGGTGCATCGCACCACTTTGTGAGCATGAAATCTGCCTTTATTAACCTCCACGAGCGTATACATCCATTCAGATTTGACCAGGCTGTAGGAGCGATGGCTCTCACTAAGGAAGGAACAGCCCACATTAAGCTGGGAATATTCAGGCTAGACTTACACAATACTCTCTACTCCCCGAAATCATCATGCAATATAATCTCTGCTGGTAGACTAGAGCGACTTGGGGGCATAACTATTGACCCTGTCAAGAGGTTTCTGGTCCGTAAAAATAAAGGTCAACCTGACATGCCCATAGCGCGTATTATTCAAAAGAACGATGTATCATACATCTTACCTCTGGAAGGTGGAGGGGAAAGTGTAACCCAGCAAATAGCAGCGCCTGGAGTTGCAAGAGTGCCCAAGACAAATAATACTCAACGATGGCATCAACGGCTGGGGCATGTTGGACAAAAGATTCTCAAGAAAACCTCACAGTGTTCTATAGGTCTAGAGAATCTAGATACTTCAGATCTAAGTGTGTGTGAGACATGCCATCTGAGCAAAGCACAACGCTTTGTCTCCCGCCAACCGAGACTCATACCAAACAGTCCCCTAGATGAAATATTCTTAGACACAGTAGGCCCAATAGCTCCGTCACTTCTCGGTCATCAATATGCTGTTATCATAACTGATGCCAAAACCCGCATGAGATGGGCGCTAGCAATCCATACAAAGGATCAAATTGCAACAACGCTTATCCAGTGGATAAATACCATGCATCACCAGTACGGTAAGCGTATACGTATAATATTTAGGGATGGCGGCACGGAGTTTACGCGGACCAGGGCTTACTGTGAACAACATGGCATACAGACGCACACATCTGCACCTGATACACCAGAACAAAACGGACTGTCTGAAGCGGCAAATAAGGTGATTTTAAGAGTAGCACGATCTATGCTCATTGATGCTAAAATGCCGGCTAAATATTGGCCCTGGGCAGTCCAACATGCATGTTTTATTACAAATAGACTCTTTTGTCTCCGGACTAAGCAGGTTCCAATAATAGACTTTCTTAAGAGCCTCAAACAGCCATGCCCAGACAAGGTTGACTTTAATAACTTGCCACGATTTGGATGCCGGGCATATAAGCTGACTGACCCCAAACCAAGCAAATTTGAGCCGAGAGCATGTAAAGGCTGGTTCATTGGATTCCAAGTTAATACAGATAAGAATTTCATTATTCACCACCCACATTGGACACCGATTAATGGGCAGAAATGGAAAATTAGCTTCACACCTCATGCAACATTCAATGAGGATGTAATGTATGGTGATGAATGCGAAAGATCTGACCATCAACAAACTATTGATTATTGGGCAGGGGATAATTCTATCTTTGCTGAATCGACAACGTCAACACATCAATCACCTTCATGGGCACCGTCAGAAGAAATTACCCAACAAGAATTTCAGGGGGAGTACTGCTCACAGAGTTCAAGCCAGCCAAACTCAATAATTCCTGACGCTAATGATTCCCAGCTTGATTCATCAATAGTTCCTCGTGATGAAATTCAATCCAATCATCAGTCATCTAGATCCCATACACAAGATGAGGCAGTAACAAGCTCTCCTATGGAATGGCAGCGTGAATTGAACCAAGAATCCACGCAAGGACCTGTACAACAACGGGATTGTCAGGTAATCGGCCCAGTAGAAACGTCACAAGCAGCTCAACATCAGACTATTTTTAGAAATCATCAAGATATGCAGGGGGTACAAGAACAAACAGGAGACCAACAGCAAATCAGTCCGCCAAATACACAGCAAATTACTCAAAATTTGTCTGATCAAGAAGTTCACGGTCCTCTGACAACATATGAACGACCAGGATCTCCGGTTGGATTAAGTGATGTAATGGACTATGAACCAGATGATGAGTGGACTGAATATGATAAAATTATGACTGGATGGGATCCAGTTCCACCAATTGCTGGACAAAAGCGGCCACATTCACCAGAAGCTGAGACTACACAAACAAGAAGTGGTAGAAATGTTAAAAAGTTAAATTACTATCGTCTTCACCATGGTCTAGCAGTACAGCCTTATACTGATCCCAAAACATGGGAGGAGGCAATGACAAGTGGTGAGTCGCGACAGTGGAGGCAGGCAGCGCAACAGGAAATCAACTCCCTAAAGGAAACTGGAGCTATCCAGATCATTAAAAGATCACTTCTACCAAAAGGTCGCAGCCCAATGAAGTGCAAATGGGTTTTCAAGAAGAAGTTCCTCGCGGACGGAAGTATTGACAAATACAAGGCACGCTGTACAGCAAAAGGATTCACACAAAGACCAGGAATTGATTATCAAGAAACATTTGCCCCCACACCTAGACCTGGAACTGGAAGGATCATGTTAGTTGTAGCACATCAGCTTAACTGGCACAGATGTCAAGGTGATGTTCCAACAGCGTTTCTCAACCCTGATCTCAATATAGATCTATTCATGGAGATGCCGAAGGGTTTCGAAAGAGATGGTCATATCATACTCTTGCGCAAAGGTCTGTATGGTCTAAAGCAAGCTGCAGCGCTATGGTACGACGACGTCAAGGCTACCCTGGCATCACTGGGACTATTCCCAACAATTTCTGATGTGTGTTTGTATGCCAACCAAAGCAGGGATCTTTTTGTTGTGGTGCATGTCGATGATTTTCAGATATTAGGACCGGACATTGATAAAATAAACGATCTCATGCATGCACTGTACAAAAGGTACAAGCTTAAACCTGTCGAAACAAACCTATTTCTAGGAATAAACATAGATTACCCAGACAAAGATACGCTCAAACTAACACAGGGGCAATATGCCCGGACGCTCTTGAATAGACACGGGCTCTCTGATTGTAAACCCGCCAACAGACCTCTGGAGCAATTATTAGAGCCAAATGCCTCGCAATGCACACTCCAGACTAGAACTGAGTACAATTCAATTGTTGGGGGTCTTCAATATCTTTCAAATAACACCCGACCAGATATTGCCTTTGCAGTAAATCACCTTGCGCGTTTCTTGATAAATCCCTGCATGGAACACCTACAAGCAGCGCGTCGTGTGCTCCGATATATCGCAAAAGATCCCGATCAAGGTATTACTTTCACGAGGTCAAAGGAAAAACCAGTATTGGAAGCATATTCAGACGCAGACTTTGCCGCAGATCCATCCACCAGTCGCTCAACGTCTGGCACACTTCTCAGATTAGGAGAGGGGCCAATAATGTGGAGATCACATCTACAGCGTGAAGTTGTACTATCATCAACTGAAGCAGAATTTCTGGCTGCAACAGAGACTTGCCGTGAACTAAACTGGGTCAAGTCATTGCTTTGGGAATTGGGAATTCAAGATCAAATCGAAGGCATTAAAGGCACCAGTCTCTACGTGGACAACCAGTCTGCCATATCACTAACCAAAAATCATGATAACCACAGACGTACAAAGCATGTTGCACTACGAAATTTCTACTGTCGCAATCAATTTCAGGATGGGTCCATTGTTGTTATTTACGTGCCAACAACCAATCAACTGGCTGATGCGTTAACCAAGCACAAGTCACTAGTAACAATAAAATAAGTCTCAGTGGCACTCTATTGTTGGCTCACTCTTTTAGGCCATACTAAGGTCCATAATAGTTATCACCAACAGGGGGAGTGTTATGGTGTGCCAAGGGATTTGTCAGGAGCTAGCTTAGTAAATTAGCCGACCCATGTACATAGAATGTATAGAACCCACACATTCAATTAGATAGAAAAACTAAGTCTGCACACATTAGCTCATTGCTCCCATCTCACATATTCGTTCTCCTTGTACATCGCCAGTCACCTTTATTTGTCTATCAAGATATCTTCCGCAAGCTCATAACTATAACACCTAGAATCTGATCGAAGCTCAGTGAACTGGTAAGAGTACAAAGCACCATCTCGAAACATCTAGAAACTAGTTGCTAGAATAGCTTAGAATGCCCTCGAAGTAACTCAACACCATGAATCATCTCCACATCAGTCAGTCCGTGACATAATATACTTTGACATAAATACCAGCCACTAGATTTTATTATTACAAAATATATTTTATATAGCACTCTCTGTCCTAGTGGGAGTAATTAATAACTCTCCACTACAGATTTACAGACTCCTCTATTTTCCCACTCGCTTCACCAAGTGATATAATCTGTGCCTAACAGCCACAAGCTTTTGCAAACCAATCTGCTCAACATCAAGGCCGCTACTTTCCAGTGGCCAGTGAGAGCCTTCGCAAATTTCGCAATACCGGACAAGTTGGCCCACAAGGCAATAATTCAAAATTCTCCACCATGTCAAATTTTCGCTCCCAACAAGTTCGACTCCTACCCAAGTCTCACCAAGTCTACAAGTACGACTTAGTACATCCTAGTTCCAATGACCACACCTCTTATCAACTATTCTCTGGCCTCAGCTAGCCGCCAAATACACGCCCACGCCGATATTTACACCCGACGGAGGAAGCAAATCGTGGCGCACAAATCTTGGAGACAGTTCTTTGGGATGGATGTGAGAGGGATCAGGACAAGTTTTCAAGATGACACGGAGGATGGATACAATCTCGACGGGCGTGTGATTTTGAATTTGACAAGGAGTTTTACGAATTGAGCTTTGTGCGCGCCAAGACTTCGCTTGCGAGAGTGCAGCGTGTCATGAATGCGCTTTTCACATTAGTGGTAAATTGTCATCCAGGTAGTGTAGCATGCAGGGCCAAGGAAATGGAACTAGATAATTGATAGATTACATACCCCCAATCTCTACATTCACCTGTAGACCACTCCTAAAGGAGACTAGTTAAGGGACTATCTGGAAGTATGTGGGATTGGTTAATCATCATGTAAATAATCTATAACATAACATCACACAATAAGATACCATTTGCACCCAAACACATTATTGCCTTAACCACCCAAGTACAGTCTAAGCCCCCTGAGTAGTCACAACCATTCAATTGAAGATACCAAGTGTATACAACCATATACACCACCACTCTTCAATACAGCGGACACTATAAAAACACGCAAACGATGGAAGGCGTCGTGGTCCGCCTCCTGGTGGTGTTCTTTGGTATGGTTTGAGTAGCCTGGGCACCTACTCCACTTGGGAAGGAGGCACCAAAGACTACATTTCGCGCGGAGAAAGTTCAGTGGATGATGAAGGCATGTCTGGATAACTCAGGGTTTTTGAGACGTCCTCCTGGGTGGGTATTCACAGATAAGGGTTGACTTGGGGTGAAGAAAAAGCCACCATAACTTTGCAGTGGTACTGTAATGGCTAGTGAGCCGGTAATTATTCAGTGTCACATGATGGTAATCACGTGCTGTTCAAATCTTCGGAACTCCATATTCTTTCATCAATCAATAGGGACGTCACTAGAAATTTCTAGTAACTAGTAGTAGGACTGCGAACTAGCCTCGGGGGAACATACTAGAAACTGGTTACAAGCGAGGAGAATATTCCAGATAGTATAGTAAGTTTATAAATAGTTGAAGTAGGACTTGTATAGATAGGCACAGAGAAAATAATAAACTACCTTTGTATATCTGATTGCTCCCGCATCGACACTCGAACCGTGACAGGTACTTGCCAATGAAATCTGAGGCATGAGTGCTCTTGTTGTAAATTGAGTCATCTACTCTATACATTTTCTCTGATATTGTGTCATGGCTAGTTTGCTGCATACGCAATTAAAATCTGATGCAAAAAAAAAAAAAAAAAAAAAAAAAGAGCCTTCACAAATACACTCAGGAACGGTGATTCTTGGGAAATGGCTGATAATTGTGGAAAACCAAACCAAGGAAAGAAGTCTGGACTAGGGCACAATAAAGCTATATACCAGTGCTATGGAGACGTGCTGCCACATCAAAGCGCCGCTCGTCTATCCACGTGACTTACGGAGGTTCCAAGTCAGCTGATGCTTGGTGAAGTATGTGACACCAAGGCCTGAGTTGAGGCAGCCACGTTAAGGTTCTTAGCTAGCAAAATCTGGTATGGGTCACGGATGATCAAATATATCAATGAACGTTATGTGAATATGATCGGTGGGTTACAACTGTCCTGTGCTTCACTGTCGGCGATACTGTATACGCGATAGAAAGCTGTGTAGACTTGTCGATTTTCCTCCCCCTTCTAAACTACTAACTCATGCTCTATTTGTACCTACAAATCGTGTCTGTTCGGTACCCTTCATACACTGGCGCTCGATCCTGAGTTTACATTCGCACCCCCTTTGCCACTGGCTACCACTATCTTTGTTCCCGCGTACCTCTCTCTCTACCGGATCCCGCTCATGCTTATATCTGGTATCTTTAATTACTGCCCAGACTTTTATTTGCCTGCATGGCGCTAGGTACACAGACCATCCATTGTTTCGATGCCCGGAACCTCATCGTAGCCAGTACTGGCAAGTACGAGGGTACAGCCACTTGGGATCGGGCCGGCCCAAGAGCCCTGTAGTATATAATAGAGCCACTAACAAAGGATCTTGAAAAGTCTCTATTTGAATAAGACTGAGACCGAACTTTGGAGAGGCAGCTAGAAATGATATCCTTGGAGTAGCAAATGGAAGCATCTAGAAGTGAGCTGGCCTTTGAGGGACGAACCTTGAATGCAACAAGTCTGTATATATATATGTGTCTTAGTATGTAGAATTTGGCTCTCCATAGCTGAATTGTAAATATACCATCATCCATACAAGTAATGTTTGCTTGCTATGGTTGATCTGTGACATAATCTTTGAGTTGAGAGGTGGCAGGATACAATCTCTACATCAATCAGTCAGTGACAACATAATACACTGGAGCTTTAGTATTAATAAAGAATAAGGTGGATGACTTAATGACAAGTTATTTGATAAGCATCTGTATTAGCATCTATCTCATTGTTTAACCGAATTTACAAAAAGAGGCATAGAATGTGACAGGCTAGAAACTTCGGTCATCGCACGAAAGCAATGCCACAATTAAAAGTTTATGTATTCTGTGGAGAGTTAGGAAGGGGCAGCTACCGTGACAGAAACCGAGTTGGTGATGAGTAAATCGATTTATTAAACTATATAAGGAGAAAAGAGAACTCTAGCTACTACTAATAGGTACTTATAAGAGTTGATCTTTGTGGGTCTATAGACTGATGGCTTATGCATAGGCATTATACTTGCTACCCAGCCACGCAATGCCAGGTATCACTTATTGTGCTAACGCTCCAACCTCCTGATTAGTAGTGCCGTTTCGTTCAGCTTCATCTACCCCCCCCCCATACAGCCTTTTCGTAAACATCCTTAATATTACGCTTAGGTTATTCGCCTAAGCTCAAATAACGGTCAAACCGTAACAGCTACGGCGTATTATGACTACTAGCTTATTATAGATCTCTTGGCTCTACCTGTGGCCTGTTAATTCTCATGTATCTTAAGTAGATCCAACAAATGGCTTGCGTTTACGAGACAAGGATGGGCCTTGTAGTACTAGACAGCCCAGCCACAATCCAGCCGAGCCTAGCCCGTATCATAGAATCAACAATCTATTTACAACCAGATTTCTTAACACCTATATTAATATCAGGGTAAGGTGTTGATAGACCACATTGTATACCCCAGACATATAATGTAGAGTCTCTAGCGATTCTGGTTTAGCCTGGACCCGAACTATGATTGACATTATATGTGTGCCTCGATAATTATACTGCTAATATTAACAGTTAGCATTACTTGCAGTTGTATATATCATACCTTCATACAACATTGTTATAACTAGGCATCTCTCAGGGATAAGGTTTGTATGGTGTTCCACGGGGTGCGTTATAAGGTCTAGATGGTAAGCAAAGATATTAAGGTTTCCAAGGGATGACAGGTCTTCTCTAGGAAGAAACAAATGGGCAAATAGTTGCAGTAGATCTTACACGTGGGTCTTTCCGATGAAGAGCTGGGAAATGGATAGACGGCCTTGCCGAAGAAGAGCTAGGTAAACAGATGTATTGTAAGGATAAAAATAAAGAAGACGTTGCGTGATGGGAAAACTTCTTACATGCTGACCCATTATATGTGGAGATCGAAGCATTCGACTAGCCTGGATTAAACATGAGTGATACCTGCCCATTCCCTCGCATTGATGATGCTGTGCTGGTCATTCTCCTCATGACTCTCTTTAGTTGCCTGTGAATGGCTATTTGCATTACTCATTCCCTGAATAAGCTAAGACGACTTTATGTGCTATAATTCAACACCCATTCGTTTCATGATATTTTAGCTTTAGGTTTAGACTAACTGATGCGTGAAAGCAACCTTGAATAAGGTTCTCGGGAAAAGGGTGAAAGCAGAAGATTTTCAGACAGTTTTCGGGAAAACTCTAACAGTTAGAGATGGAAGGGCCAGCGTCATGATTACATCTGATATAGCCTTAGTTGAGTACTAGTACTGTCTCGAGTCAAACTTCAGGAAGCTGGAGCTGCCACAAAGTAGCTCTCCAGTTTCTCAATCTTTCATTCTTTTGATCTTTAATCTCTTCATCTGGCATTTTTATAATATTATAACCTCATATTCTTATAGTCAGATATTCTAAGTCTTTCACTATTTGTTGCATTCTTCGTACTTTTTTTTGAAGTCAAGTTATCAGACTATTTTGCTTGCTCTGCAACTCAACTATCATTCATTTCTCCGGACCTTGACCACCTGGTACCTCGCCAGTTGAATTTTATCTGAGTATCTTTCGTTAGTATCTATCATCCTAAAAGTTATTAATACATTTCCTTCGGCAGACGGTGATCTCCAGTATCCTGGACGCACGACACAACATGCATTCTAATTTCTTTTTGCTATTAAGCGATTTTCTCCTGCATTAAAATGTGCAGGTTTGTATAAAATGGGGCACAAGTTTAGTGCAAAATAAGGTCGCGGCTACTTTTTAGCAAATGAGATGGTGTTTATTGTGTAGAGTGAATACTTTCCCGTTCCCCGCAAAATGAATGTGCAGTCAGCTTTGCTAAAAGCTTTTCTCCTAGTATATGTGCACTTATATTCTAGTTTGACATGTAACTTGGATCTTTAATGGAAGCAATCTTCTTCGAGTTTTACTTTCTGCTCTTCTTACATTGAAATTGTATCATGTTTAGACTTTGAGATATCAAAATGAAGACTGTATTTGCGAGGATTTAACAGATTTTTTTAAAGTTTCTCTTGGCAGTACTTTAACGATCCTGGAATAAGTGCAAAGATACGATGAACGTATGCCGAGAAAATCTCGTGCAGGCATCATATTAAGCCCATTTAATATATCTTTTGAAACGTTATCGGTGATTCTGTCAAGCCGAAGGTATAGGCTTTCCATTCAAATTATCCATAACCTGTTTGCCATGAAACTGATTGTTATAGCGTGCGCTACTATACTGAAGATCGCCGTCTACCAAAGATTTCCTAGTAGTGACTTTAAGCTTAAGTGCAAGTGGACCGCATGTATGTGATGTTTTACAAGTGGATAGCAATCAAGGTTGTGGATATGGGAGTGAGCTAGCGAGGTGCTGGGAGGTGGAGACGAGAGATTTGTGGGATAATACAAAGGATCGTCACAAGTTTGTAATGATATGAGAAGATAAATGGGAAAGGCGGAGAAGATCTTAGTGGCATCAGCTTCTTGTGATACAATTAAAATATGTTAGACATTTGAAATTGCTGCCTAGTGTGGTCTGATGATATAAGGCCATATTTTCGGCCATGAACAAAAAGCTAATTGTTGAGCCACAATCATTCTAGATTTACCCAAATTGCCTTGTAACATGACTCGAGCCGGAGAATTAACTATCGATGCATTTTGTGTACCAAGGAAAATGTCTATTTGTTCGGATTTTACATGAGTCATGCTTTGAATCGGGTTCATAATCATTTTTCCAATGATATACTAATGCTATCTATCCTGAGCATGATTTGGTATGCTTCGGTGGTAGCATTATTGCCAGGGAGTTATCTAGTAGGGTTCCAGATGAGGAAAAACCATGCATCTTAGAGACTCGATAGCCAGAGAATTGAGAAGCAAGGCTTTGATGATTTGTTAGCTTCAACTCCCATTTCCAAAATAGTCCAACACTATTCCTTAACCATCTGCTTAAGACATGATTTAGAATTTCCTACCATGACACTAATGCTTTGGGTTATGGTTAATACAGGAGTGTGTAGAATACAAAAAAGCTACCTCCCATAAATAGTCAGGTAAATACTAATGTGCTTTGATGTAAATACCAACCACTGCTGAAAATATGGAGTACAGAGATAAGTCAGGTGATGCTTAATGGAAGTAATTGATTAAGGGTTTGGTTGTTGAGTTTTCTATTATTTCTGTGTTGGAATACACTTTGTCGATCCTACTAGGCTCGATAATAAGCAGTCCCGACTGACTGGTGTTTGGCGAACGGAGATTGCGTTTACCCTGTGCTAGCGTTGTTTACTGCTGTTGATAGGAGATCCCGCACGGGCTATCTATTGGGATTAAAAGCAGTCTGGTAGCTGAGTCTAGAAGAGTAGTCGAATTGACATCCTTTTATCCTTCATTATCGCATAAGCTTGCATCTACCAACAAGTCCACGAACTAATTAGTGGGTTATACATTTCAATAACCACTAGATTTTCTTGTAACATAATATGGCTCATGTAGCACTCTGCATCAAAGGGAGAGTAACTACAAACTCTTCATATCAGATGCACAGATATTTCTACTCTCCCATTCGCTTTACCAAGTGATATAGTTTCAGGTAAACTGCCATACGCTTTTACCAATATATCTTCTCAAAATTACCAAAGATAAAAAGAGACACATCTTTCCCGTAATGTTCTGTTCATATGCCTACAGCACAGTGTTGCATACATCTATTCACAGTCACCCACAACTAATAAAATTATGCGTCTCTCAGTCGTACGCCTTCCGTATTGCTCCAACCTCAACAGCTTATAATCCTGGATCCTCCAGGCGCAAACTTTTGGAGAGGGAATATGATATGAAACCTAATATTATTATTATTATTATTTCTTGTGCCAGGCTTTCACCCTCCATCCAGTGGACATGACACGTATGGTGGACATCTAGAATACAAGTTCCTCCATTTTCCAGCAAAGCCCATCCGGTGCCTGACTTTTCCTGCTACGTGCCTCACGCTTGTTACATCAGGTCGAATAGGTAGGAACGCATTCACCATGATCCTAAGACCATGCATTGAGGGAAAACCTTCGTGGGAAAACCTCAATAATTCCTCCTGTACTATTTCACGACGAGCAGCCGTAGTCCCCCCTTAAACAGGCCGTGTAGGAATCCAACCTACCACTTCTAGAAAGCACATCCAGCACCCGACCAACTATGCCAACAGCCTGTTGAAAATCACATATCCTTCTTCCCACATTCTCCCCTGCATTGCGCTCAGCCCCCATTTGAGAGGGCTGAAATTCCGATATCGAGAGCTCAAAACCGAGGCATCGGTGCCCCAGCTTTTGTCGTACATTGATCGTTGTCTGTGTGAGGCGTCTTAGTTCGCGCCGTCTTTGGAATGTGTCGAAAAGTTGAGAATGTTGATGTCGCGGTCGAGGTGCCTGTCTAAAATGAGGCCGAGCAAGTGCCCAGTCCTGCACGCAATGTTAGTAAGGTTGAAAGCGAAAGGAATTTTACCTTTGATTTTAGGAGGTTGTTGGTGAGTCGTAAAGTCTTCCCAGCCAAACTCAATCGGGAAGTTGTTAGAAGACTGAATAGAAGAGACCGAAACTTTTGATCTATCGTGCCGTAAACGGAACCTAGCCTGTGTGTCAACCGAAATCGACTGGGCCACGCTCAGCAAGCTGCTGTTGCTTTTGGTGTTGCACGTTGTTTTTTATATGAAACCTAATAGTTTGGCCTGTGATTAATATAACGTAGCAAATCGAATTGAGAAATTCAAAAGTCTAAGAACTATAGTGTAGAGTTCTTGGTTAATCACACTTCGAGTCAGGGTACGATAGTAACGTCTGGTGAATCGACAGTAGCCTCTGTAGCATATATTGGCCAATGCAGACATCAGTGCGACCTACCGGAGAGTCAGCGAATGGAAAACTGTTTGAGAATAGAGGATCAGGGAAGAGATAAATGAGAAGACTAGATTATTTATTTAGTTTTAAGTCCTAGGCCGTAGCCTTCTATCTATTTAGATGTAGGACCGGTGGAGCCGGCCGAGATTCAACCTATAGGCTTGCCCTACTCATTCATACCCATTTTAGAGCCAATAAATCATGAGCTCGATAAACAAATAATGTAGTCAGGAAAAAGAAAAGAAATTAACAAAGGAAACAATCAATGGTTTTGAGTCAGCAATCCTCATCCTGAGCTCTCCTCTGCCAGCGTATTTGCCCTGGCATTTATCCTAAAACCCGTCCTTGTATTCAGCCCAGAACAAGGATGCGTCCAGCCTACCGAAGCAGCCTGTAACCCATGCAAAAACTTTAAACTTCTCTAACCCTTTATGTCCGAGGAGTTGCCTAGTTAAAGCATCTAAGCTCATGTCTTTTCTAAGTTTACGCGTCAGAATATTGTATCTCCGACAGCGAGTGAAGTGGGTGGGCGTCTTTTCTAGCCCACAGCTACAAATCAGATTTGCATCTTCGTGCTTGAAGCGACGGTGATACGCCGCAAAATACCCATGTCATAGTCTCGCAGCAATGAGTTCGTGTAGTAATCTCCGTGGCAACGGTAGTTCTAGGGGTTTACGCCGTCGCATTTGCAGGTCCAAATCTTGGTATCGAGCTGGACAAGCAGTTGACCACCATTTGTCTATCAGTTCTTGTTGTCACTTTTGCATGAGACGTCGAAGGTAAGCAAGGCTGATATAGCTGGGTTGTTTCTGGCTGTCCGGAAGTAGAATAGAATAGAATTTGATTTAAGTCCCTACTGAGTCTATGACTATGAAGGACTGCTAAACCCAGACAAAACGCCACCAAAATTCATTTGTTTTTAATTGTGCTTCATTTTCAATTTTTTCCAATGGTGTCCGGAAGTAATTTTAGTGCGGCCTGAGCTTCTTTGTCTGCCTCCACGTTCCCCTCTATGTTCGAGTGTCCTGGGATCCATCTGATTTCTGCTTTGGATCTTTGCACAGCATCATGAAAGATGCGAATTAAGCGGCAGGTAGAGGACAAATTTCCAGTCTGCAATGCTCTGACAGCTGCTTGGTCGTCGAGTAGCACAGTAATCTTTTCTTCCCCTTGTCTCGCAATGATAGCGGCTCGCAGTGCGCTCATTGCCCCGACAATCTCGGCGTCGAGAGTTTCGCATCCGTGAAGCGACCCACGTTCCTTCTTCAGGGTAATTCCTCCTCTTTGAAGCACATAGTCCCATGCTGATCGACCATGACCTTCTGAGGACCCGTCTGAATAAGCACGAATTTCAGATGGGGGGGCCGTCCTGATCCACTTTTGATAATCCTCCACTCCTTCCAACTTTGATCCAGGGTTTCTCCAATATACTGGCCCAGGAAGTGGTTCGGCATCCTCCGCTTGAGGTAATTGGCAGTAAGCCCGTTGGACGTGGGACATCTGGGTGTCGGGTCGCGAAGATAGCTTTTTCCGCCTCTTATATTTAATTGTTCCCTCATTCGGGCACATCCTTGCACGAATACGTAGGGGATGACGATCATCGAGGGATTGCAACTTTGCAGAAAGTCTTAGGCGATTGCATTCTAAGAGGATCCGGGCTGGTGGAATGCCTCCCTCCCTGTGAAGCGCAGCGAAGGGTATAGTCTTCCACACCGGAAGTGCTGCTCTTAAGGCTAGAATAAAGGCCCTCTCATTCAGCTTGCATAGATGCGTTGTCTGGGGACTCACAAGACCCCGTCTTTGGGGTCGTGTCAAACTGGGCCACCACAAATGTGCGCCATATGTCGCTATTGGGATCACGCACGCTTCCACTGCAGTTTTTAATGGTCCTGGGGCCGCCCCCTGCTTGACTGAGGTTATTCGACGTAGAAGTTGCGCCACCTTAAGTGCTTTACCACTCCAAATTTCCACATGATTTTTAAAATAAGTGAGAAGAATAGATTGATTGACTTGTTGTATGGAATAGATATCAACCCAAGATCATCAAAAACCTTAAAAGTGCTCATGCAGACGGGTCAGAAGGACAAGCGATCAACTTCACTATGCTGACGCGTCTTCCAAGCAGAGCCACGCTAGTAGGGATTTACACGAACGTTGGTGGGGCTGGCAAAGCGAAGGTTGAATAGTGAATTTAGCGTTTGTGTTGGGAAGCGTTTCGCAATCAAGGCAATTATTACTAATGTGCTAGTACTACTACTACTACTACTACTACTTCGTCTCCAACAAAATTCAGGCCACTGTACGGGCACGGGGCAAACTGCGTAAAAGGGGGCCACGGGTTGAAGGAGTGCGCGGGTATAAATAAGTCTTTCTTGACCCCAGATTTTCCCTCCTTGCAAGGAACAGTAACTATATGATGGTGCATCTCGGGCCAATTTGAGGACTTCTCGACTGGCACGCATACACAATCTGCCTTTCCTGGTACATGGCTCGCCAGAATGAAATCCACTCTTTGATGGTGAAATTGAGTTTGCTTCACTTAAATTTCTCCTGGGGAGGAATCCTTGAGGTAAAGCTTGGCTCATTCACTCCTTTCGCAAAACTAGTCATGGAACAGATTCTAGATGCTTCAGGGTCAAAATGAAAATAGCTATATAGAGTCGTTGAAATTGCATCTCGTCAAAGGAACGGGCGCATCAGGGTCTTGGATCTCGCAATAAACACCACCGACATTGTTGGTAAACACGCCTTTGACTCTTGCCAGCATAAACGTTGGCACTTAACAACAAAAAACGCAATTCCATCATTAAGATCAAACACATCTTGTCTTCCCTGTCTATTGTGCTTTGACCTTGGATTCGGGCGGTTCGTCATCTCTAGTCCAAAGATTAGGTCGACGGGAACGAAAATCCTCCAATGAAGTTTCTTCGTGCTGCTACAGCTGCAGCATTGACTGGTCTTTTACTCCTGGTGCCAGCCTCATATGGATTAATGACTTATGAATGTGTGAGTAAGAATACAATCCCCATCGCTACCATTGAAAAGTACGAAAAAAAAGCTACTGTCGAGAAAGCGAAAGAAGGCGACCCTGAAGTCCCCAGAGGGCAGCGGTGTAAAGCAAAACGATTCACCGTTAGATTACCAAACAGAGGTTAGTCTGTCGCTTCCTAAAACTTTGGTCTTACTAACCAGTCCTTTCTATCACCAGAAACAATGTTGTACTTACTCCAAGTCATTGGACCACAACCGTCGTACCAACTGTACGAATATCATGAACCAAAGTGGCACCCTTGTCTTCTCCGACAGGGCACATGGCTGGCCTCATAACACGGCTGTGATTGGTATCAAGGCAGGATCTGGTAGTTGAATTTGCACAGAAGCTCTTGTGGATAGATTTGAAATGAGAATGCACCAATACAATAACACTAGCTTACACTCGTCTCTCCTCCACTTGATCCTCCAGACCTAACAACGTCTTCTAGTATCAAGCACTTTGACTCACCCCATAACCTTGTTGTCAAGTGCCTAGAACTCGCCTGCGGATAAATCATTCAATATGCATAGGGGAAGACTCGACTATATTTTAATGAACCTTGTAAATAGTGTTATGCCTGCATAAATCTTGTACAGTGTATCGCGAATCTTATCTCCACGCCAGAGATGCTGGCGTCTGATATAAAATAACTGCTGACAGCGCAAAGAGCGTCACGGCAGAAGGGGCAGATGCTAGTGCAATAATGTAATATATGGTAGTAAGTAGTAATCCCCCCCCCCATATTAAAGTTAAATATCGAGCGTGGTGGCTGAAATATTGGAGGAATAGGGAGAATGTCATCTGAGCACAAAAGAGAGGTAACTTGTGCTTTACATCTCAAGCCATGTACATTGACAAGTGTCATGGCGAAAGACTCAAGTATCAGGACCAAGAAAAAGGTTCTGGCTAAACCCAACTCAATCACTGTTAGATGATGAGTAAGCTAATGTGCCGGTCTGGTTCGAGCTTATTGTAGTCTGAGTTGATTCACGACACGGTCCCTAGATATATTCGAAAGAGCTTTGCAGCTTTTCAATCTTTTATTCTTTCATTCCTACAATCTTAATGTGGGGATTGGGGACAAAACTCAGTACCTGTCAGTGCTCTTCTCTGCAAAACTCCAGCTCTCACTGCAGAGTCTGCAGAGCCAAGATGGAGTAACTCCTTTTCAACTTTGAGCTGAGCTATTGTTATAATATAAGATGACCAAGTAGACAAGGCAAATATATCGCGTGTGGCTCAGGACCACAGCATATGTTACCAGTGTATTGCTTAGGCGGGCATGTATACAGTTTCATACATGTTCCTACAAAAGAAGGATAAAGCTTTAGTCTTATACCTTCTATTCATATACTTACAGTATATTATTGTATGATTCTATCCACTGTCACCCACAAAATACAACATCATCCACTCCTCCGTCAAAGATAATGTTGGTGTTGTGATATGCCTGGATCAACCAATCAGTTATCGACAACGTATAACTAGAGTTTACTGGAATAATACAGAATACTCCATACAATGTGATTAAAGCTTTTTGCATCATCCATATAAATCAAGAACATGTCTATAAATAAGGAAAATGTTAGAATTCAGAATAATTGGGGCCATCAAGTAGGCCACGTTGTTGATACACACGTGGCTGCAAACTCTGTCCTTTGTTTCTCCTCGGTCGTCACTTGAATCAATGCGCTCTACGACCTCAATCACGGAGGGGTCACTATTTCCTTGTTAGAAAATATCGGTTTTTAGAAACTAAAGTTTTCCAATTGAGGGAAAATTGCTTCATCTCTATCAATCCCAGGTGCAGTCGAATATTCTCTTCATCTGTGAATCGGCTTACCAACACCTGTTAGACACTGAGGGTCAAATGAAAAATGCAAAGTAAAATTGTATTGATGAAATCTCTGCTCTTCAACTCCTCTCCACCCCTTGATGCAATTTACCCATCTAGAACTATTTCCGGGAGAGATCATCTTCTCCTCATTTCCCGAAATTCCATATGAAATATTTTACATGTGTTGGAGGTCAAAGATGTCAAGTTGAAGTTTTGAACACTCTGATCACCATGTCCCCGGTGAGATGCCAAATATAAGGATTCCAAACAAATGTCTTCGGCAGGATTCATGGGTTCCTTTTTTAGTCCCACTAGTCTTTATTGCTTAGCGAGGGCACTTATGTAGTTTTCGTTTCCGAGACAGACATCTTCAAGCTTTGTTTCTGTCTTTAGGAATAGTTACATAATTCTAATTACATCTCACTCTCGTCCTCTGCCATCCACAGTGACCTACTGTCACCTCCAGCTACTTTATCCCTAACGACTCCCGCCTTCTCCTTTATCACTTTTCTGGAAAGGCCTCTGCGTTCCCACGAGGCGTCTATCCTCATTACCTCGCACCCTATGCCCTCCCTTACGCCTCAAGCCTTGCGCCTAGTGAGCCCGCGCCTCACAATTTCTCTATGATTCTCGGGAGCTGCGGGCAGATTATTTCGCTGAATTTCCGCAGGCTTGATTGAATTTTTTGCTGCTGCAAAAGAATCAAGTGAAACATGGCGAAATTTCTTGGCTCCCGCATCCGTTTCCCCGGAATTATAGTATTCTCGTTGATACTGCTATCAAAGCTATTTTTAACTTCTACTTTGAGCATCTCTCCAGGAGTTAAGCGACTATCTGAGCTCGAATTCGAATTCGGGGAATAACTGCTGCTTATTTGTCCACGTACTCTTGATGTTGATGGCGCTAAGCTTGGAGAGGGATAGAAATCTTGATCTTGCTCGCTAGACTTTGGTAAGTTTGCTACGCAGATTGTTTCTAGGCTCTCATCAAAATTTCCTTGAGGATTAAAAGGTACTTCCACAAGAGTATTGTTATGTTCTCCCACATTTCCAACAACCAATTCTTCCCATTCTAGAATTTGGTTGGAAAATATACTCTATAGAGTAGTATGTGGATATGTGTGGAGTAAGGAAGACTTGATATTTTACAGCTATGGGGGAAATACCCATTAGTCTCATGTGCCTGTCAAACCTAGTGATGACCAGGCACCTTTCATCTCCCATGATAAGCCAAGATACGCTGTAGTACGTAAATATCCAAACGTATATGGAACAGTAATTGCGGTTAGCATACTCGGGATATGTGTAGAGAGAGTCGATCTTGTCGGGAACCTGAGATGAGACAGATTATGGTTGAGTCCTAAATTCGAGGCTCAGAATTTCCAGCACATTTCGACTGCTTGAATGATCTTTTCAGCCGATTCACTCAGAACTGCTCTTAGGTTCGAGTGTTTTGGATTTTAGCATAGGCTATTGTCGAAGCTAACTTCCCGTGTTCTGATTGCCTTCTGTTTGCTTGGTATCCAGATTTCTCATATATTTGTTGAATCATAACCCACAAGATGTCCCAAGTGTGCTCGCGAGTTAATTTTCTTAGAGTTGGGGACATTCTGGTCGAGGGCGTACGCTCTACAACCTAAAACATGGACACGTTCGTAGCTTGGTTTGACTCCATGAACAACCTCGAGGAGAGTTTTCCATCCCAGTTGTCGAATTGGTGTTCTATTCGCTATGTATCCTGCTGTAACCGCTCTTTCAGGCCATAAATTAATAGGTAAAGATGCTTCTAATCCCATTGCTCTAGCCTTGGTCATTATCGCCCCTCCGGATCGTTTGGCGAAACCATTCTGCTCAGGAGTATAAGTAGCTAATACCTAACAGTTAATTCCATGACCTCTTATGAGGGTTTTGCATTCTTGAATTAATGAAGTCTCGCCATTGAGGCGAAATATATGAATATTTTGTTTCCATTGAGTTTTTATAACTTGAATAACTGTTTGTAATGACTGTGTGAAGTTTAATTTTGAATGACAAGGAGAGATGAAATTAAAGTGACTATCAGGACAATAAAAATGGCTAGCATATCTATTTCCATTGTAAGCCTCCTCCACTACTATTGCGTCCCAACATATTGTATGAAAAGTTTGATCGCTCCGTGGGATCTCTCACCCTGGGTTTCTAGAGATTATATTTTTAGATTTTGCTGGAGAGCAAGGAATATATTTCGAAGTTTTTGGTACAGGACCAGACTTTTCAATGTTTATACCATGATCAGGCCCATTGATATTTGAAACTACTTCTTAACTCGCGTGTGACATAATTTGATGTAGCATAGCTTTGGTAAGTGTCCGTGTCAGGATTGCCTTCTATATAATCTATATGTGTGGAGATTATTAGAATCTAGTGTTCTATGATTCTGGTCTGGCTTTTTGGCCGAGTGGTTATGCGACTATCTCATGCATGATGTAGGATGGCACCCTCAAGCCTGAATTCCGCCTCTTTAACCATTGTTTCCGTCCTGCTGTCTTCATGCTGCTCTGGCAGTCCGCAATTTCGAATCGTATGCTATTCTAGCCATGGATGTAGTATTTTGAATAAAAGTTTTGTTAAGATCATTATACAAGATATATCCACCATCTTGATTTAAAATACAAGCGAGAGTCGTCCTCACATTCCAGTCTGGTGGGTATTCGACTACTCCAATGAAAACCCCGTTGGTTGAGCAGTTGCATTGATACAATGTTAGTTAGGAACCTCTGGGCCAATCCAACAATGTATAAAATGATATTGCTTTTCCCTAAAGTTGTATCAACTTTAGCCTTAACATTAACGTAAGCCTCAATGGGAATTTCTGAATTTTCTGCTCGGATGACCTCATTGCTGGCTTGCTTTACGATTTCAAATCCCCATTTGGTCGCATCATTACAAATAAGAATATCGGATCCTCCATATAGAATCCAGAAGTCTTTTAGTGTATGAGCAGATTTGGTTGCTGCAAGTGCTGCAAGTACTGCAAAATTTACATGATTGTTTCGAAAGGAATTTTGCAGTTCTTCAGTTTCCTGCTGTAACGGCTGTTAAGCCAATGACTCCTATAGCCTACGCTGGCTAGCGCAGGCAATAATACCAAAGGAATCTTCGGGAAGGATCTCGAAATACACGGAGCTTAGAAGATTCCCAATGAACCTTCTGGAAGCATGCTTGTCAGGCGCAGGTTCACTAGGCGCAAGACTCGAGGCGTAGGAGAAGGCGTAGCGTACGATGTACTGAGGAAGGACGCCTGGTGAGAACGCGAAGGGCTTTCTAGAGAAGTGGTAAATGGGAAAGCGGGGAGTTGTTCTAGGTAAAGTGGCCGGAGGTGACGGTAGGTCACTATGGGTGGCAGAGGACGAGAGTGAGATGTAATTAGAATTATGTAACTATTCCTAAAGACAGAAAACAAAGCGTGGAGATCTTGGTCTCGGAAATGAAAACTACATAACTGTCCTCGCTTGATAAGAAAGCCTAGTGGGACTTAACAAGGAACCCATAAACCCTGCCTAAGGCATTTCTCCAGAATCCTTACAATGCTGAAGGTTCATGAGGATGACAGGAGTATCGAGAATCTTATAGGGAGTTGTTGTTTCCAAACAATTCTGGTCATACAGGGAATCTTATAGAATGGGATTATCTTAGATTGTATATATATTTTTAGTCTAGCTGTAGTAATTCTCTCCCTAGAGAATTATAATTAATATACTGTGCTTAGAAGATTGCCCATACATTTTATACTGAAACTGTGACACCTGCCCACTTTCGATGACGTTTGATGATGACTGTTTCACCGGCTGATAACCAACTCCAGTACCAGTTCCTTTTAGATCACCCTCATACTTCAAAGTTTTTTCAATTAATGTTTTAATCCCGATTGTTCGGGGATCTGATAATGCTCGGTTAATTTCATGGTATGTGGCTTCTTCCCCTATCCATCCTAAAGGTCTCAGATCTAGGTCCAGGTGATAATATTCTTTAAATAAATGAATACTTCCACACACACAAGATTTATGAGCTGGTTTTATTCCATTGTGCGTTTTTGAATTTGATTTCATTGTCCTGATTTGGCGCCCTATGGGCCCATGCAGGTGACTATAAACCTAATCTATTTATTTACATGAGGGGGAAACCATTACGATAAAAACCCCCTCCCCCTATCAACTTTTATATCATCTATAGTCCTTCGTTACCTGTAGGAAGTGCAATGTGCCTTGAGTCCGAGACAGGACTAGCTAAAATTATATTCGACCTCGCCACCCTTTCCCTGCCCTCGCGTGCTGAAAAGAGACGACTGTGGTCTTGAATTTGACCCCGATGGTCCGAATAGTTGCGGTGGGGGGTTGACCAGGACCTGTTTTCGCGGGCGTCCTGGCCCTCTCTTTTGTACCTCCGGCTTTTGGTTGGTCACGAGTGTGAACCCTTGGTCGTCTGTAGGTTTTGCCGTAGTTGATGTTGTAGATGCCGTGGTTAGTTTTTCTCCTCTCCTGTATTCCGCCGTTCTCTCCATGAGTTCATACCGCGCCCTCTGAACGCTGACCGTGTATTCCGCGAAATTCGGACACGCCCTTTTCTGCCACGATTTATGGGCCTTGCCACAGTTGCAGCAAAGCACCGACTTCCTCGGGCATTCCCTAGTCTGGTGAGTACCCGCGCACTCACCACACTTGCTTGCCTTGTTGCAAGAGGCTTGTGTATGCCCCCATTGGCAGCAGTTGAAGCACTGCTTGATTTGTGCTCGGGGTGACCAGAGCTGGGCTGTGTACAGCATCGAATTGTAAACAATGCCGTTTCTTATTACTTCGCGTTGAAGTTCCTCGGTCGGCAAACTCGCGATAATCGACCCTTGAGTATAGCCGTTTCGTCCCATCCATTGATGCTCCTTTCCGTCGTAGAGCCACCTTACCCTGTCAATCTTTAGTTCGGGGATCCGAACTTTTGTTTCAGCCATTATTTTGTTTATCAATGTGCCATTGTCTGAATTTTTTCCGCCTCGAATGTATGTCCCCAAGGGGATCCCCAAAATCTCAACAGGATAATCCTGCTTTAGGACGCAGAACTCCTTTGGCTGCGCCATACTCAAAGCCGCGTCTCGCTGGGAGACCGACTGCACATACACCTCCGTGTCATTGCTCCGCAGCTTCCTAACTGCGTATGCCCCCTCGATATGTAGTTTTGCCTTGTCGAGCAGCTCTTCCGGCTGCATGTTGTTTGCTCCTTGAATTCTTATCCTGACTGCCGCTCGAGTCGCTGGCGGTGCAACAATGGAAGCGTATGTGGGTCGCCCTCCCATTCCTAGTATTGCTGGAGCAGCCGTCTTGCGCGACGGATCCTCGAGATTCTTCGTAACTGCCTTCTCTAAGGCCAGCATTCGTTCTTCCATTCGTGAAGCCTTCAGCTTCGATTTTAACGTCGTTGCGTGGGCTTTGAAGGCATCGAGAGCCTCCCCTATTTCGACCATCGGTGGCGCAGATTTGTCAGTGCCTGCTATCACCAGTCTGTCTCTGACCTTGTTTAAGTGAAGCCCTATTGTCATTAAGTTATCCATGTTGACGCCTGTAGAGGTTGCGAGAGACTCTACAGCCGTAATTGCGGCGGTTCCGCTGTCCGTTGGTGGTGGTGGTGGTGCCGTGAAAATTTTTTCAGCCGCGTAAACCACCTTTCTGGCTCTCCAACTCGCCATGCCGAAGCGCAGCGAAAAAAAATCGGGGAATCAGATAAGAAGGACTGATTAAGATGGTAGCAATTATTAAAACGATGAACGAACGTTCGTGGAACGTGGTGCCGCTTTTGACCAAATGATGATGTTTTTTCCATTGTGCGTTGTTGCAAACGAAGCAGGTATTGATATCTGACAGGAGGCCTGATGCCTGTTATAATAATGCCTTAATTCCTCAATAGCATTTTCTAGCTTAATTGGCTCGATTGAGTTATCGATGGAGCGTAGCCTAACATTTTCGTCTACCCTTAATTCAAGATAAGTCGCATATGATTGATCAATTTCTTCAAATGCTAGTGCGAAGTCATATTAAGGGCTCTCTTCGAATACATCTAATAAGTTAATTGTTATGGCAAGCCCATATACCCTTTCCCATTCATACAAAAATCTGTCAGTGGATTGATTTTTATTATACCTTGTAAGTGCGTTATTAGAGTTTAATATCTCGAATTTTACCGAGTGATCAGTCGGAGCCAACACTTTTTGAAGCGCTCTGAGAAGGCCCCACGTCGAGTGCACATTACGAGTCCAAAGCTCATTGTCAAAGTTAATACTACCCATAATGTATCTATCAATGTCTTGGATAGACTTAACGATATGATTCCTACTTTTAACTGTCATGAAATGACGGTGCTCTAGATATTGAAGTTTTGTGAATTCTCCTACATCGAGGCCTAAGATTGTTTGTGCAGTTGACTTGAAGTCTCTTGGCTGAAGTTCCAGTGACAATTCAGGAAGATTGGCCTGAACATTCTTACTTGGGTCAATTTTTTGCCAAACTCCGGATCCAGAACCCCTTGTTGCTTTTGCTTAGATGATGTTTATCCATGACAACTAAGTAGACCAATCAACCAAATTTATCTTTTTGGATAATGCTTCCACATTCTTTTGCGCGTTATACATTGTGAAGTTATGTGACAAAAATAATGAAGGTGATAAAGTATCTTGATGCTGGTATAAATGCGAATGGTGTTGATAACTGTCACAGAATTGGGACTTCGATGTTTTCTCAGAGTGTAAGGATTCCCCTTCCAACCTTAACTTTAGTTTGTTATTTTACCCTTCTACACATGTTGCTGCGACAATAGTTTAGTTCTTGGCACTCGGTATATGTATGATGGCTCGTCTGTAGAAGCAGAATTTCTCCACGCTTAGTTTTCTGTCACAACCACCACCTTCGGATCATCTCTTGTACCTTTAGTTACCATTAGTACCCAGTTGAACCTCTAGACCCTTTAGTCATTTATATTATCTATCTTTCAAACCTTTAGTTCCTCCAAATTATCTCTAGTAAACCTTCAGTTATCTCTCACAATCCATCCGACCTCTTCTCGCCCTCCAATTCCGCTTCAGTTCAAACTCCCACGCTCCAATATGACACAGAGAGAAGGGAAAGAAAGATGATTGATTGCTCTATCCTCCATGATCTTACTCCTGTTAAAGTGCAAGTTCGCTCGTCTTCTTTCAGTAAGCTTGCATGGTCCAGACCACGTAATTTTCCCATCCCGTCTTACAAACATTGTTTGTTATCTAATCTTAAACACAAGATAAAAAAATGTTGAGCGCTAATACTGCAAACAGTAAAATGCAGGCACAATCAATTATAGTATAAAATTCCAGATGATAACCTAAATGCAAACATATAAAGAATGACTGCAGGGGGATAATAATAGATCTAATGTGTAAAGCTCGGTTGATTGCGTGTGCTTCTTTATCAGCCTTATTCATCCTCATATGCGGATCTCGATTAGTTCGACATTACGTGACAGTGATAGCTGAGGTTCCCATTCCAGCTTTGTTGATTACCATTTTCTTAATTGTGACTGGTGATGATTTGTATTTGTGGTGATCTTTACCCAACCAAAGGAATAAGCGCTTGTCTCCCTTTGGGGTAGTCTGTCCTATTTTTTTGCATCAGATTTTAATTGCGTATGCAGCTATCTAGCTATGACACATTATCGGAGAATATGTCCAGAAAATATAACTCAATTTATAAGAAGAGCACTCATGCGTCGGATTTCATTTGCGAGTACCACTGCGAAGTTATGGCGGCTTTTTCTTCACCCCAAGCCAACCCTCATCCGTGAATACCCACCCAGGGGAACGTCTCAAAAACCTTGAGTTATCCAGACATGCCTTCATCATCCACTGAATTTCCTCCGCGCGAAATGTGATCAGGGCGCCTTCTTCCCAAGTGGAGTAGGTGCCCAGGCTACTCAAACTATACCGGAGAACACCACCAGGAGGCGGACTACGGCACCTTCCATCGTTTGCGTTTTTTTATAGTGTCCGCTGCAATCTCGCAAGCGAAGTCTTGGCGCGCACAAAGCTCAATTCGTAAAACTCTGCCAAAATTCAAAGTCACACGCCCGTCGAGATTTTATCCATCTTCAGCATCATCTTGTAAACTTGTCCCAATCCCTCTCACGTCCATCTCAAGGAACTATCTTCCAGATTTGTGCCACGCTTTGCTTCGTCGAGTATAAATATCGGCGTGAGCGTGTATTTGGCGACCAGCTGAGGCCAGAGAATAGTCGACAAGAGGTGTAGTCATTGAAACGAGGATGTACTAAGTCGTATATGCAGACTTGATGAGGCTTAGATAGGAGACCATCTCGTTGGAAGCGAATATTTGACATGGCAAAATATTTTGAATCATCGCCTCGTGGGCCAACTTCTTTGGTATTACGAAATTTGACTGAACTTGGCTCTGGGAAAATATTTCACTGCCAGGTTCGTAGAGGACACCATGTACAGGTGTTCAGTCTTGCCCTCCTCTGTGGTGCTCAAAGACCTAACCTCCTGCGGTGATAGTACGCATGGAGCCATGAGGGCGTAATTCAAGATCTCGCATTATAAAAGAAAAACATAACCCATCTTACTACCCTCTTTCTATCTCGACCACCACGCGCCCGAGCCCTATTTATTTTAGATTTCATTTTGAATGCCATAACCAACAGCTCCTATCTCACAGAATGCCTGGAATTTTCACTGTCGGAATATTCGGGTGGTATTTATATCATACCCTTTCTGTAGCAGTAATAAAAATTGGTGGTTAACATCTTGATTCTTTTCGAACTAAAGGAAACGCGTATGCACAGCAGATATCCCTCTCCCTTAACACTATTCCTAAACAGGTAGCTTATTACTCATCAACATAATTAGTCATCATGTCATTAAACAGTCACCCTTTCATTGCCTCAACCTTTCACCGCAAATATCCCAGTGCACTGGAAGCACTACTTGACCAGCTGACGTTCAATTGATCCGAGCTTGATTTCAAAAGCCGGCGCCCTGTGCCCTCTGCTTTTAAGCCGCCATGACGCCAGTGCTTTTCTGCACTGAACTAGGTGACTGATTGATCTTTCACCACCGTATTCGCAGTCAAGTGCGGCTGTTGTGTTGTTGAAGCGGTGATGATATGCCACAATATATTGTGATTACAAGGAGAGGAATTGCAAAAAAACTGTAACTTTATAAATATGTGCTTGACACTATTATGAAGTGGACGAAGATATGTGTTCGCTTTATTAGACTTGTTTCCCGATGATCCCTATCTTCATAGAGGAGAATACTCCTATTCATATCTATAGCTCATCTGACTATTTGCTAGTATAATATTACTTCATTTGTTATACTAGCCAACATTCTTGTTCTTATCATCCACATGCAATTTTCTTTGATATTACTATACCAACCAAATCTTGTATAGATCTCTATATCATCTAATACAGCTTTTCTAACTGGCTGAGTGATTTTACATTCTAAAAACCCTTCACATAGTATTGGGAGTTCTGATTTGTCCGAGGCAAAATCAATACTGTGCTCATCTGCCAACTGGACGAGTTTTTCGGCTTCTCACTAGGCAATTGCTACAGTCTCGGCAGCAGTGCGTCCTATTCCGGTGATGACAGCATCGTCGGCATATCCTAATATTTTTCCCTTTCCGTCCTGAAATAAATAGCTATATAAAGGAGTAAGAGAATTGATGAAAGCAGTGAGCCCTGAGGGACTCCGCACTCGGCTACTTTGTCGTTTGTTATTCCGTGTTGGTGACGGACACAAATTCTCTGTCGGATCAAAAAAGACTAAATAAATCAGCTTAAGCTTTTCGGCCTCCCCTGGTCCCACATTCTATGCAATGGGCGTTTGTAAAGTACTGCATTTGAAGCCCCTTGCACGTCCATAGTAACCGTAGCTGTATATGTTATGGTTCTCATTGTCGCTTCGGCGTCATGAACAACATACGAGACCAGATACATAGAAGAAGGGTCAGTGAAGCCATCAAATAGTTGTTTGAAAGCGACTGGTGGAGAAAAATTTTTGTTCTAAATAATATTAATTACAATTTACGAGAGGTATGAAAGCTTAACACCTGTTGGTGGTGTCCCTTACGAATCACCAGCTCTCACTGTAGAGTCTGCGGAGCCGAGTTTGAGTAAAGCCCTCACCATCACTTTGATGAGGATTCACAATCGCTTTCACGGTCTGTATCATCCTCATCACTCAAAATAAACCCTTACCAGCATTACGATGAAGCTAACCACGATCAGATCAGATGGTAGGGTCAGAGCTCGTTTCATCACCAAATCTTGATGATGGAGGAAAAGCCATTCTATGAGTTTCCGGAGCGTACCCAGCACCCGATAGAGCGATGATTCTTTGGATCAAGTTGGACTCTGAAGTTACAAAAAATGGGTATAAAGATACATATGCGCACCTCGTGCAGTCCCGGTGCCAAAGCCTCACCTGGCTGGGGCTGCAGGTTTATTGTAACTTATTCCGGCACAAACGTTTTTCATTATTACCGGATATTCCATAGAAAAGGATGCTGAATGCTACGGGCAAAAAAAGATCCAAACGTTTTTACATTATCGGCATTATTTCATATATTTCTTTTTACCACAAAATGGGGCAAGGAGCACATTTCAAGTTGTGGCATGAATCAGAGAGGAACTCGACGCACAGAAGAGTCTCAGATACAGAATAGTACCATAAAACTGAAGCAAACATACCCACAACCTGCCGGAATAGACGGTTATCACATAATTAATTCACCTGCGGGTGATATCCTATTGACCATTGGTGAAAATAAGCACAAAAGCCATTGATACAAAAACTATGACCAGACTGAGGCTTGAACTCAGGACCTTGTCCGTGTTAAGGACATGTGATAAACCAACTACACCATCCGGCCGTGGAATTTTGGAAGCAAAAACTTGCTATAGTCTGTTTAATTATCATGCAACTGGGACACACTATATTCATAAAAGTGCTTGAGCACAAGCGGGGCAGGACTGCACAAAGCGTATTCATCACGGACAAATTTATTTTCCATACCTGTTGAAATGACCAGGAAGTTGTTTCACGATCAATTGTATTTTTTTGCATCAGATTTTAATTGCGTCTACAGCTATCTAGCTATGCAACAATATCAATGAAAAGTACAGAATAGATGACTCAATGTAAAGGGAGAGCAATCATGCCTCAGATTTCATTTTGAACAACCACTGTAAAGTTATGGTAGCTTTTTCTTCACCCCAAGTCAACCCTCATCCGTGAATACCCACCCAGGGGAACATCTCAAAAACCCTGGGTTATCCAGACATGCTTCCATCATCCATTTAATTTTCTCCGCGCGAAATGTGGTCTTCGGTGTCTCCTTCCCAAGTGGAGTAAGTGCCCAGGCTACTCAAACTATACCGGAGAACACCACCAGGAGGCGGACCACGACACCTTCCATCGTTTACGTGTTTTTATAGTGTCATCTGCACTCTCGTAATACAAGTCCTGGCGCACGCACATGACTCAATTCCTACAACTCATTCTCAAAGTTGCAAATTTCACGCCCGTCAAGATTGTACCCAATCTCTGCATCATCTTGCTAACTTGTCCTAATTCCTCTCATGTCCATCCCAAAAACTGCCCCCCAGATTTGTGCGTCACGCTTAACTTCCTCCGTCGGGTATAAATATCGGCGTGGGCATGTATTTGATAGTCAACTTAGTCCAGAGATAGTTGGTGAGAGGTGTGATCATTTAAACGAGGATGTACTAAGTCGTACTTGTAAACTTGACGAGACTAAGGTAGGAGTCGATCTCGTTGGGATCGAATATTTGACATGGCAAAATATTTTGAATCATCGCCTCGTGGGCCAACTTCTTTGGTATTGCGAAATTTGACTGAACTTGGCTCTGGGAGAATATCTTACTCCCAGGTTCGTAGAGGACACCATGTACAGGTTTCAGTCATGCCCTCCAGTCTATGCTTTGAGATAGCTTGTTGGAGCTGGCCTTCTTGGAACTTGTACATTTGGCAGAGTCGATAGCTTTGCTGCTATGCGGGCTGCTTTCACCCAAGGCGAGCTAGTGTCTTGAGATTTTTGGGGTAGGGTGTGGCTATGATCCTCAACGGCTGTATTGTTCCTAGGCGCGACTGGTTTGAGAGTGCTTGCAATGGTGGGAAATTCTTGTAAGATTTTGCGTATCTGCCTTATCTACTGTACAGGCAGTAACGCCAGGCGTGATCTTTTCAATCGGCGTCGCAACGGCTGCTGCAGATTGCTTCTCTCTTATGCTCTTAGTCTACGAGTCGATTATTTCAATAAGTTTCTGGACTATTACCAATATTTCTTTTCATTCTTGTTCTGCTTTTTGCACTGCATTTAAGATGTCTAGCAAGCTAGGGTGAAATTACTCTCTTGTATTGGAAGGCGTAGATGTTGACGATGCAACAGCTGAGGCCTTTGCACCGGTTGGTGGTTCTTGTGCGATTGATAATGAGTAATATGTTGTGGGGTGGGTCAAGAGAAAACATTTAAAAGCCTGGAGAATGATAATGATGATAATGATATTTTTATCGTGACCGGGTACTATCCCAGCACCCAGAGGGCATGGCACGGGTAGTCCAGATCTATAAGACTCTTCGCTACCTACATCATCATTTCATAGAAACCTAGAAACACAAAACTAAAACAGATAAAGACACCATTTCTAATGTGTTAGCGCCCTGCGCTACACCTTAATTCTCGTACCACACCGAACGGTCCCAAGAAGCAATACAGTTGACTTTGACATCCCCCGCTCACGATTCAATCTTGCTGTAACACTTTGTCACAGTTAAAAAACGCCAGAATTTCTGCCATCCTTCTTGTCCTATCATCTCCCTGATCGTAGGACGTGGTTCCTTCGTTTCCGTCCTCCATTTCTGGATGGTCGGGCGACACTCTGCAAAATGCCATGGTCGCTTTTCTCGGCCACAATTGCAGAGCATTTCTTCATTCTGGTGTTGGAACCGTCTATGATAGCTGGCAAAGTCACCATGCCCGGTCCTTGCTGCGATGAGGCGGTGGTATGCCCATCGAGGTAGTGCTAGTTCTGGAGGGCGTTTTCTCCGCATAAGTAGGTCCAGATCTTCATACCTACTGGATCTGTTCTTAAGCCACCATTCTTCCGCAAGTTTTTGTACCCGGATGTTAACTTGGCGTTTGAGAGCTGCAAAAGTCAGAACTTCGTGAGTTTCCTCCCAGATGCGCTCTGGTTCCGGCATCTTCCCATCACGATTATTTGACGCGAGGCATTTCTTTGCAATCGAATCGGCCTTTTCGTTTCCTGGAATGCCGCTATGTCCCGGAATCCAGTGGACCTCTATCATTGGTCGAGTCTTGCGTAGTTCCAAGAAATTTATTACCTCTACTTGCGAGGTATTTGTTCTGCCGTCTTGAAGGGCTCTAGCCGCCTCTTGATTGTCAAGTAGTACCTTAATATCTGTGCTACCTCCAATTTCTAACGCTGCCTCTAAGCCTCGTACTGCTCCGATGATTTCCGCATCAAAGACCTCAGCTCCGGGAAGGGGTTTTCCACCACTCGCTATAAGTTCGCCGCCCCTATATATGGCGTAGCCATAGGCTGAGTATGCTGGGACGATCGATGACCCATCTGAGTAAACACAGAGTGTTCCTGGGGAAGATTCCTGAGCCAAACCTTGATCTGCTTCGCCTTTTTCTCCTTGTCGCATTTGGGCCTGGTAGTAGCCATCGCGATCTTTGGTTGGTAAAGCTGCCCAGGCCCTTCTGATGCCGGCAGGCTGAGGTTCCCATTCTGAAGGCGTGTTAAGTATCGATGTGGAAACTTAAAGGCACGTTCTTTCTGCCCTTCTCGCAGTTTGAGTCGCTTGATTGCCTCCTTAGGTGTCTCGACTGCCCTTGACAATAGCGGATGATAATTGTCAAGTCGGCGAATTCTTGCCGCACTTCGGAGCTGTCGCTGCTGAAGCATTACTTCTGCAGGTAAGATCCCTGACTCCCGGTGAAGAACTATGTTTGGTGTAGTTCGCCATACTGGTAGTGCAGCTCGGATTGCGGTCAAAATAGTCCTGTCTAGTAACTTGAGGTGTAAAAGCCTGGAGAAGTTTCACCTAATGTCAATATACAGACAGGTTTATAGCCGCCTGCATGGGCCCATAGGGCGCCAAATCGGGTTAAATGAATTCATATTCAGGTTGGTCAGGAATAAAAAGAACCAAACATCAAACAGCTATATACACTGCTGGCAAACACGATTTCTTCAACTTCTTGTTGTGCTGGTGTAATTGCTCAGCAAGCTCTGCATATCTAGTGTGGACAAAGAGTATGGCCTCCGAACTGAAGTCGTAAACAAGTATGAGCATATCTACTATCGACGACTTCTCGTCAATGTCAGATCTATATTTCTCACGCAAGTCCTTCAACTTACTCAAGCCGCAAAACAACTTGCTTCCATGACTCGACATGTAGCTGCACCAATTACAAACGAGAACTTGGCTCGTCAAAAATCAGCTATCTCCCAATTTAAAATTACGATCTTACGCATATCTACAAGGAGGAAATTAAATGATAATATACAAAGCTCGGGTCTTGGTCTTTGGACCTATTGCTCTTATGGGCTTCACATCTTGAGCGGAGACAGGTAACTAGGACGTGGGAAAAGTGAGAGAAGAGATCACAAATGGGCATGCTGAGATACACATTTTTCTAAGGGTTTCGACTTTGGGGTGCTTTTGGGCGTCGAGCTTAGGATTCGGATACTGCTACCGACACTGAAAAAGCAGGCCACGATAGAGGGTGTTGTGGTCCGCCTCCTGATTGTCATTTCCACCTGCTAGAGTCTCTGTAGCCTGGACGCCTACCTTATTCGAGAAAGGGAGGACTGTGAATCCATAACCCCTGCGGTGGCTATATGCAAGATGTCAAAGGCATTTTACGGTAGCCAAAGGTTTTTCCTGTTCTACCTTTGGTGGATATTCACGGTATAGGGAAGGATAGGAGCCTAGCACAAAGGTCTCGAGTGGTATCAGCGAATACACCTACTACACGAGCGGTCCAAATTTTAAACTAAGCTATCGTCATATAATTTCGTCGAGGAAGGACTAATCTTCTCCATCTCATGCTCTACAATTTCTGGGCTTGCACCCGTCACGAATAAAATTCCATCCATCCATCAAGCTAACTTCACTTCTTCGAAACTTTGACAAATCATATTATCAGTATCCCTAATGAGGTTACCTGCAATTCTTGGCTGGTAGTTGATACGATATAAAATACTCTTTTGTCGAAGCACCAGTCTTGCGCGCGCTAAATTTACTTATATTAATTTATTTTATTGTCCTGTCTGAGTTTATCACTATGTAGGACATGCAGGTCCTCTCTGCCTACAGGCCAAGGATACCTATGCCAGTAGTATATCCCCTCCTATGCCTCCAAACAGCTCCCCTCAAACAGCACCACCCCTCACAAGCCCTCATTTGATTATACACTTAGAGAAGCCTATTGCCCTTCATTATCTCCCCTCTCCAGCCAACGAAACGATGGCCATTTGCGGGTGTATGGCAGCCGGGAAAAATCGCAAAAACCACTGGGTGCGGAGCTCTCCTAATACCGACATTAGGACTAAATCCGAAGACATAGTGACCCTTCTGAAGCGTTCGAAGAGGCCGGCCAGCTGCGCGCTGCAGACTTGTGGGTACCTCGAGAAATTCACCCTCTGCCTTTCTAGCCTCCTTCCACCTCCTTCCCGAAGGTCGTGCTGAAATATCAGAAAAGTCTTGACAGAGCATGATTGATGTATGTTAGCTTAGCCCAACTTCTTTTGTTCCGTCAAGGGCGCTGGGGAGCGCCGTTGACTCATCGACAAAAAAAGCCCTCCTGGCTAATTAGCCGAAATCTCGGTCTTGGCGCCCACAAACGTTCCAAAGTTGAAAACCCCTCGAAAATGTCAGTCCCAGTATCGTCTTCAGAGACCTATTCCCCCTCTCGCACCACATCTCAGCCGCCTATCCTTCCTCAAGACCAAGAACCCCATTATAGCAATAGTCCCCCATAAACTATGACCCGAGCTTTGTATGTTATGACTTAGTTTCCTCCTTGCGGGTATATGTAGTGTCATAAATTTGCCGTGAGTGATGGCCAATAATGAATGAGGCAAGCTCCTGTTGGCAATTGGAGCAACTTCTTCACTGGTCGTTGAGGCGAGATGATGCGTGGTTAGAAAGAGGTTGAGGACCCAGATGAGAATGGTAAGGTATTGTCGAGAAGTCGTCAAATAGAGATATGCTTGAGAATTTACTTTTATTGATTGAGAGTTAATTTGCAAATTTTCAGCATATGTCTTTTCTTTTTCTTTTACGCGCGCGCTCTGATTAGGCTTACAAAATCATGTTCGTTCATTTTATTTATGCGCGCGCTTCATATTAGGGATTCTTGAGGTGGTAATTTTCAGGAGATTGACGTCCGAAATTGTTTCTTACTTAATTATCTCAACTCAATTAAGACTGATAGACCAAGCAGAAATGATATGATAGATGATAAATGGTTCGCATGTATATAAGCTAGTGAGGGGAGATCGGAATAGGACAAAAAATTGAATCCACTTCAAACATTTCTCAAAGTATTTCTGTGCCGTTCAATATCTTTAGAGCTGTCTCCAGTTTCATTCTAGACGATCAAAATTGCTAGTATCTTTTTCTAGTTTAGACAAAGAGCTGTTTGATGGGACTATATGCACCAAACTGCACTGAATCTGAGCTGTCGAATGAGCCGTTGTCCCTGTATCCTTTCATGTCATCTTTTAGGTTTCAAAATTATCTTTGGGTGATTCAAACTTCAATCGTGAGGGTGACCAGAAGGCATATTGACGTATACTTTGAACTCCAACAAAACTTACATATTTAGCAATTATTATTGGACGGTTTGTCTTCGATTCAATATTCATACGCCGCGCAAAAAAAACCCATGCACATGGTCGTCATCCCCGTTGGAGGAGAGCAAGGCTGGACGACTTTTCGCACCGTCCCCCACGAACCTGGAGGCGAAATATGTTCCCTGAACCAAGCTCAGTCAAATTTTGGAATACAGAACAAGTTGGCCCACGAGGCAATGATCAAAAATGCTTCGCCATGTCAAATTTTCGCTCACAACGGGTTCGACTCCTACTTAAGTCTCATCAAGTTTACAAGTACGACCTAGTACATCCTCATTTCAATGATAACACCCCTCATGGATGATTCTCTGGCTTCAGCTGGCCGCAATATACATGCCCACGCCGATATTTATACCCGACGGAGGAAGCAAAGCGTGGCGCACAAATCTGGGAGGCAGTTCTTTGAGATGGATGTGAGAGGGATTTGGACAAGTTTACAAGATGATGCAGAAAATGGAAACAATCTCGACAAGCGTGAAGTCTTTTGTTTTGGCTAGGAGTTTTTCAAATTGAGCATTGTGCGTGCCATGACTTCGGTTGCGAGAGTGCAGTTGACACCTTAAACACAAGCCAACAATGGAAGGTGCTGTACTCTTTTTTTTTTTTTAAATCATTTAATGTGTATTCAGCTATTAAGCCGTGACACATGACCGGCACTGTAAATACATGTTAGATGACTCTTTTGACGTTGGAGACACTCATACTCTGCATTTCATTTGCAAATGCCACTTTGAGGTATGTTCGCTTACACAAACAGTCGACCCTCCTCCGTAAGTTCCCACCAAAGGGAAACTTAAAACCTTTGATTATCCAAGCGTGCCAGCACCGCGAGAAATGTAGTTAAGTTTTGCCGGATTCGAAGCAGCGGTCTCTTGTCTCGGGTGGGATATGTGTCCTAGCTATCCAGACCTTACTTGAGAAACCGGCCAAGATGATGTACCACCGCACCATCCAACCATGGCGGTGTTTATAATGTCGCCCGCACTCTGTGCTGTACTCTGCTTCCTGGTGTTATTCTCCAGTATACTTTGATTAGCCTTGGCACCTACTTCACCTTTGGGAAGGAGACACCTCAGACTATATTTCGCGGGGAGAAATTCAGTTGATGATAGAGGCATGTCTAGATAACTCAGGGTTTTTGAGACGTTTCCCTGGGTAGGTATTCACGGATGAGGGTTCACTTGGAGCGAGAAAAAGCCGCCACAACTTCGCAATGGCACTTGTAAATGATATCTGAGGCATGAGAGCTCGTCTTCTAAACTGAGTCATATGTTATGTCCTTTTTTCTGATACTATGTCTCAGCTGGCTAGTGGCATACGCCATTCAAAACTGTTCAAAATAAATTCCCCGATGGCTTCAGCTACCCCTACCCAGTCAACGCCAGGACAGATTTGGGGTTTTCACAAAGCAACAGCTAAATCCACTAACGTGAACCTGGATAGGGGAGGCCGTGCTGATGTCTTGTCTTTTTGTTTGTCGAAGCTGACTGACGAGGTCTCGACCCGTATCCATGCCCCGATCGGCATATTGACCACAAGTTACAAATCCAACGCCCTTGCGTTTATTTCCACCAAAACACATACCCAAAATTTAGTCCAGAATTAACACCCAACTCTTAGCAAGGGTAGGCGTACCCATACTTCATAAAGAGTTTCTTACCTTTATCTTGACCTCTAAAAGTTGGTCCCGTCTGTTACTGACATGCTCAAAGGAATTGCCGATGACTATTTGACGAATTCTCAGTTGTTCTTCAAGGTAATATACCTGATGCAATGTACGTGACTGCTAACAGATGTGATGCAAAATACAATGAGAAGACCGGGATCAGTTTCTTCTCAAAGACGAACATTGGGAGGTGGTTGGGTTGGGATGACAGGGGCCAAGCGCGTACCAAGGGCTCGGGCGCGTGGTCGCAAAATCTGAGGGGGATGCAGCGCTTTAATGCGGTGTGAAGGTCAGTCTCGTCATAGTTCGGCCAATGTAATAAACTCTAGCTACTCTAAGCATTAGGATGTGTAGGAGGAAGTTCTGGAACCTTCAGGAGGACCTAATCGAGTCATGGCACAGAAGACATTGGCTCCCCAGCACCTTGGAATCTGAAGTATACTATTCTCCAGGCTGAATCTACAGGGCGAGGCAAGAGTAAAATTAGGATGGGAGATCATTCCACCGCCCCGTCCACTGTTGATTTTATTTTGATGTTTGCGTCCAGCTTGAGCCAGATGGTATATCCCACGCTCTACTTAATCCCGTTGCACCAAGCAGCGCTAACATACAAACGAATACCTTCTATCCCCGGACCGATATAGTTATAGGCTGAGAGAGAAATTTATAACTGTAGCTAACCCGGGGACCTATCTCCTCTATATCCTCATATAGTACGAATTGAATCTCTGGAGACTACCAAGTAAAAAATGGTTTTTTTTAATTGATGTTCAATGTCAGGGAGTGCAGTTTTTTGTAGGCACAGAAATTCTTCAAAATCGGATAATACGCTTAACTCATTATCAAACAAAGTAGTACAATTTGTTGCGTCTTGAGTCTATCGGATGATGGGATTGGGGCTTGGAGGTCTTTGGCGGAAGGGGCGCGCTGAATCCCAGAATGGCAATAATTTAACTGATACGGAGGTTCTCCCTTCCCACATAAACAAGCGAGTGCGGAATCTTGTTGCATGAAACGCTGGCGGTATCCCGCGAGGTCTCATTGCTCCGATTCGTCGTTGGGTGTGACCTTTTCAGACTTGCGACCTATGTCAGGTGTTGCCGTTTCTACACCAGCTGGAATGTAGGCCAATCAACACTTGGCCTTGTGTGGCTAGCGCCATCATCACAAGAAGCATTATGTGGTCCGCAATTTCTGTTCACACGCACTCACACTATTTCCAAGCCGAAGTTGACTCAATCACTAGTCGCTCTCCGCCCTAATCTTTTTCACTCACCTGCCCTCAGGCCGCACGTAAACTTCAAGATCAGATTCCATTAAATTGCGAATCAGGCCTTTGGAAAGGTACGCTGCTGAATTTTCATACATCCAACGAGCATCGGACATAGATCCGAAATTCATCTTAGCCTACATATTAACTTTTGCTTTCTAGCCATAATCATCTAAGGAGCAGACTTAGATTAACTCAACTGTTATCAAGAAAAGTCAGTACAACGCAGTGATGTCTTCCCCTCACGATATTCGCGACAATGGCGACGAGTACGCCAATGGCCTATCAAACCACAATAACTCAGAGGAGCGACTTGGGCCCGACGGTGATGTACTTCCAAAGACAGATGAGGAATATGCCGAATCCCAAATGACTCTACGTGCAATTGTCTCCTCCAAAGAAGCAGGTATCATCATAGGTAAAGGTGGTAAAAATGTTGCAGATCTCCGTGATGAGACTGGCGTGAAAGCTGGGGTTAGTAAAGTGGTTCAAGGTGTGCACGATCGCGTGCTGTCAATTACTGGAGGTTGTGAAGCCGTGTCCAGGGCATATGCCACTGTTGCGCGGTCACTACTTGAAAGCGCAACTTTAATAAATATGCCAAATCTGGTGTCTAGCTCTGGATCTCACCGTGAGGTCCCACCCAACACTCATTAACTACAACTAACTTTATCTTAAGCTATGAAACTGTTAATATCTCACAATCATATGGGCACCATTATAGGCCGTCAGGGTATGAAGATTAAATATATACAAGACGCATCAGGAGTTCGTATGGTTGCTCAAAAGGAAATGCTTCCTCAATCTACAGAACGGATAGTTGAAGTTCAAGGAAGTCCTGAAGGTATTCAAAAGGCTGTTTGGGAAATCTGCAAGTGCTTGATCGATGATTGGCAGCGAGGCGCTGGAACTGTGCTTTATAACCCTATTGTTCGCACTCAACCCGGCGCAAATGTCTCTCACAGCCCGATAAATGGCCGTACTGAATACAACTCTCGCGTCACGCGTACTGGAAATGGTGCTGATTTCAGCGATGGTGCGCCCCACTCCTATAATCGTCGCACAGAACCCAGTAATGGCGGGCAGCGCGGTCCACCTACGCATGACGAAAATGGAGAAGAGTTACAAACTCAAAATATTAGTATTCCTTCTGATATGGTTGGATGTATCATTGGTAGAGCCGGCAGCAAAATCAGTGAGATACGGAAGATTTCTGGAGCAAGAATCAGTATTGCAAAGGCGCCCCATGATGATACTGGAGAGCGCATGTTCACAATCATGGGAAGTGCCAAAGCCAACGAGACCGCTCTGTATCTACTATATGAAAATCTCGAGGCCGAAAAGATGCGTCGAAGTCAGGATAGTAGTCAGGAGTAGAGGCGACGTCACTGCACCATACGAAAACTCCTTGCTAATGACAAGTCTACTAAATTCTTCAGGTCTGTCTTGTTGCGAGATTTAAATCGCAGATACACAAAGTAAGCTCGTTTATTCAAGTGAACGGGCGTCTACCTTATTCGAAGGAGCGTTGCACACTACACTATCTTATGTTCCTCTATTTACGGGCTTCGCAAATTGTTGGTTATCAGCGGGCACTGATGATCTACGTTAGCTCATGCTTCATTACCTCTTAACCCAGAGTGCTCAAAATTAGCGATTCTCTACCCCGGGACACCGACATCCTGTCTCATTCTATTTGTAAACTCGAACTCCATCCTAGAATGCACGAGAACCGTCATAATCTCGTCTGACATGCAACTACTACAACTAAACCGAGTCACACATCAACCCTATCTACCACCAATTGCTTATTTCGTCTCTTACTCTCCCAAACAATCACAGAATTCTAAATGTTCTCATATCGCTACGCCTGCTCAAACCTGCATCTTTCAAAAACCGTCTATAAAGACATAAGGTCCATCGGCCGCCATGTATTCCATGTTAAAAGTCTGATATTTGCAGAATCTTAGATAATTTAGTCGCAAGAACCTGGCCGAACAGAAAATAAATTTTTTCATGAACATGCACTGCCATTATCAAGGCAGCAATCCTAATTTTTCAAACATAGACCGTTATTTTCTCAGATGTTGACGCATTTCAATTATTATGTCTCTATTCCCACGAGGTGCTTGTTAAATGGCGAATGATTAATGAAATTTCTCCAGATGGTATTGTAGTAGCTGGGCAGCTGACGCGTAAATTTTCTGCCTTCCATCAATGTATTTATCTAGCCAAATTATTGAAAATGAGTTGACAGTCTAGATCTCAGTCCACATTCTAACAATTCACCTTACACTCCACAACCCGAGCTTTCCATTTGGTCAGTGTCTCCCCTCTTCTCAATGTCAATTCAGAGACACCTGTGTCATCAAAACTCCTAGCATTTTTTTCTCCTGTGGTTGTTCGTATTTTGCATAGAAATTTGGAATCTACTCTATCTAAGATAAATATGATCAGGGATATATCTGCACTTGGTATCGTGTGCGTAGTCGAATGTGAAGCTAACAATGATTGGCAAAGAGTTAATGTTCATTCTGCATATTGCACCCTTTAATCTCTGTCTCGGGCCGGAAAGTGGTGATATTGCGCCTGTATGGCGTGGGGGACGAGAATGGATACCATATGCGATCATTTGATAAAGTCTCATCTAGCTTACACTGACTATTGCTGTGGCAACCAAGAACATGAAATTCCATACCACAAATTAAAATACCACGTAGCGAGTCCCGAGCGCTATTTATTACCCCGCCAGGGATTAGGTCTTTTCATGTTCAAATTAAGGGTCCGGATTTTAGGGCTCCATCATCAGAATCAGTGATCCCTGTAAATGTCTCCAACAGCCGTTGATAGAACGCGTGTCCTATTCCAAACTCTACACATTTCTGACGGGTGGCGAGTGGCGACCTCAAATTCCAACTTTCATAAATACCACGCATCTTCTCCATGATTCTCCAATTACCCGGCCGTCTATCGTTGCACCACCAAGACCGACTAAATCTATCCATACTAGCGGGACAGAGAAATTAGCAACTCAGCAATGGGGTCTCAGAAACGAAAGTCTTCGCGAAATGCGGCTGCAGTGCCAAATAAAGGCAACAAAGAGCGTTCGGGTACTCATGGGCCCGGTCGTAAAGCTGAGGCGGGTACTTTACAATTCTTGATAGCTGTGGGTGGTATCTATGGATCATTGTAAGCTGCTACTTTGGATTCCCTCTCTCTCCTCGCCAAAAATAGCAACAGATCGAGTTTAACACCTTTCTCTACTAGTTTGACCTGGGCACTACTCCAGGAGCGCCTCACGACCACCCCGTACGGCCCTCTGACGGCACCTGAATTCTTCAAGTTTCCCGTTGTTCTTAATACATTTCAGTCCCTCTGTGCTGCCCTAATTGGCTGTGTGTACCTTCGCCTTACGACAAGTGGCGGCCCGAAGGCCCCGATATTTCCAAACTTCGGCATATTTTTGCCATTACTGATTGTCGCAATCACATCTTCACTCGCCTCGCCCTTTGGCTACGCCTCCCTTGCTCACATAGACTATATCACATTCACTTTGGCTAAGTCTTGCAAGTTACTTCCGGTTATGTTTCTGAACATTAGCCTCTTCCAGAAAAGATATCCCACATATAAGTACCTTGTAGTCCTGACCGTTACTCTTGGGGTAGCAGTCTTCACCCTCAATACTGGTTCGGGAAAGAAGAAAACTTCCCAAGCTGCTCTGAATCCTGACCGCAATCGTGCATGGGGGCTTTTACTCTTAGGCATTAACTTACTTTTTGATGGCTTAACAAACACTACACAGGATTATATTTTCCAATCCTTTCAACCATACAAAGGACCACAGATGATGTGCGCAAACAACATAATTAGTTCAGCCCTCACCCTCATCTATCTGATCTTCTCTCCGTATCTAATGCAGACATGGTTTGGAGCGTATCTCGGAGCCAATGTCTCTTTGTCCATGGGCGATGGTGGAGGAGAGCTGGCATCAGCGCTAGCCTTCATGGCACGTCATCCACGGGTTTGGCTCGATGTAATTGGCTTTGCCCTTTGTGGAGCTGTCGGTCAAGTCTTTATCTGTATGTCAGATCCCAGTGAAAAACGAAGATTAACAAGCCGATTTTTGATGGCTAACCTTTCCATTTTCTAGTTTACACCTTATCAACCTTTTCATCGCTCCTACTTGTCACGATAACTGTGACGCGAAAGATGTTGACGATGATTCTCTCCGTCGTATGGTTTGGACATACCCTTGCTCCAACACAGTGGCTTGGTGTAAGCTTAGTCTTTGGTGGAATTGGAGCGGAGGGTATCATGGCCCGACGAGGGAAGTCTATTGGCAGCACAAAAACCTTGGCTGCGACAAAGAAAGAGCTGTAGCACCTTGTATACACGGTAACTAGCTCCTTAATATTGTATTATAGTTCGCCTTTGATCTTTTGTAACACACAAACATGGCCGCAAAAAGCGAAAATCTCATGTTGGCGGAATTGGATAAATTGTAGCTCCATTATGGCAAGATTTCTTGATAAGGATATTGAATCTAACTTAGCTGGAATCATTCGGGGTTAAGCCGGCGTGAATACGCAAAGTAGGGTGAATTCAAGTCCCGTGGATATCTGTGTATAAGTGTGAATTGATCCTGAAGCTGTAGCCACTTGGATTCTGTTAATCATAAGACATGGGCAACACAACTCTCTATTTGTGACGAATGTGTAGGACTGTAGATTTCGGGTTAGTTTTTGCTGTTGGTTCGCTTGATTGGTTCAATGTTCATCCCTGGTTGATCAGAATCGTAGCCCCTCTTTTATCTGTTACCCACTCCAACGAAGACTATGGAGAGCTCCTCCTGCACTGCCACGCTTCTATCATGGCACCGGCTAGGGCTGAGAGGCCCATAACAACTAGTAAATGCCGCTTTCACCTTCTAGTCTCAACGCTCCGATAAGTGCCTAAAGGCGGAGTAGCTTAGTTCCCCCTTTGTCTCTGGTCTGGTATGGTTTTGGTCGGGTCTAACTGAAGTCCTAGTCGAAAGCATTGCCGCGGGGTCAAGACATGCAGGGGTGGTGCGCGAATCGAGCGGTAGCGAGGCCAGAGCTCCGCGCGTGCGCATGCATGTATCAAGCGGGTTGTTGGCTGTCGGAGAAACTTCATTAAAGCCAAGGTAGTAAGTCCGTCTAAGCAGCATTTCCTCGGATCGATAGCCGTCTCCTACTACCAGTCCTCCGACTAGACCTTATCGCCCCCTATTTCCTTGATCATAGTGCGAGATAGTCGTTGCAGTCGTTCCGAAATTCTCGTCGGGACACTCAGCTCTTCATCGCAATCCCAAGCATGGACCGCGTGATAAATTGTCCAAGTTTGGGATCGAGAGCAGCGACGGACTACGTTCAGGCCGGTGACACCAGAGGCCAGAGGATGTGGCGAACAGAGACGGCCTGCCATCATGTCAGTTGGGATGCTGATCTGCCGCAGCCCCTTGTCCGCAGAGAGCAAATGTCCTTTCACGCCAACCTTCAGTGGGCCAGGCAAACGAGGCCATAAAAATTGTACCAAGCGCCATGGAAAAAGTTAACCCCTATCAGCAAGTTGGGCGCAAGAAGGCCCTTTCTTCCATCGTCATCGTCATCATCCTCGTCTTCTTTTCTCAGGCTCAAAGACGTGATATTCGTAAGTTGGGTCCCTAGGAATCTGCAATTGGATTCTTGTATGGGATCCAAGTTTGGGGAAACCTCACAATACCGGCGTCGTGTGCCAGGGGACTTCAGACTTCCACCCATATTAATTTTTCGCTACCACCCAGGCCTTATTTGCTACCAGGCTTCGTAAAGCCCGCGGGTACGACGCCATAGATCCTTTTCAATTGATCTTACACCTCTCCTGCACATTTCCGGGCTTCAGATGGTCTTAAATCTCGCGTCCGCGACCCTACAAATATTCGACAGACTACCTGACCAGCGGCGAATCAACATAAGGAGCTAGATATGCGAGGGTGATAATAGAGATGGGAGGATTCATGAAAAAAATTGGTTTGAGGCCGGATAGCTGGAAGAGGTAGAGATCCGACCTGATGCGCGAGAGACCTTTGCGAAAAGATACAGAATGTTAAAAGGGGCAAATAGTCTACCATCTAGGTTAGCTATGCCTAGATATCGCAGAGTTATCGACGCAACTTTTCGTCAAGAAGTCTAGTCTCAGATACTACTTGTCTCGCGCGGTCAATAGGTAAGGAATTAATGCCATGTTGGAGCAGCCCACCCAATTTTGCGCGGAAGGAGTTTGCTATTATGGAAAATACCTAATATGGAGGTTAAAGTTAAAGTCATGCCTTCAACCTCTAATGATATCCACTGGTACGCCTACAGTGTGAATTTACGATGTCAGTTTTATCTGATCGTTTGATAGGAATTATCATTAATGAGGAACTAGTCTTTACTTTCTATTACCCTAGGAGCGGTGTACTAGACAAATACCTATGTTCATTATCATTATCAGCCAATAAAAAGTTACCTTGACTCTCAAGTGGTGCCGATGTAAACGATTAGTCTAGTCTGCATATATGAGATAGCCAAAAAAATCAGATCCGAATCGAAGTCAAAAGCTTATCTAGACTCAACAACTTCTCATCAAAAACTGTGCTACAATTCTCACATGAATCTTTTATCATATATCACCTCAAAAAATCACACCTCATCAACCGATTAAGTAGCTGTATAATAATAGTGATACGTATACACGAAGTGAGTAAAAGAAGTTGTAAATATAAATCTCATGTTTTAGCTTATATCAGGCTGCTATTCTAATGGAACCTCGGAGGGATGACAAGTAGCTGAGGTGTACAACGAGAAAAGAAGGAACTCCTCGATACGCATTCTTGTTCCATTTTTTTCAAGAGTGTCTTGACTTTGAAGTATTTTCTGGCTCCAAGACCAAGATTTCGGATAGTGGTACCGACACTTAATAAACGTAACGCATCATGCTTACTTCGGTAGATAGAGTTGTGAGAAAATGACGTAGGCTATTACTGCAACAACTGTCGCAAGTTAGCGTGTTGACACGTAAATTGACTTCCTGATGGGTAATATAAATTCTGAACAGCTGTGCGCGGCGTCTTTCACGAATATGGGAATGATAGATTCTCACGGAGCCAAGTTCCGTCAAACTTCGCAATACCGAAGAACTTGGCCCACAAAGCAATGATTTAATACTTCCAACCAAGTCAATACCTTACTTCAAACAAGATCAATTCAAGCCAAAGTCTCATCCGTCATGGGATACTAGTGGCATGCTACATAGACGCTAGGACTAATATTGATACACTTTTATGTATATATACTACTTGGTTCGCACAACAAGCACATTATTTGTCGTCGCAAATATATATTTATTTTTCTCTAATTAGCGCTGAATCCGATAAGAAATCCACTTGCGATTAATTAATCTCCCTCAATTCTCGTCAATCGAAATCCACTGAAAACTACCACTCATCACTAAGCTATTGGCACAACCCGGTTCTTCAAAGTCATAGACTCAGTAGGGACTTAAATTGAATTAATAATAATAATTGGCACAACACAACCTAGCTTTGCGCTCGGAACTCATAAAATTGCGGGATCATTACCAAGCGCAACTGCCTGACTATAGCAGCGGTTCGTATTTACCCGGCGTAGACTGGGATGCTCACAGTATAAGCATATAGCAATGCTCGGAAATTGTCACCCTAGGTACTGATGAGCCCCAGGCTGTCCCACTATCTGATCCAATCTTCTATGGTAATATCCGTGGGTCACTATCGAAGAGACTAGATGCTGCTAAAACTCGGGCTAAAGAAGCTGAGAATATTTTTGGCAGCCTCGCCACAGTCTTAGATAATCTCTGGGACACTGTCAACCGCGCTTTTCTTGTGACGCTCTGTGTGGGCTCACAAGTCTACAATATGTAGTAAGATAGCTAATAAATCCATAGATCTAATATTGTGCCTTTCTTAGGCCAGTTGGCACTGTGTTAAAGCTATCTAATTATAATTACATGTCTTCTACGAGAGAAACGTAGCGCGTGCACCATTGGTCTGGTCCGTGCATCATATTTCTCACGTCTTATCAGCAACACGCCTTTCAAGACTACTTCTAAATCGCGCACAAGCCGCCGCACGGCACTTTGGGACGTAAACTCGCGGGAATCTAGTCCATGTTTTTCCCACCCATACAGCACCGGAACTTAAGTTATGGCCTTGCTAAATCTTGCGATATGCTACTTTGAGACATGCTAAAGTATATCGCCGTGGCAGAGCAGTTCCTGCAAGTAGCAAGACCCACGAACATGGATCCTTAGTTCTGCCTGGGCATCAAACGTCAGCTTGCTCTTCTCGTACTGACGATCGTTTGTTTGTCCCGCCTCACCTCAAAACGAGCTCGGCGCAGATGGCCAGTTTCTCTCGAATGTGTAATCTACAGATACTAGCTTCACCTCATATCCTTAGGATTTTTTTTTTTTTTTTTGCATCAGATTTTAATTGCGTATGCAGCTAACTAGCTATGACACAATATCGGAGAAAATGTACAGAATAGATGACTCAATTTACAATAAGTGCACTCATGCCTCAGATTTCATTTGCAAGTACCACTGCGAAGTTATGGCGGCTTTTTCTTCACCCCAAGTCAACCCTCATCCGTGAATACCCACCCTGGGGAACGTCTCAAAAACCCTGAGTTATCCAGACATGCCTTCATCATCCACTGAACTTTCTCCGCGCGAAATGTAGTCTGAGGTGTCTCCTTCCCAAGTGGAGTAGGTGCCTAGGCTACTCAAACCATACTAGAGAACACCACTTATATCCTTAGGATGGAGACACCTCTAATCTAAATGAAAAGAGTTCATCTGTTGGTTTTTTCAGTGACACTATGATGTAAAAGGCCACGCCATGTATGTCTTACGGAATTGAGTATGTCCCTCGCACATACGGAACAATAAGCAGCGACTTAAGCTATTGTCTTATACCTATAACTCATGCAGCGATGCACTCACTGCTGTGATAGGTGTGGCCTCTACATCTGTACTTCCTGTTACGGCCCGTACTTACAAGTCTTGGTTTTCTGGTATCATATGATAGAGGGTCTGGTTGAGTAAGCATCGGTCCCGGAAGCGAGCTGGTGGAGTTTTCAGCCCAGCGAGGTTGCAGACTTCTTCCTCTCTTTGTCTTTTCTTCTAGCTATCGTGCATAGCCTTAGGTCCAAATACAAAGCAATCATTCTTTTACCTTTAAACGGAGTCTTCTAGTGTCAACCTGAGGTCAGCCATATTACTTAACTCACGAAACAACGAGGTAAATCCGAATTCATCATCTATGATACGAATCGTACCATTCCCCATTGCACACCAAAAGCTCTCACGCATTCTTTTCTTTTTCAAATGCCGAACAATAGCCGGAATACTCTCCCAAAGATACAATGTCATTCAATTCAGTCAGTGTTGGCTATAGCACAGCACCCGTACCTGCACTTCCTCACTTGTATGTCATCTTTGTGGATCCTCCCAGCACAGCAAGGAGGGACACGGAAACCACTTTACTGCTTCCCACAGGCATATATGTCTTCCTCGCTGTATTCGTTGTCATGTTTCCCACCCTGCTAATGACAATGACTACGAGCTACGATCCAAAGCTTCGAGATGGCCGAAAACCATGGCTCAGGTGAGTACTATTCGTCGTATCAGCGCTGAAGGCCACCTGCGAAACAAAGTAGAAGCTGGCTATATTATGCTTTCAGTAGAAACGTCTCAAGAGCTGCTTAATGCCGCACATGTATAGAAAGCAAAGCTACTGCCCCAGTCACGGCCTCCAATAACTACTACGCCATCCTTCGCGCTGGGGCAGAATAGAGCAATGACCGAATGATGACGCTGTGACTAACAAAAGCCGTCTGAATAAGCCATTAGAACTGTTTACGATACTCCCAACGAACGTTGGTAGAGGAGCTTTAGCACATGAAATTGCACTCAACGAGGCCTTTTCTACATCAGCGCATGTAATGCTTATCCAGGAGCCTTCCATCGCCAGTCGTCGCACCAGACCCATGACCAAACTTATCCTTCGAGCCATATTTCTCTCCCACCGACATCCGCACAAACGCTCAGCCTTGGGTGCTATCTTATGTCCGGAAGGGTACTGGCGTACGTGCAGAGCTGGGATACTCGGCTCTCTCAAGCGATCTTCATCTGCTCCGATGACTGAGTCCCTCCGCAAAGTCACAGCATGTTCTAGACAATTACACTACACCACCGGGCTGAAGCGGCGCAAGCCCTCTTCAGACACGTTACTCCCCATCCTTTTACTCTCATACTGCTTTCCCAGTCCGGAGGCGCCTCACCTTATACCATGCCAGGTGATGGCCTTTCTCCCCTCGTGGCTCGTCGCAAGTTGCCGAAGACTTCGTTGAATTGGCAGATGTAACCATGCTCACTCTTTTGTGAAGGCAAGAGCTTACGGAGGTTAATCGGCAGAAGGTTTACGTATGGTTATCGATGAATCAATGTGGACTGCTGATATATTTGGTATTCAGAACTATGAGGATTGAGGAAGTAGAAAACGCTACTCATACACACATCTGAGGTGGCTAAACTCTCGCCTCATTTACCCAAATCAGTATCACGGAATATTCTAGTATCCTCCATCTGGTTGTATTATCTAGAAATACTTTTCATATAGTGCTCCATTACTCTTCTACTCAACATGGAGCCACCTGGAAAGTTCTTCCTTCACCCTCAGTCATCATTACCCTTGTGCATCGTAATCCTAGCCATCAGCAGCACAACACACTCCTCTTTCTCCCCTCAATGAAGCTACACACAACCGCGGTAATGAACTCGGTTTCGTCGTCGGTACCGACCCCTTGATAGCCAGAACGCAGTGTATCATAGTCAGAAACCTCGATACAACGTCAGATGATGCCGCGCCATGCACCGCTATGGGGCGGATGGAGCACTGTGAACAATCTCAGGGCCTCAGGATCGACACCTTGGACCCACTCTCCACTGCCATTAAAGAGGTCGCCCTTTCTCCCTCATCCCCAGACCCAAATGAGCTAGATCCATTGACATAGCTAGATAGCTGTTGACACTCCGATTCAAAAATCAACCAGTTTAACTTGGCCCAGACCTCGCATGGGCCATTCGATTGGTGTTTACCAGCTCAGCTGGGTGCTCCTCGGGATATAGCAAGGGTAACAAGTGGTAGGATGACTCCGGCAAACTCTCCCGCCGTAAATGCAAGAGAATGCTCCGAAGCTCAAGAAGCGTATCGAAGGGTTTTTTGGCAGAGCTAGCCTTGCACTTTTTTTATATCTCGCGTGGTAGGAGGTCAACCTACGTGAAATAGATACTAAACCCACAATCGTAAGCAGAACCAACATAAAAGATATATGCACATCAATCAACTCGTAATCTACAGCCGAATTTATCTTCAAGAGGATTTATACATGGACATTTTTGGCACAACGAAGTGGCATGAGTCCACTGGCTCCTATTATCCACCGCCCCTGGAGGATCCTGAATACCCAGATAAAGCCTCCGTAGCAAACCTTTACGAGGAAATGGAAGATCTCGCTGGCAATCTCTTAGTCAACCTCGCAGAAGCTAACAGTGTCGTTCTGGACATGCCAATAGTCCCTACACAGAGACTTCCTTTTCTCTATCTTTCTTTTCTACCGGCTCTTAAAGTAGCACTGAGCCTTTTGCAGGCTTGAGCTGCCAAAACTCGAGAGGCTGTTGTATATTCAAACTCGCCGCACGCCCCATTACATTTCTCGTTCCATCATGGTGCTGCTATGCCGTTGGTTATTGGTGGCGTCCATCACACTGCTATGTGACTATCATAGAGTGCCTCTGATAGCCCTGAAATTTGGAGCTCTACACCCAGAGCATCATCCGAAGCTCCTGGCTCCACTCTAGCTTTCACGTACTGGGGGAAATTTTCAAGGCTCCGGCTACGCACATGCAGTTTCTGCGATACAACAAATTGATGCGATATTCTAGCTGTCTGAGTAGATCCTAAAATGGTCATGTGGTCGGAAGTACAATTTATTTCATTGAAGCCGAGGTTACCGCTGGGATATTACTCCACACCAGATCGAGTGATTTCCGCTCCGATGTGTTGGGGCCCCAGTTCCCGTTGCTAGAGGCTCGTTGGGAGCTTTTCTCAAACAATGCATAGTCTGGACGCTACTGAATCTAATAATGAGAATCATTGAGTATTTGGCTGATGTATTATGTAGGATAAATTGATTTGGGCTTTGATATATCGCTCAGAACATGGTAATTAGGATGATCAAAACTCCAACTTGAGATTTTTTGCTCTCCAACACATATAATTACTTTCATCATGTAATTTTTGGAAACGAAAAGGATTTTTCCCTCAAATCAGTTCTAGATAGATACAAGGCGTCAAGGACGGATAGAGGTAGAGATCTCACCAATAAACTTTGACTCTGCATTTTTGAAGTGACCCTCAGCGCCTAACAGCATTAGATTACTCAATTATTTAGTCGTGATCGCTGTATTGAAGTGGTGTTCGTCATTTTAATGTCTTGATACAAAGTTAAACTTGTCCCAATAACTGCCGGTCCTTGGGTTTCCGTGATAGTAGTGGATTTAAAGTACCACTAAGGCTCGGCGCGCTATATACATCTCCAAATTTATCCCGGAGACCTATACAAAGCAGTAGTCAGATACTTGGCCCGAGAATTAGAAAATATGTAGGGGGACCATGCTTTTGCGAGTTTAAGTGGTTGCCCAGGGACGAGCTTATCACACGCTGATTGAGCTATGGCTATCGAAGTCAGTGTGTTTATTAATAGTAAACCTCCCTTTAGTTTGCATTGTCCGCAGTTTCCGTACCACAATAACGTGTGCCCCTGCATCCCACACTTATTGCAAGGCTATGACCATGTGTTCTCCACCCCTTTCCACGTTCACTTGGTGAGTAGCAAGAATCTTATTTTTTCTTTGGGTGTGTTTGAGATTTGATTCTCTAAAATTGTTCTAACAATGGTGTTCTGCGGTAGAGATAACCTCTACAGCCTTTTACTTACCTATTGAAAGCGCTCTGGCAGCGTTAAGGTCACCATATCCGCGCTTGAGGATGATCCATAACTCCGCTGGTTTAGGAGGTACAATAACTCCCTGTTAGAATTTGGACAAAGCTATACAGTTGACCTCGCAAGAGTCATGGGGTCCCAGGCAGTTGGAGCATATAGGAATCTTTAACTGACACTCTGTAGTCTCATTTACGTCCGCACAACGTCCACGACATTGGCTTTTTATGCAGATTCGCGTAGAATGACTTCAGCAGCGCTGACATTTTTTGATAGGGCGTTGAAACGTGAAATGCATTGCTAGACCACCTTCCTCTAAAATTCTAAATTTGAAGTTTAATGGGTTTTCCCAGAATTGCACCAGCCGACTCGTAAAATATTGCACCAACTTAATTGATGATGGGCGTACTAGAATTGGAGCCGCGACACAAATAGGTTGGCACTCATTCATGATCATTTTGTTAGGAAGCATCATGCTTCCTTCTAGTATCCGAATAAAGAGTAGCTAGTGTGATACTAACATCAATATCCATTACAATGCTTGTTTAATTACAGCCTTGATCTATTGAAAGGTGGTCCCACAATAAGAATAGATCCCTGAATTACATCTGATGTACAATCAAATGTTACATCCGACTGACCTTGGTATATGGCTATGATAGCCGAAGGAGTGACTCCTGTATCCTCTGAAATCATCTTCTTAATGAGAATCGGTGAGAGCTGATACCATACACATTCTGATCTTAAGTTTGCAAAAAGGAGATTGATAGCCCTAGGACTCGATGTTGTCGTTGAATTTTTTCAAGTGACAGGTCTCCTTGCGAACTGAACAGTAGGCAGGTTGGGTATCTTGGCTGTCTTTCTCGTTCATGTAAGACAGGGTGAAGAATTTTCCATAGACCTTGACGGTAGAGCACGACATTTTGTAATAGAACTGAAGTCTGAATTGTGTATCGCTAGCTTGGAAGTGTTAATGAAGGACCCGGGACCTACCTTATAGACTAATGGCTCTGCATTCAACCCGTTGTAATACGGGCTACTATGGGCGCTAAGCTTACCATTATCGGAAGCAAAACTTCCGCCGCGTTTGTTTGTGCCTTGTCCTTGGTGCAGGTTTCTATAAGTTATAGAAATTGTTGGGCTGGGTCAAAACTATCTTTTGTATTGTATTTTGCTTTCCGCACTGCATTAGTAATGCCTGGTAGGCTTGAATGGGGTTGCCCTCCTATGTGGAGAATATCGGTGACGATACGATGGCGGGGGCCATTGTACTGGAGAATAGGTCTTTCCCTAAAAGCTTCTGATGGATAGGGGAAAAGTACTAAAATTCCTTGATTTGATGGTTTGTAGAAATACTATTTTCCGAAATTGTCAAATAATTGTAAGTTAACATGTAAGTCAATTAGAATCTTTCTTATTGGAATGAATTAGCTATTAGCAGCAGTTTTTCTAAATTTTTTGTTTACCATTGGAATATATGCAGTCACCTCGCTACCACATATAACCAGTGCTGTGAATACATGTTGGATGGCCCTATTGATTTTAGAGATACTCATATTCTGGATATCATTTGCAAAAACCGATCTAAAGTATGTTTGCTTACACAAAAATTTGACCCTCCTGCGTAAGTACCCACCAAAGGGAAATTCAAAAGCTTTGATTATCAAAGAATGCCTTCGTTATCCATGAACACCAGCGCCGAGAGAAATATGGGTGTTTTTTGCAGGATTCGGACCGATGATCTCCTGTCTCGAGTGGGATATGTGTCAACACTATCCAGACCGTGGGAGACCGACCCAGATTTTATACCACCGCACCATCCAACCGTTGCAATGTTCATAGTGTCAGCTACACTCCCGCAACCGAAGCTTTGGCGCACGCACAAAGCTCACTTTGTAAAACTCAGTATCAAAATTCTAAATTTCACGACCATCGAGATCGTACCCATCCTCCAAATCATCTTACAAACTTTTCCAGATCTCTCTCACACCCATTCCAAATAACTTCCCAAATTTGTACACCAAGATTTTTGTCCTCATGCGGGTTTTGGTATTATCGTGAGCGTATATTTAGTGACGGGCTGAGGCCAGAGAATAGTCGATGAGAGGTGTGGTCATTGAAATTAGGATCCACTAATTCGCACTTATAAACCTGATGAAGCTTTGGTTGGAACCGACGTTGTTGGGAGTGAGTGTATGATGTGGTGGATAGCTTTGAATCATTGCCTTATGGGCTGACATTTTCAATATTGAGAGACTTGACTGTAAAGAATATTTTACTCCCAGGTTCGTAGAGTACACCGCAGTCAGTTATTCATTCTTTGTACTCCCAAGCCCTTATCTTTTTTTAATCATACTGTATTCCGCTGCTTGGCTATGGAAATATATCTAATTTTAATTTAATATAAAAAAATCGCATCAATCATTTTTTCAGCCCTTCTAATTCATAAATTTATTCACATTTTATTTTTGGTTAACCCTTATTCTCATTATTTTTACGCCTCATATATATGGGCCTGTATCAACGCGGCGGAGACAGATTTTTGCTTGCATGCTCGTTTCGTGAATAGTTTAGCCATAAGTCTTCATGGGCTGATAAGTTGAAGCTGGGTAGGATAAGAAGTAGAGAGGGATGTCGTTTTGGCATTTGAAGACTGCGGGAAATTTAGTTTCTCTGTGCCTGCAGGCCAGGAGTATTTACACTTCGCGTTTCAACCTCGCTTTTCTGCTTCTTACAAGGCCAGTGTCTAGCAGCAAGATAACCATGGCTCTTCATACGAGGCGTGCTGAGGAGAGCCGTATCTCCCTTGTGATACCTCTCTCTAGATAAGGACACCGGTTATTTGCAGACAGATGTCTATCGAGACTAATTTTTATAACCTCCACTAGTGCGTACTGCAGGACAAAGCAGAGATCATGGTGGCATGATATAAAAGTGTTAATCAACTATGGACATCGTGGAGGCACCACTGACGTTGGATGTTGCAGTGGTACATCATCCGGACTTACTCAAAATCAGAGACTGAATAGCTTGGACACCTATTCCAGCTAAGACAGAAGGTCACTGGTCCGAGTCCGACAAATCTCGGCCATCATCTCGCGGTTCTCATGTATAAAATAACAAATATTTTGAAATCTCCTCTTGGCGGGTACTCATGGACAAAGGTCGGCTGTTCAATGTAAACAGACGTACCTCCAGCTGTTATTTGCGATTGAAATCCATAGTGAACTCTGAGGTTTTAGGAACCTTTCAACATGTACAAATGAGTTTTTGTAGATATGGATGCCGATTTCCACGGGCAAACACTTGGCTGAATGGCTTCCAATTTTGGGTACTAAATCAGATGTCTTTTCCGTGACGAAAGATGATAGGGGTATTATACAAGGTGTGGACTGGGGCAGATAGGAGCCACCTGCGCTCAAAATTCGTTAGTCCGCGTAAGAAGATTATAAATAAGGCCGCTCATTTTCAAAATGTGCGGGTCATGTGCCATATCTTGGTTACTGATTACCCAATCAATGATTTGATGCAATAGAGACGCAGCTAGTTTTGGAGAATGTTACGTACGTTATACGATCAAGTAGCTCATGTGATGTAGATAGCTAGCTGGTCCAAGCGCAAGCTGGAAGTGACGCTGGCGGCCCTATTTCAGCCGTAGAGGGCATTCATCCTCCACAGCCGACGCATCCCAGCAGTTAGTTCTACCGTGCATACGTCATTTGCCCCATTCGTTGGTCGGATACAAGTGCTGCCGGCAAGTAGGGTAAAGAAGGGGCTGGGGCTCCCTGAAGCGAACGGAGGTCCAAGCCCTTTTCCCCGACTTCCGACTTCCGTCGCTTGTATCTCGCCGACTAGCGCGTGCAGTGCGAACAACGAGCGTAAGCCGCGGCCGAAAGGGACCGGGGATACGAGCATAGTGGCAAAGAGCGCCATGCTCTCGTCGTCCTTCGGCCCATATACAGGGGGGGGCATTGATCCCCAAAAACTGCCCACGAGTCTAGCACAGCTCTCAAGCTAAGCTGCGACTGGACTGGCCTATGGTGTTGAAATTAGACAGTGCAGAGGCCTCGGAGATAATGGCATTCGTGCACTTGGCTGTCCCAGCCTTCGTTGCCGCTTCTAGGGCGCTAGAGATGGCTGGCTGGTGCCTCGCACGCACTTGCTCCCTGCGGCAGCGGTCGCGGTCAATCGCGTCACTTCACACAATGTCCTTTCTTCTGCTCTTCTCCTCCGCCCCTGATTCCCGATTAATCTTATGCATGCTGGGAACACCTGCCACTGCACGCTCAGCCCATCTTTCGCCCGTCCCATCTGTATGAAGGAGTTTGTTATCAAGACTGTCTCCCTGCCTGACACTTCCACTTAGCCACACCCCATCTTTTCACAAAATCTGACTACAGTAACTGGCATCTTTCGATAACCCATAGCTCCCTGTACGCAAAATGCTTTCTGGCGTAGAAGCTGACTCATCGCAATATTTCTAGAGCCCTGGCATGACGGACCTGTTAGGGCCGGGGGTGACAGTGGTTTGCGCCCTGCCAGGTAGAGCCCAGATCAAACACTTTTTACGTAGGCTGGTATTTAGATTAGATTAACCATTAAATCAAACCAGGGCTATGACAACAATCGGCATAAAGCAAGGTAATTATAAAGTTTTTCAGGGCCCCTGAAGAACCAATTGTAATAGTTCATAGCAGAGGAACAGCTATCATCTGGCGCGATAGCTAACATCTTTTAGATTCATTACAATTTACATTTAAAGGACAGAATACGTCCTATCTTCCGAAGTCCGCGATGCATGTAAACTCGAAATAACGCCCAAAAAGTGCTCACTATATAGTGTTCCGAATTCTTTCCCCAACTCCTTCCAATGACCGCAGACCATGTCCCAGTATTTTAGAGGTCATGATGCCTGAGTCTGTGCATTCATATTTGTAAATCTGATGATGGCAACAAGGCCTTACTCCAGTTCGCGAACAATCCCATTCGTAGAACACCTCTCCATCTTGGAAATTCACATTCCCAAACGCCTCATAAATGTAACCCGTAACTGCGCGTCAAGTCTACCAACCTGCATTCTACCTACCTTTGAATTATCATATCATGTAGCTGCTTTTGCCGATAATTTGGTAAAACTCAGTGAAGATATGTAAAAGATGGGAGAATTAGAAAAATGTCAAGAACACATATATGAAGTTATCTCTCCGAGAGGTTGAGTGTAGTCTGTGAGGATTGAAACGTGGTGATTTTCCATGTGTCGATCCCGAGGTTGGGTAGCAAGATCGAGGACTCCAAAGTCAAAAGCTCCAAGCCTCGAAATTGTGGAATCAATCTCTATCGCAGAGGCAGGAATGGGCATGTCATCCTTCCTCGAGTGTGGAACAGGCTTTTCCCACGCCAAGGTTGTCGGAGTTGAGTTTCTACGAGACATAGTTGTGGGAAGATCAGACACGCTACCTGCAAGGCTTGTACGATGTTTTGCTGCGCCTGGTCGGACAATGCTATTTTTTTCCGTCTTCTTTTGATCAATGACCTTCTTAAAATCGTTCAACGAGAAGAGTAATGACATATTTGGATTGACCCAGCGTGACTTAGCTTGGCACTTTTGATAGGATTCATTTGGACCGAGCTTCTGGTCGATAAACATTCCGTATGCGATAATTAGGGTAGCTGATCTACTAGCGCCTTGTTGACAGTGAATCAAGACACGTTTGCCAGCTTTAGTTCGAGCTTCAATTAATTCACATAGATCCCAGAGGTCATCCTTGACATCAGTATTATGATCCCAAGGTATATGTAAATATTCTGATATTTTCATCGTACCAAGGTTTTGACGGGAAGGGGCTGTGTTTGACGCAAGGTAAGATTGCGCAGGCTCATTATTTATATCTGTCGACTCAGCCTTGGCTGTTTCTGGGGCTTCGCTCGTAAAGCGATATAAAGAAGCATCAAGATTACTCAAATGAGGAACTTTACACTCTTCCCTTCCAAAGGACGAGAAAGGGCATTTGACTTCCTTAGCAACGTTAATTACAACATCAAACTTGGAGGCTTCTTCCTGTGTTGGCTCTGAGTAGAGGTAAACGCTCGGCTCATGCATAAGAATGGGACCATCAGGATAAGCGGGGGACTGAGCATCTTCACCAGAGTGTGGACGATCAAAGCTGTCCCCACCGACAGTAGCTCCAGGCACTCGTGTTGCCATCTGGGTACCAGTTCGGGATTCTGGGATTGCCTCATTAATTGAATAGTTGCCTAATGTTCGAGGAACCAGACTCGAATCACGAGGACGTGATGACACAGGAGAACTTCTTAGTGTCATTCCCCCGGCTGGGCCGAAGGCAGGCGTAGCGAGTATTTGAGGAGTCGAGATCGAGTGCTTCAGACTACGGCGGTGCAGCATTGTCGAATATCTCGGCGAATTGGGCGGATCAAGGGTTAGGTTATTGGCAGCACCTGTATTTAGACTCAGTAGACTGGGCTTTTTCTTCCCCTTCAAGGTAGGCGGCTTGATGAATGATGGTGATGATAATTCTGGTGTCATTAGGCCTCCCATGCTAGGACTTAGGTTTAAGGCTAAGCTTTTAAGATTTTTCTTTCTCGGATTAGGTGAGGGAATAGGGCAGTCATCGTTCAAGGATAGCTGTGGGGGCGTCTGAATCACAAGCTTCGGACCTGTTTCGGCTTCGGATCCAAATTTATTGTCAGTTAGTGATGATGTAGATATAATAGTGTTTGGAGATACAGCGGAGGGTGTGCATGGTGAAGGGTCAGACATGGATGAAGAATCCATAGTTGAAACTGTTGTTGTGGGAGAGGGCTCAGTCGACAAGCTCGGAAGATAGTGGTAGGAGTGGGAGAGCGAGTCCGGTTCTGTCTTGTAAGTCGTATTCTGGTCTCCGTGTGTCACGAGGGACGATTGTCTTAGAAGAGTGCAGGCATGTGCGACCTTGGTAGAGCTGTGTGATGGGTTGGTATTGATATGTCTGCTTTCTCCATCCATTGATGATGAATCGATATTATATACCATGAAGAATGATGCTGATGGTGGTGAGTACCTCTGGTACATTTTAGATGAGGCTGATTCTGTGTTTCCCCAGGCTACGTACGGCGAAGAATCTGATGCGATTCGAGGTGAGGTATTTATACTCTGAACAAGTCTTCGATTTGGAGCCTTGGATGTCCTGATAGGTATGGATCTGTCAGGCGATGACGGAGAAGAGACGGCGACGGAAGTATAAGATCTTTTTAGAGTTCGGCTGTTAGCGCTGGGAAGCGTCGATGCGGAGGACATGGTTGGAGGAAACTAGGAAAGAAAGCAGGTAAACGAAGACGAACAGTAGTAAATAGAATTACAGTCGGGAGGTAGAGGAGTATTGAGAGTATATGTCAAGGAAGTGTAGATAGACTGGGATTCTGTGAGGGAGTAGATGAAAGCTGCGACCGCTTCGACTTGAGACTTTCTCACTAACGGACCGACGGTATATCTTTAAGTGTGGGTGAAAAGGTGAAGCAGACAGGCAAGCGAAGATGAACAGTAGTGCAATAGATAGGAAGAGATGTTATTTACCAGAGGATATAAAATGTAAGCACTGTCTCAGCGTCGCCGACGATTGAGCACACGCACCGGGGGGGATAAGGGAAAGAGGGGCTGCGACGCGACAGGAAACCTTATCAGACAGAACTGAAGATGGGGAGAAGACAAAAGTGAGAGGAGAGGGCAGGGACAAAAGGTAAAGGAGATAGTGAATTAATGAAAATAGAAGTGAAGAGGGCTGCGATGTAGTTGTTTAAGAGATCCACCGCTCGAAGTCGGCGGCGTAGTTGTCGTCGACAGTGAAGGTGATGGTGGAGGTTGTGAAGGGGTAAAATAATTAAACTCACTAGAAACTTGGTGGGAGACTAAAAGAAAGTCGTTAGCTCAGTCAACTCGACCTAAAAATAGAATAGGCAGGCAGCTAGTCGCAGAGAATGCAATGGCATTGGCGGCAGGCGACCACTAGTGACGCCACGCCAGCTGATTGGGAGAAGGCTGGAAGGGATCAAAACGTACGACAGTACCTGAAACCAACTTTACTCTTCACGCAAATTCGGAGGTTAGAGTTCTTGATGCTGGGAAGACGAAGGACAATAGGGCCAGAGGAGATAATGCGGCGGCTCTCAGGAGAGGCAGTGTGGTTTTGAACCTTGGTAGGTAGGCAACAAGAATCAATGCGACGAGCTGGAGCCGGATGGGCCGCGTGATGCGAGATGGCTTGCGCGCCTATGCCGCCGTGTTACTGTTTAAAATGGCGCCTTCAATTCAACCGAGGGCGGATTGCAGAACACTTGACGCGGCAAAGGTGAGGAGTGGTCAGGTCCCAAGGGGTCTCGGGCGCCTACGCGAGGGCGAAAATAAAGCGACAGCGGGCGAGTGAGCGAGCGCCGAGCCAGAAGAAATATGACTGAGAAAAACGAAGGTGGAAGCTCAAGGAGTGTGCAACATTCAGCGAGAGTGAGAAGGTCCAAACGGTAGTCAAAATTGAAATGCAAATGATGCTCGATCTTAGCGGTCAAACGGGGCATGATATTTGGGGGGGGGGGTAGTGGATAATGGAAGGGATCGGAAGACACGATATCATTCCTCGTCCTTGCCGGGACAATTCGGTTATTCTGAGGGTGCACAGAGCACGGCGGGCTCCGTACGGAGCTGTAAGAGAAGACGGGCGGGCAGCGACTCAAACATTGGCCCCTGGCTGACTAGAGCACGGGCACCTGGGGCGTGGCAGGGGCAGACTCACAGGCGCATTACAGGGGATTGGTCACAGATCAAACAGCCTGTGAGTAGCCCCTACTGGCCCCTCAGAAGCAGCGTCGACAATGCTGCCCGTGAAACAACGTCTCGTCTCTTGGGGCTAATCCTGGCGGAAGCAGGGACAACGTAATGGTCGGTATTTTTAGCAATCGATGGCATTAACGTGGGATTGGGAGGGCGGAAAACAACGAGGCCCATTCTGGCTGGTCCAAGTGCCCCACAGAGTACCGGAGCAATTCTGCCCTCCTCGACCTCACAGGTTGGTCATACCGCCACAACCTACACCTCGCCCTCTTGAATTGGCCGAGGACAGCCTCTGGTCAACCAGAAAACTTTGATCAGATAAACGCGAAAGAGCAGCCGACATGCGCTGCTAAGATCAAGAGCTAAGTTAAGAACTGCAACAACCATGGATGACTTGGGATTGAGCGGGACTGGCACTCTTCGCTTCTTCTCATACCCACTAGCCTCATTGTAGGTTAGTGGGGATGAGAAAAACTTCCTTCCACGGGTGGACATGGAACAGACCCGTCTATAGAAAATCGATTTAATAAATGAAAACGATGCGTTTCATTTCGCAGACCCTTTCATCCCTGCTAATGTCCCCCCCCAACAGAGTAAAAACAGACCAAAAAGTCATTATTACTTCTAGCTGCAATAGCGTGCGTGAGACTAGCCAAGGTGCAAAGCGAGGGCGTGCTGACTGTGTTTCTATCGTGCTAGGAAAAGCTTTCGTACCAATAACTCTATATTATATTATTCACATCATCGGCCAAAAATAAATACACCCCAAATCTTTATTCGCCGCATTCTAGTCAGTCATCACGGATGAGTTCCCTTAATTTCACTTGCCGATGTGTCCATGTCGTTGTTTCACTCTAATCTCCACCTTTAAGAGCTCATGTCAAACAAACAAACTTCACTCCATGATGCCTACAAAGACTTCGGGTGCGCGGCCTGCCCTGGACCAGGTGTGAAGAATTGTTTTCGAATTAAAATGGGACAAGTATTGATCAAGTAGCCGCGATTCGCGCCTGCAATAGACAATTGTTGGCCTTTATTGCAAGTGTTGTGCATCGAGATAAATCGATTTGAGGCGCATGAAAAAGAAGAGTCATTCGTAGCTACGTTCCAAGAAAGAAAGTGTACGAAGGGGGTATCAATATTTTCACCTTGACAGAAATCCTCCATTTATGGTTTTCCATGTTGGAGATATGATTCAGTAGTTTGTTTGTTACGGAAACTAAGTGGACACTAACGCTGCAGACGATGCATCGACTAAATTTCATGATCAAACCTTTTAATGCTTACGTTTTAACTACCTACTCGAGCTAATATCTTAGCAGCGAAGCATCGAGTTCTTGAGTCGACCTACTCACATTGTTTACTATCATCCGCTTCTACCAGTCCTACATAGTCTTAGACTCAGACAGGACAATAAAATGATTTAATAAAAATTAATCCGCTTCTACCTTCAAAGACTACAAAAGGTATAATTCCTATGTTACGGATGACTCGTTCCAATTATTTGCATGACACGCACACATGTTAGTAAAACATCTGCTCACAAGAGACAAAAGATTGACCCAACGCGGCACAGAAGAAACGACAGCCGTAAATATTCGCATCTACTTTTCTTGAGTTCCGACTAGGTACTTACTGTATGTCAGCGATGTAACTGACCCCCAGGGCAGGCCTAGGAAATTCGACCCATGCGGCTCCTCCTTACCATGAGCATCCCCATTTTCAAAGTTAGTTGAGTCTACAATCATGTTCCCAAACCTCTTGTCGCTATTCATGTCTCTGCCAGCAGCTTCAAATTCCCAAGATCTCAGAAGGGAGTGTTTGACAATTGATGGCTCATCTACAACAGCTAGATTCGGGCTCAGAGGTGCAGTCACAAGTATTCTTAAAAATCCCTGTATCTCCCCTTAGAGTTTGAAGTGTAGAGCCATTCTGTTGCAAAGCTGAGAAAACGAACGCTGCTCTATATTACTTTCCTTCTTGGGTTCCTCTGTCGATATGGCAAAGATGTTGGGGGCACATATTATTAACACAACAAAGGGGTAGAAAACTTAGTACCTAGAAGTTGTATCCCCTTTGAATCCCTAACCCTTGGTATAGAGCCTGCACATCTGGCGTTTAGTAAGACTTTTTGTAATCAAGCAAGTAACACGATTTTATTTTATTATAGTGTTCATGTTAGGATAATGTGCATATGCGCCATTAAATATTTTAAATTCTTACTATCACCCACAGGGGTGTTGGACAGGCCTCATCTCGTTACTTGTTCAGAAAGTAAAGAAAGTTGGGATAAAGATGTTCTACTTTCTACTCTATCTACAACTGTGAGAGGGAGGCGAAACTCAACACCTGTCAGTGGAGTCCCCTACGAACCTCTAGCTCTCACTGTAGAGTCGGCAGAACTGAGATTGCGTAATATCTTTTCACCTTTGAGCTGAGTTATCTCCCCCTTCAAAGATACGCTTCCGATAACACATAAGACGACCAAGACGACTGAGACGATGACAATGATGCTTAGAATGAGAAAAAATAGTGTGGTACCAAAGGCTACAACGGTTGTTAGAGAAGCCCTCGTCACATTACAATATGTGGTATCCACCGTCGGGCAAGCAAAAAGCCCACGAAAGCAAAGTAAGAGATCCTTCCGCCCTCAAGAAAAGCAGATTTCGACTCGTCTAAAACATCGTCCCTGATAATCTGAACTTCCGAACATACTAGCCAGGAGGCCGTCTGAAATACAAGAGTTATCCAACGACTTCACGTCTGTAACGACTTTTGGATGTAAGGCTTAGCTCCTTCACGGCAGCTACTCTCGACCAAGACTTTTCTGACATCCTTTCACGACCTTCGGTTTATCCTGCGGCATGAATCAGTGAAGGAGTAAGGAGGAGGCTAGGAAGGTTGAGAGACACTCTGAGGTACACACAGGTCTGCTGCGCCCGCCTGGTCAGCCTCTTCGACATAGGAGGGCCCCGCACCAAGTGATTTTTGAGACTTTTCCTTGCTGCTACACACTCGTAAATGGCAAACGCTTCGTTGGATGGAGAGGGGAGATAATGACGGGATATTGGCTCCTCTAATTGTGTACTCGAATGAAGATCTGTGGGGGTATTACTGCTGGAAAGAAGTCGCGGAGGGGGCATAGGAGGAAGTATACTACCCGAGGCATAGGCACTCCCGGCCTGTAGGTAGAGAAAACCTTTATGTCCTTACATAGTCATAAACTTCATAGGACAATAAAAAAAATACATATATGCATACAACTGTGATACAATTACGAGAAAGTCACACGAGGCTGAACATTCAGCCTTGTACCCTTATATCATGCCAGGACCTCTTTCCAAAGACGGCTCAACTCGAAATACTAGATCAACACAGTGCTTAAGAGGTGGCTAATGATACCACACCACAAATGCGATGAGTAATTGTCAATAGACTTCGAGAAGTGTCTAACGGCGGTAGGATTTCTCATATGCTTCCTTTCTCGGTTAGACTAGGAAACATATTTAAAATACTCAACGGTATTCAGATGGCCATCATTTATGAGCACAGGGGCTTGCCCACAGATGAATAATATTAGAATTTCATAAAAGAAAATATAGATAGTCTATAGATTATTTTCACCCTACAGAATACTCGGGAAAGATTTAAACTCGCTCATTGACCAAAATCTAAAGAGTAAAACTCACAAAATATACTTCTCTTGAAGCCATTGAACCTCTTTCTGTACCATCATCTTACCGATGAGCATTTCAGCTCAGCATAGCCTTTGACTAACACCTTTGTCCACATCTTGATGAGAATTCTCAAGCAGTCTCGCCGTCTACATCGTCTCTATCCCTCAGCCCATCCCCTAGCACTATCATCTTTAAGCTAACCACGATTAGATCAAATGGTAGGATCGAAGCCCTATTCATTCCTCACTCTTGGACACGGAGGAGAAGCCATCCAATGAGTTCCCGGGGCGTTCCCAGCTCCCAATACGGCGGTGGTAGATTGTATCAAGTTGGCCTCTTTCTTTACGAAGTGAGATACGCGCGGATGTACGCGCCTCGTCTGGCTAGGGCTATTGGTTTTTTGAGGAATTTTCCGGCGCACACCATTTCCAACGCTACATTTTCAATATTCTGGCTATAGGGCTCCGTGGAAATTGAGGCTGAATTCTACCGGTAAATACTGTGCCGAATGGCTATTCATCACAAGCAACATGTCAATGATATTTTTCCCTGACAAAAGAGGAGGGCAGAACTGTGCTAAAAGTGGATTGGGTTCGCGCGATGACAAGATAGCCACCGACTCACGTTGCGTAATAAATATCCACCCATTCATCCCCAACGCAACAGTACGGTAAAAAGGAGCAAAAATGAGTGTTTGTTTCTGATACATGTTGCACTGTCTTAGATGCAACCTACTTGAGCCGCAGGGCAGTCCTTCATCAACCCTCTTTGCTGTGGGTCACCGCTTTCTTGAATTTCATCCCTGTAGGGGATTCCCAGTACGACATGATGCGTTAGTCTTAGCGGCAGGGCGTGTGAGGATCAGAAGGCTGTGTGCAGGAAGGTTCGGCGGCTATGATGGATGAAGAGAGATGCTGGTTGGAAGCCGCTGTGTTGGTCTCTATCTTGTACAGCAGAATGACAATTAGAATCAGCTTTAATCTCTAGCAATCCAAAAAGCTCGAAATTGCTTGGCTCAGATCCATTGCCCTTCTTACCTCGGGGCGCACTGTGATACCATGCGTGTTGGTGCCATGTCAATGCTTCAAAATCACTAAGACGGCTGTAGCAATAAACTTGTCAAAGAAGATGGTCGAGTGAGGGTAACCAGACTCCGCGAGCTCACAGCGCAGCAATTATATCGTAGTTCCCAACTCTATTTAGGACATTAGATGCATACTGCCCCGGCCCAAGGGTTCCCGGAAATATTGACGCTCCCTGCACGTCTCCTGGCTCTTCCTTTTTATCGCTGCAGGTCATCTGGGAAAGCGTTGTCGATGCCTTGAGGAGGATTTACATAATACCCTCAAACTCTGGGGAATATGATAACTCCATGAGCCGCCTGCCTAGCTGCCAGTCCCCCCCCTCTTCGTCGATAAGAGTAGACCGACTCTATTGTAGTTCCTTTGCTCACTGCTCCGCTGGCCCTGCATTCCAACCTTCCTTGGCTCCTTCTGGTGGTTTCTCAAGGGAAAGGTCATGTCAGAAGTCGAGACGATCATATCCTACTCAGCGCACGTCCCGGCCGAGGTCGACAAATCATCATGCACCGCTCTTGTGTTGTTCATAAAGGAGACCGCTGCCGACGGGAACATGACTGAGGTTACCCGTGATCCTGGCCTTACCAAAGAACTGACCGATCGGGTTCGACCCAGCCCGACTGGCAACTCTTCGCCAGCGCCTTGGCCCACTCCTCAGCCTCTGCCGCACCCGCAACGACTACAACTACCCCGACAGCCACCTAACGGTCTCCAGCAACCTTTGAATCATTTTTATCGCCAGCCAGTCTCGTCTAAAAAATCTTCCTCACAATCATCTAAATATCCTGGAAGCAGCATCACAACCTTCTCGCGGTCCTCGGATAATCCGACTGCCAAGTTGAAGCCCAAGCATCAGCGAACCAGGCGCTGCTCAAACACACCGTGCAGGCGTAGAGCAAAGACAAATCGTGGTCCGCCCCCTTCCATGGTCACTCAGGGCTTCTACGCAACTATTGCGCCAACAAGTAGCTGGATAGTTCAGCACTCAATAATTGGTCCTGCTAATCCCGACGACGTCCTCACCTTTGATCAACCCAAGTGCGCCTCGTTGAATTCTACACCTGGCCGCCGCATATCTATCCAGCTACCACACTTCGGAACCATCCAAGACCTAAGTCTACCCATAACCACAAACCACGCAATGGTTACATCCTCTTCCGAGTGGGCCCAGGGCTCGGATTCAATAGATCAGAGTCAAAATAGTGAGCAATATGAGCTGCCCGATGAACTGGCTAGCGACGAAAGCGATCTCTTCCTGAGGGCAGCCAAAGAGGAAGAAATTGCGAGACCTACAAGTGTTGTGCACACCAAATCTCCCATGCCAAATCGATGGGTAAGCAGCTGCTGGCCTCCCTACACCTAAAAACTTATCGTAGAACTGACCCAGCATGCTCAGTCGCGAATAGCATACGCTTCTTTACCACCTCACACAAACACGCAAGGTTCGGAGCAAGACAGTCACTCTCTTCAGCGTACTCCAAGTAAATCATATACCCTTAGACCGGATCTATCTACTTCACTTGTCAGCACCGATAAGAGCATGAGGCGGGAAGGCTTCAATAGGATATGTCCCAATCAACCGACTTCCCGTAAAAATCCCAGCACACCTATCAATAACAGTCGAGATTCATCGCCTCGCGAATCATTTCTTCCCCAGGCTGATCGAAGGTCATCATTCCAATCTATTACTCAATACAGAAGCACTTCAAGATCATCAGGCGCTGATAAATCAGTACAACATACAATTGGAGGAAGAAGGCCCTCTGTGCCCGACATGAAATCACCGCCGAGATCAGGATATCGACTGCCCAACGGCTTATACTCCACATCACGCACGTACAATTCATCTCCGCTCGCTCCTCGTACAATGGAAATGGCTTGTTTACAGGAACACGCTCGCAAACCTGAAGATACGGAATCCCTGGCCTCAACTGCTGCTCAATCAACTGTTTGGGATGAATTGGAGGAATTAAAATCGCGAATTCACAGGCTCGAAATGACAGGGAAAATAGCGCCCAACTCGGGCACAGGGACAGCGACCTCTCATGCTTCGAGTGAACGCCCACGTACTGCCACGACTACGGTGACGACGATGTCAATATCGCCAAAATGGGAGCGCAACAATAGCCAAGCGCTCACCGAGCCCGTTCCTCCAACCTCAAGTAACGAGGTGTATCCACTCTTAAAATCAGCTCTAATAAAATCCAAGCCGATTCTAATGCCGGAAATTTACAAAGCCCTTGAAGCATCAACCTTCGACGCCATCTCAATTGTCTCAATGATGGGAAACTCGGGCCAGCCGGGGCCCATTTCCAATGCGCAAACTTCTAGCCATGCCACAGCGGGTGTAACAGATCGACAGGTTCGCCGCAAGGCTGAAAGTCTATGTCGGAGCTTGACAGAGCTCTGTTTAGCTTTATGTGAAAAGCCACCCGAGAATACGAGCATGACTAGTGACACAAACAATCAAGAAGACGAAAGTCGAAAAGCGATTCAGTCGACGACTTCCACTGCACAACATACGTCAACTCAGATGAAACCTCATCAGTCTAGTCCTCAATCGCTGAGTCGTCTCGGGGCCCGCCGAAGCAGCTTGCTGACCCCTAGCCTTCACAGCACTCGCCTAGCTCTACCTGAGTCGAGAACCCCACCGCAAGGCGCAATGAGCAGTCGGCTCTCTTCACTTGTTGTACGGACGCCACAGGCGGTTGATGAGGACGTCGACTACCGTCACCGGACTCCCTCGCGCGGCTTTTCTGAGCTAAATATGGGTTCAGCGCGCGAGAAACCCTATCATTCTGCCTGTGCCGAGGCGCCAAGACTCATGCAGTCGTCCCTGCCCGTCAGACGCCATCTCACATCAGCTAGTCTTAGCCGCGCCGCGACGATCACTGGATTCGATGGAAGGCCTCCGACTGTCTCGTCGACGTCAGAGCGAGATCAGGGTGCCCATGGAATGATGGGCCGGTTGATTGAAGCCCGCGAGAAACAGACTATGTCTCTTGGTCGTGCTGTCGACTTCGAGGCGCCGGGTAAGCGAAGACGCGCACGACATGTGTCGGGGAATTCTTTTAGCTCCATCGGCCAGGCCAGTATTGGTTATACATGAGCTTGCCCACGGAAAACTGTACAACATTTGTCACGGAGTTTAGGGGAAAGATACAAAATGGAGAGGGGTGTCGGATGGGCAGAGTGTGTCGCTACAGAATGTTAGCACATGAGGGGCATGATGAGATAATAGGCAGGGAGTAGGATAAGGTTACGGGATCGGGGCCAAGGGCTTGTCGAACATGGTCGACAGGCGATGGAATAGTTTCTGATAATCATGTAGCGCAGTGCTCATAGCTCTACGTATTTGAGAAAATTTTCTGCGCCGGCACGCGTGCATGCCAGGACAGACATCAAGATTCTCTACGTAAACACACTCCGTGCTCTCTTCATCCACATCTTCATCGTAGACTTCAGGCTTATACACCTAAGCCAATGCTCTCTAGTGGCGTAGTGCCATTCTTGATCAGGCACTATGACCAAGAGAGGCGGTAAGCGATTTGCGGTCAGTTAGAGCTACCCATATCTCTTCAACCAAGCCAGACTACCCAACGAATGCCGGCCAAAACGCCAAATAGTTGCTGATGGGTACATGCGGAACAGTGGGCGCTCGACGAATCGGTGTCGTCTGGGCCCGATTGGCGCGGAGCAGAGCTCGAGGTATTGTCCACGGTGGTAGAAGAGGGGAATTTCAGCATCCAGAGGTCCGAGCTCCTAAGCGCTTGCGGGATCAGGGTGGCTGGAAGCGACGCCAAGACTTTGGTGCGAGCGACGGGAGGCCGGCCGGATCTTAGCCTGCTAGCCTTGGGGCGCTGGGTAAATATGGGTAAGGTTAGTGTAGCGCGCATGCTGGCACCAGAGGATAAGGTATCCAGAGGGTGCGCGGATGATGGACAGAGCCTATGTTTTCAGTGCTTTTGCCATTGGGTGTGTGGATGGCTACACTACCCTTGCTAGGGTTGGAGGAACATCCCAGACCTTCACTTGACTAGATGAGGAGAGAATGGGAGCGTGTGGGACAATTTCCTGCCATGGTGGCCACAGACAAGAAGATGAAAATTTTACCCTAAGCTTGATCGACATATTAGAAGGGGCATCGAACTGCAGGCGTAGGCCAGTCTCTTTGTGGAGAGCCGGAGTACTCGCGGCTTCGTAGGCTAGAAGGATAGACCCAGTTTTCGTTAGTTTAACGTTGCTGATAAACTTGAGCAAGCATGGTACGCCATAGATAGCGTCTAGTTGCTATGTGATGGCTGAGTAGGTTACTAGGAGCACCGATGCCTGTACTGCCTGACAGTGCGAGTAGACAGTAGATCGCGGGCTATTTGTCCGATGATTCATGGAACTCGGCTGCATTCCAGAAACTTGATTGGGCCATGCGAGCCTACCAACATCAACTGCGGTTGGGGTCGATAAATAGGTCCAGCCTACCCGGAGAGGCTCTGCCGCCGATCGGCCAAGTGAAATATATCCAGCGCAGGCTATCAGTTTGAGGTGTGACTGCAGATCAGCGCGGGGAGCGCATCGATGTATACTTGCTAGGGTCGAATGTCATCCCAGCTGCAACATCTAGCCAAACACCTGCAGGGACACTAGGGTAGCTTGTTTATCCTTCTGGCGAATGGCATTAACGCTGCAAGATGTGCGACATCATCGAAGAAGCCGACGCTTGGTGAAGGAGAGTCCACATGAATAGCCGGGGCACTGTGCAGCATAAGGAGAGGAGGTACAACCAGTAGACTTCTTAGGTGTGTCCGGTGTAACTTTCTACCGGGCTCAAGGGAGCTATTGAATTCAAGCCAGGTCTCCCTGCCGGCTTCAGAACTATCACCAGCGGCACGCGAGGCCTTCGGGGCTTCCGTACCAGATGCTCGAACAGGACAATTCTAAAAGCTGCCCCCATGGTTTGATTGAACTCGTATGTCACAACTTCATCGATCCGAATCCTCATCACTGCAACTTGTAACGCTGAGAAACCGTCGAGATGTCAAAATTTTGAAAGCGGCTCAGAGCTGTTGAGTGTAACTCTACCCCTCTCAAGACCCATATTTCCTCCAAAATACGAAGCTTTTCGGGGCCCCTCTCGACAGTGGGCTGATGGACTACCAGTACTTCTGCATGCGTTGACAAGATACTAGACCTGTAGGACTCCTATCGCATTACCAACAGATTAGCTGAAGACCGCTTCCTTTGGATGCACCAAACATTAAGGAATTGAGCTAGCCACCAAGGGCTCGACGACTCGGAGTGCTCCATTAGGTAGCTCGAGCGGATCAAGGTGTGGAATTTCAAATAGGTGGCATGGCGATATAGATTTATTCCAGGTGAGGGATGGATATCGACAGTTTCGCTTTTCCAGTCAAGCCTCGCATTTTGTCATGCAGGGAGTCTCCGTGATGTCCAATGTTGACAAGGATTTTTGATAGGCGTGGTTATTTGACAGCCTATAGATTCGAGCAGATCGATGGCAGCGAGGATGTCCTTGCCTATCAGCAGGTTTGGATCTAAGAGTACAATTTGAGTCTACGACTATAGGTTCTTATGGGTAGAAAAGATATATGGGTTGAAACGACAGGGGTGATACCCCTGTAATTATGGGTTTGATTGGTCTGGTCTTCATGTAGGCCCATGTCTAGTTCGTCCACTAGTAATGCAAGCAGGGGCACAAACCAATGATATTCCGTCAATTTCAAAATTAATGTGGACGTTTTTAACCTTAAAACAAAGATCTGTGAGTCTTTAATATAAAAAATTCAATTGATATAGTCTAAAATTACACTTCTATTTCAATAATAATTGCTCTGTATTGTAAAAGTATAAATCAAAGCCCTCAGTATGGCTCGCAAATTAAATGAAAGCATACTACATGTTATCTTTAATTCTGCTCCGTCCTAACAATTTGTACACCCTCCATTTGCCTTTATCACTACTACACATCTTTCGTGCATGCTACCGACTAATGACAATAGCTCCTCAGAAGGTATAGAGTCCCGTGCGGCCGGTAGCAATGTTCTCAACGTGGCAGATTGCACAAGCCTGACCCCATTTATCTCAGGACTATTTACCTGAATGTTATTTTTATAACATGTTCCGCAATGACTCGATCAGGTTCAGGTCCGGAGAGTAAGGTGGTCATCTAATAAGCGTTATTCCAACCTCACGCAGCGCCTCAATCGTTGAGTTTGCTTTGTGACATGGTACATTGTCGTGCATGTAAAAAATTTATGGAACTTCCAAGTGAAATTGATTCCATAGAGGCAAAATCCTTTCACAAAAGGACGAGGCCTTCATTGATCCCCAATCCTTCTCCCAGACCAGGAATGGGCCGTTACGTGATCCATAAAATGATCCCAAACATCCAGGTGTTTCCATGAGCATATCGAGCCACAGTACAAGTCTTGTCAAACTCATCATCAGGCAATACTCTGTTATTAGTACAAGGAAGATTTTGATAGAATTTATGCTCACTTTTCTTGTGACACGAAGGTCCATATGAGAATCACCCGATACCCAGGTTTTATCAGTCCATAGTTTTCCTCTCCTTTGATTCTCGCTCCCATCTAAATGCAATTGGGCGATCTCCAATCTTTTCTGCTAGTTGACCGCACTTGACGGAGGCTTCTTCCGGGAAATGCATCTGCTGTCACCTCTTTTTCTCAGAGCATTAGAAATCGCATGCTCACTGCATCTCCAGTGGCTGAAGGTCCCATCGCTAGTTCCAAATAGCACATCTGACGATATTCAGGAGAATCCCGGACAAAAGCCTCAAGTTCATCGACTTGTTCCACGCTCAATTTTGGCGAGCGTACTTTGCGAGGTGTAGGTTTCTCATCCTCTCGAGCACAGGCGCGCCGCACTTGACTTGTTGTAAAGCCAAGTTTATTGGTTATATTTTGAATAGTCAAGCCCAATCTTCTTTGAGTTCTTATTTCAATACATTGATCACGAGTTAGCTGCTTGCGAATTTTAGTTTCAGAAGCAGACTTTTCGAGAGACATCTTTTGCTACATAAGAGGATAAATTGATAGTGTTGTTCAGAATTAAGGACTTTTTTTAATTTATTATTCATTTAAGTGCTAGGTATAGTGATTCCAGTCGCACTCCTACTGGAGCATGAGCACGGGTGGGCTGGATCAGGTTAATTACCATGAAGTACAAGTGCCTCGTCCCACCTAAATGACCGGACCACCTCAGACTTCACCTATGTGTTGAATCATATCAAGCCCAACCGTCCAGAGAACCCTCTTATGACGCGTCAAGGCGCCAATTACTCCTCAGCCTCGGGCACCACGCGCACGAGCCCTTAACATCCTCATTGACTTTGAAATATATTTGGCGTCTAATATCCCATTATTACTCTGGCCTTGCACCTTCATATCGTACCGTTTGGTTGTTGTCGTCATTGAAGATTTGTGTAATCCCCTCGGTGTATTAAACTTTTTCTTCCTCCTTTGTACACGTCTCGTTTCCATCATGACTTTCCTCATTAAGGCGTAGGTAGGTAGGTTATGCGACGAGTATGGAGATGGGTCGTAGGTGTAGTATCGACTGAAAAATGCTTCGTTGCAAATATATAAGGAGTTTAAGGGATGTTATTTATTTGAATATGACCCCAAAATAGACCTAAGCCCATTCATGAATCGTATGTTGGTGGTAAAGGGGTTTTGTTCGTCTTTCTTGCGGTTATGAAATCTCTGTCGACCGATTATTATTAATTCATTTTATTGTCCTGTCTAAGTCTATGACTATGTAGGACATGCAGGTCCTCTCTACCTATAGGCCAGGGATACCTATGCCAGTAGTATATCCCCTCCTATGCCTCCCATACAGCTCCCCTCAAACAGCACCACCCCTCACAAGCCCTCATTTGATCATACACTTAGAGGAGCCCTTTGCCCTTCATTATCTCCCCTCTCCGGCCAACGAAACGATGGCCATTTGCGGGTGTATGGCAGCCGGGAAAAATCGCAAAAACCACTGGGTGCGGAGCTCTCCTAATACCGACATTAGGACTAAATCCGAAGACATAGTGACCCTTCTGAAGCGTTCGAAGAGGCCGGCCAGCTGCGCGCTGCAGACTTGTGGGTACCTCGAGAAATTCACCCTCTGCCTTTCTAGCCTCCTTCGAACTCATTCCCGAAGGTCGTGCTGAAATGTCAGAAAAGTCTTGACAGAGCGTGATTGCTGTATGGTAGCTTAGCCTAACTTCTTTTGTGCTGTCAAGGGCGCTGGGGAGCGCCGTTGACTCATCGACAAAAGAAGCCCTCCTGGCTAATTAGCCGAAATCTCGGTCTTGGCGCCCACAAACGTTCCAAAGTTAAAAACCCCTCGAAAATGTCAGTCCAAGCATGATCTTGAGAGACCTATTCCCCCTCTCGCACCACATCTCAGCTGCCTATCCTTCCTCAAGATGTAGAGCCCCATTAGAGCATCAGTCCCCCATAAACCATGACCCAGCTTTGTATATTATGACTTAATTTCCTCCTTGCGGGTATACGTAGCGTCGTAAATTTGTAGTGAATGATGGCCGGTAATTAATGGGGCAAGCTCCTGTTTACAATTGGAGTAACTTCTTTATTGGTCGTAGAGGCGAGATGAGGTGTGATTAAAAGGAGGTTGAGGACTCAGATGAGAATGATGAGAAAGGTATT